>JBBGZY010000375.1:7772500-8195000 GCA_037952925.1 Lithobates clamitans | reverse complement strand
ATAAAGTCCCAATTTGTGTGCAAAAAACACTGCAGTGCAATCAGCTGTTTATCAATCTTGTAGTGTGTCCCGTGACCTCCACCTTTAGGTGAAAAACCTGCTCACCTCCACTTTAGACCCCATTACAGAGTCCCATTCGCATGTAACACTCTCCTCCTACTAGAGCATCTGATCCACATTCCTCCTCCACCTGGTCCACTCCTTTATTAATGCTCAGTAATCAAAGCAGTCCTTTGCTGACAGACACAAGAAGGAGAACCATAGTACTTACTATTTTAACATTTATTCACAGCTTAAAAGGGATTAAAAATTGCAATGTTCTATAAAAAAGCAAGCATTCAATTATTCACAGCATCCTGGATATGACGTCATCGGGCTCGGCTCCTCCCACCTATACGCGTTACGCCTCGTGATTAGGCTTTCTCAGTAGGCCTACTTTAATCTGTGAATAAATGTTAAGATAGAAAGCACAGTGGTTCTCCTTCTTGTGTCTTTCATCATGGGACTGCTTTGACTACTGAGCATTAACTAAGGAGTGGACCAGGTGGAGGAGGAATGTGGATTTGATGCCCAAGTAGGAGGATACAATTATTACGGTGCTTTATGTATAAGAATTTACATTTTTACGAATGTTTATGTATATGATTTAGTGATATTTATGTACAATAATTTGGTGTGAAGGCACATTATGTGCTGTTGCACCACAGTTCTCATCTGGGCCGGTGCCTGTCACCGGACAGATCCCCTAAATGTGCTGACTTAAGATGGAAACAGCCTTCTCCTACTCCCCATTTCTATGTTTAATCATTTCCACACTTCCCAGTTATAACAAGACTTTATTCTGAATGAATGAATGAATGAATGAATGAATGATTTGTAAAGCGCTGCAAATGCGAACTGAATAGCCTCAAGGCTCAAGAATCCTGCCCTTCTGATGATGGGCGTCTCCATTTCTGATTTTCTGTTTGTAACCCCAGCGCATATATATTTTAAAACCATACCTCCTCTTTACCCCCAAGCACCCCTGCTCCAAAATGAATTTAGGCCCCTTTCACACGAGGCGGACTCCGTTTCTACGGAGCCTGCCTAGGTCCGCCGGCTCAGCGGGAGATCAGTCCGTTGACATGTCTCCGCTGACATCCGTCGCTCCATAGACTAGCATGGAGCGCCCGTTCAGGTCCGCCGTCAAAACTTACAGGCGGACCTGAACGGTCCGATCGTGTGAAAGGGGCCTACTTACGAATTTTCTCTAGGAAAATTAGATTTGTCTGTGATCGTTTGCCATCAGCGTGAAAACCCAGCTGCACATTAACTACTGTATGTGAAGGTTATATATAATGCATAATATAAATATAAATATTAACTGAAAATAGAGTACTAATTAGAATATACCTTCTTCTTGACCTGAGTCTGCCACCTTGCCTTTTATTATATGACAATGTTTATCTTTTACGATACTGTTAATTATCTGCCATGTATGACATAGTCACCTTATTGTGTATGACTATGTACTCTGATATATTCGTCATGTTGACGTTTTCTTTGTAAATTAGGAAATTGTTAAGAAAACTCCAATTAATAATCCTTGGAAAAGACAATAATTTGGTGTTATAAAGTTGCGCTGCACTTTTTTATGTGACATTTAGAATACTGTGGAGGTTGTTGTGAAATCACCGGTGTAGTGCTATACCAGCAACAATAGTAGAGTGCACTGAGGTTATATTAAAGAACTTTGGGTGGGTGCACAATTATTTTTTTAGGTTGCATTAACTGTAATTGGTATTTGTAAGTCTTTCATCAATTTGTTCATCAATCTTACCTGGATGCTGACAACGTTAAGCCACTGCTTTTCAACTAGCGGCAACATTGTCAGTCCGCCATGTGCACTCCTTCAGTTGGCTTTTGGGCTAATCAGGTCCAATCAGGCCTGCATATTGGCAGATCAATGGCCAACTAATGGAGCACACAAGGCAAGCTGACAAGGCTGCCACTAAATTGAAAGGTGCTGGCTTAATATTGTCACCTTGCAACAGTACGTGCGGTTACAGCAGGGTAAGAATTAGGGATGGTCGAACGGTTTGGCCCGAGCATAAGTTCGGGCAGAACTTTGGTTGTTCGGACGTTTGGCGAACACCGAACAATATGCGGTGCTCGTGGCAAATACGAAAGCCGGGGAACACCAAGAAGAAGCGTCACGAGTAGGGATGAGCCCGATGTTCGAGTCGAACGTAAGTTCAACTCGAATATCGGGTGTTCGCCGAAAAGCGAACAATATGGGGTGTTCGCGGCAAATTCGAAAGCCGCGGAACACCCTTTAAAAGTCTATGGGAGAAATCAAAAGTGCTAATTTTAAAGGCTTATGTGCATGTTATTGTCATAAAAAGTGATTGGGGACCCGGGTCCTGCCTCAGGGGACATGTATCAATGCAAAAAAAAGTTTTAAAAACGGATGTTTTTTCGGGAGCAGGGATTTTAATAATGCCTGGGGGGTCTATAGTATGCCTGTAAAGTGGCACATATTTCCCGTGTTTAAGTGACCCTGCCCCCCTCTAACGCTACGTGGAAGCCATAGGGATGTCCCCGTGCATCAGAGGGGGGCGGGGTCACCCAGGGACTCAGTTATAAAAGGACTGTCACCTGAGAGGACGGTCATTGCGGTGGGTGCCTCCCATGGAGGCGGATCGGTGGCAGCGTGCAGGTTTTTTTTTTCTTTTTTGGTCCATTTTTTGTCCCAAGGCGTGTCATGTAATTTTTACCATTTTCCAACTTTTTTGTGAAATTGTAGGGCTACATTTGTACCCCGTTACCATTTCACACAGAGGAGGAGGCTGGGATCTGGAGGTCCCCTTGTTAAAGGGGGCTTCCAGATTCCGATAAGCCCCCCGCCCGCATACCGCCACAATCACCGGGCAAGGGTTGTGGGGATGAGGCCCTTGTCCCCATCAACATGGGGACAAGGTGCTTTGGAGGGCTAGTCCAAAGCACCCTCCCCATGTTGAGGGCATGTGGCCTGGTATGGTTTAGGAGGGGGGCGCTCTCTCGTCCCCCCTCTTTTCCTGCGGCCTGCCAGGTTGCGTGCTCGGATAAGGGTCTGGTATGGATTTTTGGGGGGACCCTCACGCCATTTTTTTAAAAATTTTGCCGCGAGGTTCCCCTTAAAGTCCATACCAGACCTGAAGGGCCTGCTATGGAATTTGGGGGGACCCCCACGCAATTTCTTTTTAAAATTTTGGTTCGGGGTTCCCTTTAATATTCATACTAGATCCAAAGGGCCTGGTAATGGACCGTGGGGGAATCCAATGCCGTTTCTGTGTATTGTCGGGACCGACAATTCATTATAGCCGCGCGTACTTTTAAATGACTCTTTTCCTTTAGAAATGTAATTTTGTGCAGGGACTTTTCTAAACACGGGAAACATGTGCCACTTTACAGGCATACTATAGACACCCCCCAGGTACGAAATTTAAAGGAATATTTCACTTTTATTGTTTCACTTTAAGCATTATTAAAATCACTGCTCCAGAAAAAATGGCTGTTTTTAAAACTTCTTTTTGCATTGATACATGTCCCCTGGGGCAGGACCCAGGTCCCCAAACACTTTTTATGACAATAACTTGCATATAAGCCTTTAAAATTAGCACTTTTGATTATTCATGCTAGTGTCCCATAGACTTTAACAGTGTTCGCGTGTTCAAACTGTTTTTTTGCCTGTTCGCATGTTCTGCTGTGAACCAAACCGGGGGTGTGTTCGGTTCATCCCTAGTCACGAGACGGGAGCCTCCCATGGAGGCAGAGCTGTTGCGTTTTTTTTTTTCTTTTTTTGGTTCGCTGGGCGGCATGATAGAAGATGAATGGACATCGCGGGACATTTTTATTTTTTAATAAAGGGCTTGTCCCAAAGTGTCTCCTGTCTTTTTTACTATTTTGACACTTTCTTTTGTACCCCTTACCAATTCACATGGGAGAGCGGGATCTGGGGTCCCCTTGTTAAAGGGGGCTTCCAGATTCCAATAAGCCCCCTGCCCGCATACCCCCACAACCACCGGGCAAGGGTTGTGGGGATGAGGCCCTTGTCCCCATCAATATGGGGACAAGGTGCTTTGGGGGCTAGTCCAAAGCTCCCTCCCCATGTTGAGGGCATGTGGCCTGGTACGGTTCAGGAGGGGAAGCGCACTCACATCCCCCCTCTTTTCCTGCGGCCTGCCAGGTTGCGTGCTCGGATAAGGGTCTGGTATGGACTTGGAGAGGGCCCCTACGCCTTTTTTTTACATTTTGGCGCAGGGTTCCCCTTAAAATCCATACCAGACCTGAAGGGCCTGGCATGGATTTTGAGGGGACCCCCATGCAATTTTTAAAAAAAAATTTGGTTCGGGGTTCCCCTTAATAATCATACCAGACCCAAAGGGCCTGGTAATGGACTAGGGGGGACCTATGCCATTTTTTTTTCAATGAGTTTTATCTATATTGCCGAGACCCGACAATTCATTACATTCATACATTCATTTACAGTTTTAAAGTACTTTTTTTCCTTTAGAAATGTCATTTTGCTGTGGTATTGTTCTAAACACGGGAAAATTGCGCCACTTTACAGGCATACTATAGACACACACCCCCCCCCCCCCCCCCCAGTACGATATTTAAAGGAATATTTCATTTTTATTGTTTCACTTTAAGCATTATTTAAATCACTGCTCCCGAAAAATGTCAGTTTTTAAAACTTTTTTTTTTGCATTGATGCATGTCCCCTGGGGCAGGACCCAGGTCCCCAAACACTTTTTATGACAATAACTTACATATAATATTCAACAAGGAATGGGGTAAGTGGCGCTACCCTATTATAAAAGAGGTTAATGGTACTCTGTGACCCACACTCATGTACTATCCACACCTTACTTATAAACAAATCTGGTGGGTAATCCTGTGTGACAGTGAAAATAACAACAATGGTATTCTGTGACCCACACTCGTGTACTATCCACACCTTGCTTGTAAACAAATCTAGTGGGTAATCATATATGACAGTGAGAATAACATTAATGTAGCAGGTACAAATACACACAACAAGACCTTCTGTGCCTAAAAAAGGGGGGTACCTACATCTAAAAAGATGCAGCACCATGAAGAAAAAAGTGAAAAAAATTATATATAACTCGTGTATATCGAATATATATATGCCAAAAATCAAAATGGTGTAAAGTCAATATAATTTGCTGAAAAGCCAAAAAGTATATATACACAAAAAATACTAATTCATAGTCCCACATATGTGATGTGCAAAACATTGCTTTAAAAAGTGCCAGAGATTCCAAGGTGTCCATAGTGCTCAGCAGATCAGGTGACTTTAGTGCTCCCCCTCAAGGGTCCCCACTCACCAGCTCCTATCTCTTTTCTTATGAGGATCAGTCCCTGGAAATTCATTGGATTTTTTCCTGGATACTGATACTGGAGAGCTCTGATTAGGAGATCGGTTTTGGAGATTCTGAGTTGGAGGACAGACCAGAGGAGATACCTCTCCAGGTGAATCGGTTGGAGGACTCACCAAGGGATATCTAACCCTTCGGTTATCTATACATGCTAATTACCCCTGCAGGGGTGCGAGAAGCTGGTGAGTGGGGACCCTTGAGGGGGAGCACAAAAGTCACCTGACCTGCTGAGCACTGTGGACACCTTGGAATCGCGGTCATTTTTTAAAACAATTTTTTGCACATCACATATGTGGGACTATGAATTAATATTTTTTGTGTATATATACTTTTTGGCTTTTTAGCAAATGATATTGACTTTACACCATTTAGATTTTTGGCATATATATATATTCGATATACACAAATTTTATATAATCTTTTTTCTTCATGGTGCTGCATCTTTTTAGATGTAGGTACCCCCTTTTTTTAGGCACAGAAGGTCTTGTTGTGTGTATTTGTACCTGCTACATTAATGTTATTCTCACTGTCACATATGATTACCCACTAGATTTGTTTACAAGCAAGGTGTGGATAGTACATGAGTGTGGGTCACAGAATACCATTATTGGTATTTTCACTGTCACACAGGCTTACCCACATTTTTTTTATAAGTAAGGTGTGGATAGTACATGAGTGTGGGTCACAGAGTACCATTAACCTCTTTTATAATAGGGTAGCGCCACTTACCCCATTCCTTGTTGAATACTATTTGTAAGCTCCTTATGGGAGCCTATTAGGGGAGGCTGCAACCCGCTATTATCCTGAGCGCGGAGTCTACCAAATTTAAAAAAAATAAAAATTTAACTTGCATATAAGCCTTTAAAATGAGCACTTTTAATTTTTCATGTTCGTGTCCCATAGACTTTAACGGTGTTCGTTTGTTCGTCCGAATTTTTTGCCTGTTCGGATGCTCCGGTGCGAACCGAACCGGGGGGTGTTCGGCTCTCGGCTCATCCTTAGTAAGAATGATGAACAAATTGCTTAAAGCCCAACTAAGAAATGAAATCCCTTCCAGTGAGGCTGCGCCCGCTCCCCTGCTGGCTGGTGCTTTCTCACACACAGGCAGTTGACTGTCCCTTGGCGTCATCACAACCAATGCAAGACAATGCTGGGACCCAGCTCTGGTCTTGATGATGTCTATCTAGACCCTAGACCACTGTTTCATGGGCAGAGGAAGACCGGAGAAGAAGACAAGTCTGACTGCAGGGAGGAGCAGAGGATCTGTAAAGTTTTTTTGTTTTTTTTTGTTCCCCTAGACCAGTGATGGCGAACCTTGGCACCCCAGATGTTTTAGAACTACATTTCCAATGATGCTCAACTACACTGCAGAGTACATGAGCAACATGGAAATGTGGTTCCAAAACAACTAGGGTGCCAAGGTTCACCATTACTGCCCTAGACCAAAGCAAACAGGTGAAGGCTTAAAACACTGCAAAAAACTTTATTTAGTTGCCTTGAGCTGGGCTTTAAAAACTGAATACAGTGAGACATGATTCTAAAAAAAAAATGAAAAACGAATTTAGAGGTAAGTACGGTATACATTTCCTTTTAGTTTCCACGTTCCGTTTTTGAGTGAGTCAGTTGTTTTTGAAATTTCTCCTATGATGTATTTTAGGAATGCCTTCTACTGATTACAGTAATTTAAAATCTTCTTCTTGAGATAATGTTGACACCCTCTGCTGTTAAAGTGTAGCTGTCCGCATAATGTCATTGCTTGTGTCTATTTTCAGAGTGCCATATGGCATCTCTTGAGGCTGAAAACTTTGTGTTTTTTTTTTTTCTTCTTTTTTTTCTATTTTGGAGGCAGTCATATCAGAACATTGGAAATGGTCAAAGAAAGTCAAGTATGGGGTTTGAAAAAAAAAAAAACCTACTAGTACATACTCACCTAGGTGGATGCAGCATCAATCCAATACTGCATCTGTCCCCCACCGCTTCTCAGACCGAGCGAATAAAGATCGCTGGTGGCTCAGTTCTTGGTCTTCAGTGAGCAGAGAGCTCACTGCAAAACGTCTTTTCTAAGTCCCCGTGTTAGTTTCCCTAGCCAGTATGGGGAAGAAGCTGATGAAATGCAATTGAGTGCTATAGTTCCAGGCCCATTATTCACAGTTAACTCTAAACTAATGACCTGTAGGGGCTTTTAAAGTGCCGTCTATGGAAAATATAGGGTACTGAAGTTTGTCGCCATTTCACGGGCGCACTGCATTTTAAGATTCGATATGTATCTGCGTTTTTAGCACAACCTCATCTTTTATATTTTACCGAAAAAAATGTATTGCCTTTGTGTGCCGTAAAATTAGCTTTATGCCACGTACACACGATCGCACATTACGACAACAAAATCCATGTTTTTTTTCCGATGGATGTTGGCTCAAACTTGTCTTGCATACACACGGTCACACAAATCTTGTCGGAAATTCCGAACGTCAAGAACTCGGTGACGTACAACACGTACGACGAGCCGAGAAAAATTAAGTTCAATAGCCAGTGGCCAATGGCTCTTCTGCTTGATTCTGAACATGCGTGGAACTTTGTGCGTCGGAATTGTGTACACACTATCAGAATTTCCGACAATGGATTTTGTTGTCGGAAAATTTGAGATCCAGATCTCAAATTTTGTTTGTTGGAAATTCCGACGGAAAATGTCAGATGGAGCCTACACACGGTTCGAATTTCCGACATCAAGCTTCCATCGAACATTTCCCGTCAGAAAATCCGACCATGTGTACGCGGCATTAGTGTATCTTGTACTGAAATTTTTTTTCTAGCCATGTGTGCAAAAAAATGAAAAAAAAAAACCGGATCTGACAGAAAATGGGTTTAACCACTTCAGCTCTGGAAGATGTACCGCCCTTCATGACCAGGCCATTTTTTGCGATACGGCACTGTGTTACTTTAACTGACAATTGCGTGGATGTGCGACGTTGTACCCAAATAAAATGTATGTTCTTTTTTCCCACAAATAGAGCTTTCTTTTAGTGGTATTTGATCACCTCTGTGTTTTTGTATTTTTGAGCTATGAACAAAAAATGAATAAAACAATTTTGAAAAAAAACAATATTTTTTACTTTCTGCTATAAAACATATCCAATAAAAACATTTAAAAAAATCTAATTTATTCATAAATTTAGGCCAATATGTATTCTGCTACATATTTGTGCTAAAAAAAATCCCAATAAGCGTATATTATTATTATTATACAGGTTTTACATAGCACCAACAGTTTGTGCAGCGCTTAACAAAACAAAGGCAGAAATTACAGTTACATTACAATTTGGTACAAGAGGAATCAGAGGGCCCTGCTCATTAGAGCTTACAATCTAAAAAGGAAGGGTCAATTGATACAAAAGGTAATAGCTGTGGGGGGTGAGCTGATGGAGGAAGTAAAACAGTGTTAGTTAAAGCAGGATAAGCTTCTTTAAAGAGAAGGGTTTTCAGGGATCATCTAAAGATGGATAGATTAGGGGACAGTCAGACAGATTGGGGTAGGGAGTTCCAAAGGATGGGAGAAGCTCTGGAAAAATCTTGGAGGCGAGCATGGGAGGAGGTGACAAGGGAGCTAGAGAGCAGGAGGTCTTGGGAGGGCTGAAGAGATCGGCTTGATTGGTATTTTGGGACTAGGTTAGTGATGTAGCTGGGGGCAGAGTTAAGGATGGCTTTGTAAATTATTGTTAGTACTTTGAATTTTATTTGTTGGGTGAGTGGAAGCCAGTGGAGGGATTGGCAGAGAGGGGTGGAGGACACTGAATGGTTGGTAAGGTGGATGAGTCTTGCAGCGGCATTCATTATGGACTGATTGGGGATAGCCTATGAAAAGGTAATCCAATGAGGAGGGAGTTGCAGTAGTCGAAGGCGAAAGATAACCGGGGAGTGAATTGGAAGCTTGGTGGTGTCATTAGTTAAAAAGGGGCTTATTCTGGAAAAGTTGCGGAGGCTAAGGCGGCATGATTTGGACAGGGATTGGATGTGGGCCTGAAAGGACAGTTCAGAGTCTAAGGTTATCCCTAGCACCCTGGCATGTGGGGACGGACTGATAGATGTGCCATTGATCTTGACAGAGAAGTCAGGGAAAGGGGCACGTGGGAGAGGAAATATTAAGAGCTCAGTTTTAGATAGATTCAGTTTGAGAAAGTGGTTTGACATCCAGGCTGATATGTCTGTTAGTAAATCAGTGATGCGTGAGGAGATTGATGGGGTGAGCTGAGGGGCAGAGAGATAGATTTGGGTGTCATCAGCATATAAATGGCTGTGGAAGCCATGGGAGGCTATCAGCTGTCCCAGGGAGGACGTGTAGATCGAGAATTGTAGAGGTCCAAGGACAGAATCTTGGGGGACCCCAACGGTAAGAGGAGTTGGAGAGGAGGAAGTGGAGTTGTAAGTGACACTGAAGGTGCGATGAGATAAGACTCGAACCAACGAAGAGAGTGCAACCATGGAGACCAAGCAAATTGAGTTTTTTGAGGAGGAGGGGGTGGTCAACTGTATCAAAAACAGCGGAAAGGTCCAAGAGTAAGAGTACGGAATAATGACCATTGGTTTTGGCTGTAAGTCGTTTGTGAGTTTTAGGAGGGCAGTTTCTGTGGAGTGCTGTGGGAGAAATCCAGACTGAAGGGGATCAAGAAGGTTATTCTCAATGAGTTGGTCGCTCAGTCAGTTGTAGATTAAACGTTCAAGAAGTTTGGAGGCAAAAGGGAGTAAAGAGATGGGTTGATAGGTTGTTAAGATTGGAGGGTCTAGTGAGGCCTTTTTTGGTATGGGAGTGTAGAGGGTTGGGGAAGATGCCAGTAAAAAGTGAGAGGTTGAAGATATGATTTAAAGAGTGTAGGATAGAGTCAAATGATGGAGCGATCGGTACAGTGCGAGGGGGAGAGATTGCAGCAGCGCTGTGTGCTGGATGTGTAGTGCCCACAGCGCTGCTCAGTGCCAATAATCTGCAATACTCTGCAACACTGTGCAATACTCTGCCAATACTCTGCAACACTGTGCAATACTCTGCCAATACTCTGCAACATTGTGCAATACTCTGCAACATTGCAATACTCTGTAATACTCAGCCAATACTCTGTAACACTGCAATACTCTGCCAATACTCGCCAATACTCTGCCAATACTCGCCAATACTCTGCCAATGCTTGCCAATACTCTGCAATAAATTTTAACAGAAACAAAGAATTTTTATTTTTTTTACTGAATTTTCAGTTTTTTTAAATTTATAACGCAAAAAGAAAAAAAAAAAAAACAGCGGTGATTTAATACCACCAAAAGAAAGCTCTATTTGTGGGTAAAAAAGGACAAAAATTTCATATGGGTACAGCGTTTCAAGACTGAGTAATTGTCATTCAAAATGTGAGAGCCCCGAAAGCTGAAAATTGGTCTGGTTAGGAAGGGGGTTTAAGTGCCCAGTGGGCAAGTGGTTAAAGCGCAAAAAATAAAAAACGCAGAGGTGATCAAATACCACCAAAAGAAAGCTCTACTTGTGGGAAACAAAGGAGGTCAAAATTGTTTGAGTGCAACGTCGCACGACCGCGCAATTGCCAGTTAAAGCGACGCAGTGCCGAATGGCAAAAAAAAAGGCCCGGTCATTCAGCAGCCAAATCTTCCGGGGCTGAAGTGGTTAAACGAGTGGATAAAATGCAGAAACTGCTCTGGCGATGAAAGGGTTACATTTTGCTCCCCTCGCTGTTCTATAATGGTGTTTGGGGAGGGGGGGGTTGACAAAGACATAAACCGCTGCAGGGAAATCTCTGCTATAAACCCACAATATGAAATATAAGTAGAATTAGCTCTTAATTAAAAAATAAAACCTCCAGATTTCAGCTCAGTTTATTTATTTTCACACCATTGAAACGGATTGTTAACAGTAATAAAAATGTATTTGCCAACAAGCCTTTGAATCGTATATATATATATCCGTTCTGGTCCATTATAGCCCCGGCAAACTGAGCAAATTACAGAACGACTGGAAACCCGATCATTTAAAAACTAATTTCACACATCAGATGGTAATGTAATCGCGTGACGCCTCGGCAAAATTTGCTGTTCTCCGTCAACAAATGAATGAATTTAGGGCGCTTTAAACACTTGTGACATTTTCACAGCCAGTCATAGTACAATGAGCCGTCCTTTGCATGGACGCCGTGCTCAGCGGAGCTGCAGCAACAAGGTAATCAATAGTGTGGTTAGCGAGAACGAGCCTGCATATGACTTTATTAGAGCCACGAGTGCCTGCCGACTAATATCTTTAATAATTTCAGCGGTGACATTTATGTTATGTATCACTCAAGTATTGAACTGGCATTCAGGGTAACTAGATAAATGCGTGTGTTTGAATAGAGATGACAAGGCAATTAAAGAAGGAACTAGGGGCTAATATCTTCAAGCGTTTCCAAGACACATCCGCCATTGTGTGGTGAAATAATAAAACAAGAGTAGACAAGACCTCGTCTATTACTGTTTATATTATGGCAGAGCTTTGGGCTGGAGCCACCCTCCTCTGTTCCTGTGCTTTGCATAGCTCCCAACTGTCCCGGATTTCGAGGGACTGTCCCTGATTTCGAGGGACTGTCCCTGATTTGGAGTGATGTCCCTCTGTCCCTCATTCCTCCTCATCTGTCCCTTATTTTGGTCTGATCTATATAGATGTATATAAAATGCACTTTTTATCTATCAAAAAGTGTTTTCCAGCGATAAACCTTTCATCTGATTTCTAAATTGCTGCATTTGTAAATTCCAAAAGCCAATATAAAGGAATAGTAATGGTAAAAAAAAGCACTTGTGGGTTTAACCAATCTTGTTTTTTTGTACAATTTTCCTTTAATGCAGCGTACACACGGGCGGGCTTTCCGACGGACTTTCGACGGACTTTCGATAGACTTTCGAATGAGCGGACTTGCCTACACACTTTCACACCAAAGTCCGACGGATTGGTATGTGATGACGTAGGACCGGACTAAAATGAGGAAGTTGAAAGCCGGTAGCCAATAGCTGCCCTAGCGTGGGATTTCGTCCATCTGACTAGCATACAGATGAGCGGATTTTTCGACCGGACTCGAATCCATCGGAAAGATTTGAAACATGTTTCAAATCTAAGGTCCGTCAGATTTTTGACCAAAAAAGTCCGTTGCAGGTTCGATGAAGCCCACACACGGTCGGATTGTCCGCCGGATTCGGTCCGTCGGACTAGTCCGGTCGAAAAGTCCGCCGGCATAAGGGGGCGTGGCAAGGGGTGTGTCCTATGCCTGTATACTTTTGCTGATAGGTGTCCCTCATTCCCATCTCAAAAAGTTGGGATGTATGCGTATGGTAGTGTATTACCATGCTGTATGGTGTGCTGCAATGCGTGGTGCATCAGGGCTTGTGTGGCCTTAGTGCCACCTTTCTCAACGTTTTTACCCCAGAGGAACCCTTGAAATAATATTCAGGTCTCAGGGAACCCCCGGGGATTAGTCTATCAGGGATTATTGGAAAAGCACTCCTTACACAGGTGGAGGTCAGTGGGAGAAATGCTCCACTTGCAGTGGTGATAAGAATGTCATCTTCACTGGCTCTGCCAAGTGGTGTTGGACCTGGAACTATGAAGGTCCCATCAGATGGGAGGTCATTTAGCCACAGCTCAAGGAACCCCTAGCCAACCAAGAAGGAACCTTAGGGTTCCACAGAACCCTGGTTGAGAATGGCTGCCTTAGTGTGTTGGGGTGACATTCAAAATGAGTGTTGTGCTCAATGCGCACATTACAGCAACATACCCTGTTGCAATGGCGTGCTTCAACCTTTAGAGAGAGATAAAGTATTATATCATCTGTCATCAACAGGGTGTACTCACCTCTTTGAAATCTGGCTCCTGTCCAATGCAGACGGAAGAAGTTCAAGGTATGTCCTGTAGAGCTGGGCCTGAAGATGTCTGACGTTGATTTGTTATGTAAGTGCACTACTGTTAGGGAGAGATAACATTTTACCAAGGCTGTTAAAGGCGTTGTAAACCCTTGTGTTTTTTCACCTTAATTGCATTTAGCATTTAGGTGAAAAAACTTCTGACACTGACCGCCCCCCCCCCCCCCCCGGCCCCCTCGTTTTACTCACCTGAGCCCATTCGCTCACTCGGCGGAAACCTCTCTGCCCGGGGTTCTCGGCTCTTGATTGGATAGAGTGATAGCAGCACAGCCATTGGCTCCTGCTGCTGTCAATCAAATCCAATGAAGCGGGCACCTCAATGCATTGAGGTGAAAAACCGCAAGGGTTTACAACCCCTTTAAATATCATAAACAGCAAGCAGGGTTGGGTGGGGCTGTGATTGGCAGAGCAGGGCCAAGGGTAGCCAATCCCTGATAGACAACACCTTATTCACACCCATTCCCCACGCTCTCAATGCTGCCCTGTAGTCTGAGCAGACAAAGCAAATATGACAACGCGGCCATCACTTCCCAAGAGGTGGCCAAGCATTGACACAGTGGTGAAGGAAGTGACATTATTACAGAGTGTACTGGCAGGATCTTCGGGTATTTTGTGGGTTTGGAAGGGAGGGTAAACACAAATAGAAGGACAGATGCAGATGCACTTAAAGGGTAAGTTCACCTAAGGTGAACTTACAGTGGACGCTGCTTCACCGGTTCAGGGATTTTAAATTCTCCTGGCTTTTTTCGCCTCTCTTCCAGTGCTCACAGGATGGGCTAGAGCGCATCTGATTTATCTGCGTCGTCCATGTGATGGTGCTGATAAATTAGAATGCCTCCTATCCGTAAACGCTGGAAGGAAAGATGGAGGATTAAGCCGCAGGGGTTTCAAATTCCCGGACCGGTGAATCTGTAAGTCTGCTAACTTGCTGCACATTTTCACTACAAGTTGTACACTTGCAGAGCACTTGAAGCACAAGTTCCAGTTGACACTTTTCCAATTTGTAGAAAACGTGCGCGCCAAGTCTCTAGCAAGAGCAAAGTAGCAGTGGCGAGTCTACAGCAAGAGCTCTGCAAGTCTACAGCATGAAAATTCAGCCACAGTGCCCCATGTGGTGGGATGACTATTGCACAACATAACTGAACCAAAAATTGCAGCAGACTTGCAGAATGTTTGATCTGGAATCATGCAATATGGACTCGCTGCAATTGTGCAACAAACTCGTGAAGCCTGGAAAATCTAGCAATAGCTTAGCAAGTCATTTTCAAACTTGCAGCACAATTGCTTGCTATCTGGGATCATGCAAAGGTGTATAGTTCTCCAAACTGCCCAATTAGTACATTTGTATTTTGCATTAAATTCTGATCTATACAGTATATATGACAAAATATTTAAGGACATGTTAGCCATAACATTTTAAAATCGTTTGCTTACTCTTTTCAAAGCTTTAAACAATTTCTGTCTTAGAGAAACTTTAATTTGAAAAACAGGACACGGTTCTGGAAAAGTAAACAAAGAATATGTTTGCCAACTGCGAACATCACCAAACCCTCACTATTCATTGCAAGGAAAATTAAAAGTTAAAGCTTTTAATTTTGAACTTAAATAAATATATGTTAAAAAAAAGTATAATATTTAACATTGCACTTCCCTGTACAGTATCCAGCACTGACCTTAGTAGTGTAAGGTGGCAGATGTTTGCCATTCTCGGCGGATACAGAAAATATATCGTGTGTAAATACAAACCTAAATTAGCTCACTGATGAGTAAAATGAGTACAGGTAACTAAATATGACAGATGTTGCTAGCTCATGCAAATAGATTATAAGCGCATTTAAATCCCAAATAAAAGGAAAAGCACATAAATATAAATGCGTAAAAGAAATCAAAATAGATATGAATTGTCAATACTTCCTTTTTTTAAGTTGATAACTCCAGAGTTACCTTTCTTATATCTGTTGACTCAACAAAAGCATATGCTTGTTAGGTGTTAAAACGCATAATATACATATATTTGTTATGAGTCAGTGACTCAATAAGTAGCACAGCAAGGATGAAAGCTTGAGAAGCTACACATAACAAACAAGCAATTTTGCACCTTTGTGTGATCCAGATCTGCCTGTTACATTCTACATATTATAAATGTAAACCACAAATTCAGGAGGGATGGTTGGAACCCTTTTTAACCACATGCCGTCCAGCGCACGACGATATACGTCGGCACAATGGCACGGCTGGGCAAATGGGCGTACGGGTACGTCCCCTTTAAGATGCGGCATTGTGGGCCCAAGCGCACCGCTGGCGGCGCACACGTGTGCCCGCCACCTGCTCCGTGACTGTGCCCGCGGGTCCCGCAGACTCGATGTCCGCCGGGTGCCCGCGATCGTATCACGGAGCAGAAGAATGGGGAAATGCCTTTGTAAACAAGGCATTTCCCCGTTCTGCCTAGTGACATGACTAGGATCACTGCTCCCTGTCATCTGGAGCGGTGATCACTGTCATGTGAGTGGAAGCCCATCCCCCACCCACAGTTAGAATCACTTCCTAGGACACACTTAACCCCTTGATCTCCCCCTTAGTGTTTAACCCCTTCCCTGCCAGTGTCATTTACACTGTAATCAGTGCATTTTTATAGCACTGATCACTGTATTAATGACAATGGTATGAAAATAGTGTCAAAAGTGTACGATGTGTCTGCCATAATGTCGCAGTCACAATAAAAATCGCAGATCACCGCTATTACTAATAAAAAAAAAAATTAATAATAAAAATGCCATAAATCTATCCCCTATTTTGTAGACGCTATAACTTTTGCGCAAACCAATCAATATACACCTATTGCGTTTTTTTAACCAAAAATAAGTAGAAAAATACATATGAACCTAAACTGAGAAGGAAATTATTTTTTTTTTTTTCAAAAGATTTTTATTGTTTTTGTCCAACAAACATGTTAACGTGTTATTGTACAGAAGTATTGAACATACACAGCAGGGTATGCAGTATGAATAACAGGTTAGGGTACAATTAGCGTTCTTTGTCGGTCATAGAAACCCTGACATACAGCATCAAGACGGCCAAGCATTTCAAGTGAAGTTATGCTGTTATTTAATAGAGGAGAAGGGGATACTAAATAGTAACCAAAAAATCGGACTTAATAAGCATGGAAATAATGGGGAAAGTAACACAACTAATATTGAAGCAAAATATTTATTGGAAAAAGTACATCAATTCATAGATAGTGTTCAAAAGAAGAGATAAAAACATGAATCAAATGATACAGTTTGTACATTGAGCCCTAATGCGTCATGCGCCTACGTGTTTCGCCGTGAGGCTTCTTTAGGACAGCACCCGGCTATTTTCCAGGGGCACATCAATCTATTGCTAAGATAAAGTAGTATATGCATGTTCTTCTACATGTCACTGCTGCTATCTTTGAACATTATCAAGGTCTGTCCCTTTTTGGATTTTGGACCCCTCTATATCCATCTATTTATCTAGTTATTCCTACTTTCGGATATCTGACGTACACCTTCCCCTGCTAGAGCTATTTATATAAAATGAAACATTTGTTATAAGTATTCCAAACTTTTGGAAACCTCCCAGGTGCTATGAATTTGTACATGAGGCTCACTCTCTTGAAGATAGTGAGACTCGCTTTTGTCCCTTCTTTGTTTCAATTTTGAACCTCGTTTGTGTCCTGAAGAAGCCTCACGGCGAAACGCGTAGGTGCCTGAGGCATAAGGGCTCAATGTACAAATTGTATAATTTAAATCATGTTTTTATCTCTTCTTTTGAACACTATCTATGAATTGATATACTTTTTTCAATAAATATTTTGATTCAATATTAGTTATGTTACTTTCCCCATTGTTTCCATGCCTATAAAGTCAGATTTTTTGGTTACTTTTTAATATCCCCTTCTTCTCATTTTTACGGATGTGGCAATCTGAGTGCTTCTCCTTTTTTTCATTTTCGCTGTTATTTAATACAAATTCAGAAAACCGTTGTTGTAACTTTTTATAATCGTTGTGTCTTCCAAAGTGGGTGCTATCGGTGTGGGGGAATCACGCGTAAGTAGAGATCTGATTCCCGCATTGTGAGCGTTGTAATCAATCAGTCTCTTTTTGGTTATCTATTTCGTCTCTATATACCCTTAGGTGTTCTCTAAGTGTAATAGGAGGGTCGAATACGATATGTGTGTAATGTTTTTAGCTGTCTGTAACCTGTTAGGGTCGTTAGCTCTGGATGATGGGGGGGTGGGGGGTGGGATGTGTTAGGGTAGGGAGAATGGATCCTATAAAAGAAGAGGGGATAATGTTATATGCGTAGATCCTGGGGGATTCTGATAATACCTATAGGAGCTAATCATTAACATGGGGGGGGGGGCTTTGAGAGAGGGGGGGTGTGATGGAGGACAAGGTTAAAGCCTCTGGGAATAAGGTTGACCGGTTCTTGCTTCCCTCCTCATGGGGTTATCTGTGAGATGTCTGTAAACTTCTATGGGATTGTGAGGAGGGGACGGTGCTTTTAATCATGTGAAGTCAGTCTTGGTCGTTCGGAGCGATTAAAAGGGAGTATTCCGCTGTGGTCTGGAAGTGTTTCCAGCATGCCCATTTGATGCCAAATTTGCTGGGGGAGTCTTGTGCTATGTGAATTAATTCCTCTAACTCGACAATTCTGCTGATTCTGCTTAACCATTCTTTCAGTGACGGGATGGTTTGGGACTTCCAGTGTATGGGTATGCACTGTTTTGCTGCATTTATCATGTGCATTGCCAGGGATTTATGGTAGGCGCGATGTGATAGATTGGAGTGGTGTAGGAGAAATTGAGCAGGTGACCATTCTAAGTTGTACGAAGTGACAAAGGAAGTTATGCGGTGCACTTCTTTCCAGAAGGCTTGAATTTGTGAGCATTCCCAACCAAATGTGAATTAGTGTGCCAGGTTGTGTGTTACATCTCCAGCAGGAATGTTGGGTTGAATTTGTGTAGTAGTAAGGGTGTGCAGTACGAAATTAGTTTTTTTTTATATCGTTTTTGGGGATAGTTATGCAAAAAGTCAAAAACATTGCTTTCTTTTTTTCAAAATTGTCGCTCTTTTGTTTATAGCGCAAAAAATAAAGAACTCAGAGGTGATCAAATGCCACCAAAAGAAAGCGCTATTTGTGGGGAAAAAGGGACGCCAATTTTGTTTGGGTGCAACGTCGCATGACCGCGCAATTGTCAGTTAAAGTGACGCAGTGCCGAATCGCAAAGAGTGCTCTGGTCAGGAAGGGGGTAAAATCTTCCGGGGCTGAAGCGATTAAAAGGCACAGCAGAACTAGGAACTCAATGTAGAGATCTCACAAAAAGAGTCCCAAAAAGATAGAAAAGACCACCCTGTAGTTTATCCACTTGCTATCCAGACCAATTCTGATACTACATGTAAAAATCATCATTTTTTTGCTAGAAAACTACTCAGAACCCCCAAACATTATATGTGTTTTTTTTTTAGCAGAGACCCTAGAGAATAAAATGGTGGTGATTGCAACTTTTTATCTCACACGGTACTTGCGCAGTCATTTTTCAAATGTGGTTTTTTTGGGGAAAAAAAAACTGTTTCATGCATTAAAAAAGAAAACAAATGAATACCCCTAAACTAACTTTTTAGACACTTATATATTGAGACATGTATAAATCAATATATAGTAGAGTAGAAACTAGTATATTTATTATTTATTACTCGTTTCTACTCATAAATATTGGCTTATACATGTCCCTATATATAAGTGCCTAAAAAGTCAGTTTAGTGGTATTCATTTCTTTTCTAAAAATTTTGGGTGTGGCACTAATATAGGATATACTCACCAAATCCATTTTTTCTCATGCATTAAAAAAGACAAAACAGTAAAGTTAGCCCAATTTTTTTGCACAATAAGAAAGTTGATGTTATGCCGAGTAAATAGATACCTAACATGTCATGCTTTGAAATTGTGCACACTCGTGGAATGGCACCAAACTTCAGTACTTAAAAATCCCCATAGGTTTATGCATTAAAATTTTTTACAGGTTACCTGTTTAAAGTTACACAGGAGGTGTAGAATTATTGCCCTCGCTCTAACGCTTGTGGCAATATCTCACATGTGTGGTTTGAATGTTGTTTACATATGTGGGCGCGACCTACGTATGTGTTCACTTCTGCGCACAAGCATGCGGGGACGGGGGCGCATTAAATTTTTTATTTTTTAAATTGTTTATTTTACTTTTATTTTTCTATTTTGACACTTTCTTTTTACTTTTTTTAATCACTTTTATACCTATTACAAGGAATGTAAACATTCCCTTGTAATAGGAATAGTGCGTGACAGGTGCTTTACAGCAAGATCTGGGGTCAATAAGTCCCCATATCTTGCCTCTAGACTGGGAAGCCTGAAAATAAAAAACAGGGGCTTCCGGTGGCGTCAGAGGGGGGCGGGGTCACCTATTTACGTCATCGGGCGGCCCCACCCTCAGCTATATAACAGCTGTCTTTGAGAAGAAGCATCACTCGGCGGGAGCCTCCCATGGAGGTGGAACTGTTGCGGCTTTTTGTTTTTCGGGTGGCGGGTGGCGTGGATTTACATTGCAGGACATTTTTATTTTGTTATTTTTTTAATAAAGGACTTGTCCCAAGCTGTCTCTTGTCTTTTTTACCATTTTTAACACTTTTTTTGTGAAAGGGTAAGGTTACAATGTACCCTGTTACCAATTCACATGGGGGGCCAGAGATCTGGGGGTTACCTTTTTAAAGGGGGCTTCCAGATTCCGATAAGCCCCCTGCCCGCATACCCCCACAACCACCGGGCAAGGGTTGTGGGGATGAGGCCCTTGTCCCCATCAACATGGGGACAAGGTGCTTTGGGGTCAGACCCCAAAGCACCCTACCTATGTTGAGGACATGTGGCCTGGTACGGTTCAGGGGGCACTCTCTCATCCCCCCTCTTTTCCTGTGGCCTGCCAGGTTGTGTGCTCGGATAAGGGTCTGGTATGGATGTGGGGGGGACCCCTATGCCGTTTTTTAAAAAAGTTTGGAGCAGGGTTCCCCTTAAAATTCATACCAGAACTGAAGGGCCTGGTATGGATTTTTTTAGGGGGGGCAGCGTCATTTTATTTTAAAATTTGGCGCAGGGTTCCCCGTAATTTCCATACCAGACCTGAAGGGCCTGGTATGGATTTTGGGGTGACCCACACGCAAATGTTTTTAAAATTTTTGGTTCGGGGTTCCCCTTTATATTCATACCAGACCCAAAGGGCCTGGTAATGAATGGGGGGGGGGGGGGGCATGCCGTTTTTTCAATGAGTTTAATCTATATTGCCGAGACCCGACAATTCATTACAGCAGCGATAAGTTTTAAATGACTTTTTTCCTTTAGAAATGTCATTTTGCTGTGGTATTGTTCTAAACACAGGAAAACTGCACCACTTTACAGGCATACTATAGACACCCCCCAGGCACGATATTTAAAGGAATATTTTATTTTTATTGTTTCACTTTAAGCATTATTTAAATCACTGCTCCCGGAAAAAACAGCCATTTTTAAGACTTTTTTTTTTGCATTGATACATGTCCCCTGGGGCAGGACCCGGGTCCTCAAACACTTTTTATGACAATAACTTGAACATAAGCCTCTAAAATGAGCACTTTCGATTTTTTATGTTCATGTCCCATAGACTTTAACGGTGTTCGTGTGTTCCAAATTTTTCGGATGTTCTGGTGTGAACCGAACCGGGGGGGTGTTCGGCTCATCCTTAATAGGCAGACTATTAATTATATGTACAAGGGTATATTAGATCGATGCCTATTATTAGTGGAATGTCCAGAAAATGTTACCCTAAGCTGTACTGTATTTTATCACGTTTAAAATAAATAACGATATACATAGTTTCATGGTTGGTAAGGTTGAATAAAGGTTGGTAAGGTTGAATAAAGGTTGGTAAGGTTGAATAAAGGTTAGTAAGGTTGAATAAAGACAATAGCCCATCCAGTTCAACTTGTGTAGGTGTATGTGTGTCAATGTCAGTAATCATTTCCCTGTATGTTGTGTTCCAAGAGTCTTTTAAAAATATCCATACTCCCCGCTGACACCACCAATTGTGAAAGAGAGTTCCACATCCTTATAGCCCTTACAGTGAAAAACTCCCTACATATCTTAACGTTAAACCACTTCTCCTCCAATCTCATTGTGTGGCCCTGTGTCCTTTTACACCCCCTGAGACTGAATAGTTTTCTTCCTACACTGGGATCACCATTGAGATATTTGTATATCACTATCATATCTCCTCTCAAGTGTCTCTTCTCCAGGGAGAATACATTTAGTGCTCAATGTCGTTCATCGTAATTGAGGTCCTCCAGTCCGCTTAATTATTTAGTTGCCCTTCTCTGGACTCTCTCCAGCACATCCCTTCTGAGGACTGGTGACCAGAACTGGACGGAATACTCCAGATGTGGCCAAACCAGAGTTTTATATAGTGGCAGGTTTATCGTTTTATCTCTGGAGTAAATTCTATTTTTATGCAAGCTAATAGTCTGTTGGCTTTGCTTGCTGCAGCTTGACATTGGATACTATTGATCAGTTTGTCTTCTACCAAGACCCCTAGATCTTTATCCATCCTTGATTCCCCCAGAGGTCTCCCCCTAGTGAGTAGTTTGCGTTTATATTTTTAGCCCTCAAGTGCATCACCTCATTTGTAATGTAGTTGCCCACCCCATTATTTTATTTAGGTCTTCCTGTAAAATTTCTATATGCCATTGCCCTGCCTATTTTTGTGTCGTCCGCAAAAACTGAGATTGAGCTATGTATCCCTTCCTCTATATCATTTATGAATAAATTAAACAGAAATGGTCCTAAGATAGACCCTTATGCCGCGTACACACGGGCGGACTTTTCGACCGGACTGGTCCGACGGACCGAATCCGGCAGACAATCCGACCGTGTGTGGGCTTCATCGGACCTTCAGCAAACTTTAGATTTGGAACATGCTTCAAATCTTTACGTCGTAACTCCGTTGGACCCAGTTCCTATCGAGAAATCCACTCGTCTGTATGCTAGTCCAACGGACAAAAAACGACGCTAGGGCAGCTATTGGCTACTGGCTATCAACTTCCTTATTTTAGTCCGGTCGTACGTCATCACGTACGAATCCGTCGGACTTTGGTGTGATCGTGTGTAGGCAAGTCCTTTGTTAAAAAGTCAGTCAAAAGTCCGTCGAAAGTCTGTTGGAAAGTCCGTCGGACCAGTCTGGTCAAAAAGTCCGCCCGTGTGTACGCGGCATTAGGGGAACCCCGCTTACCACTCCAGACCAGTCTGAGTACACATTATCTCTATAATACTATACTATAATAAAATAATAACTTTCTTCAATTGACTATAGCGCATAGCTGGCTCAAACAACAGTAATTTTAAGTTTTAAAAAAAAAAAGTAAAGAAATTAACCTTTTGGGTCACCTAAGGTCAGTTCCCTAAAGACAGTGTGAGAATTCATCAACCTTCCTCGGTTTTCTCTATTATTGCTTAGGTCTGCTTGCTGAAAAATCCAAGGAGAGAGTAGGGGAACCCCAGGGAGCAGATGACACAAACAATAAAAGTATTGCTCTGCATGCCTATATTGATTGTAAAAGGTGTGAACCAAGCTGCCTGTCACTACTTATTTATGCCGTTCTCCTTAGAAGTACTCATAGACCTATTATTGCTCTCTGAGGGTCATTAAATAATAGATTAGCTCATAGAATGCTGAGCGCAGTGATGTACTGCAGGAGCTTTGATAAGTTTGGTACAATAGTTAACTTTATACTACATAAAACCCACTATAGATTAATTTTTATGTTGGAGCAGTGGAATACAACCCTCGGACAAATCTCCAGACAGGAGCAACAAGTAGTAGAAGATCTGTCTATCCATGTTTAGATGGTGAAAATCTGCTCCCTGAGGCCGCACAGTAACAGAACATTTGACACGGAGCAGCACAGAAAAAAATGAAGACATTTTATTAATTGAATAAATTATTTACTGTTATTAATTATTAACTTAGCTTATTAATTTATTAAATGAATACAATTAAAGGAATTATAGCTTAGTGTTTCCTGCTCTTGCAAAAATGGATGGATAAAAATACAAATCCTTGCGGAAAAAATGCAGCTTCTATTTATATATAATTTATCCGTGTATTTAGTTGTTTGCCTGACATTCAGGTTTAATATATATTTGCTATGTTCAGGAATAATCCTGGCAAAACACATAATGATACAATTGTTTCATCTAGCAATTGCTTCGATAAAATAATCATGTCCTCCATAATTCAGCTGCTCTAAATGATAATTTTAACCTATGAAAGAGCATTTTCATTGAAAAGAAATAATCCATTTTGTGGAAGGTCAAACCAAACATTTGTTTTTTTCTTGACGTGTCAAATAATAATTATTGGGTGAAATATTATTTTCTCACGTACATATTTCACATGCATACTCCAAGCAGAGAAAACTTACGTAGTTTAAAGTGTTACTAAACCTAAAACAGTAAAATTTTTATATGCAGTAAAGCATGCTTGTTATACTCCATGTGGAACCTAAGGGGTTAATCCTCCGCATTGTGTAAAAGGGCTGTTTGGTCCTGGCTTCTCTGATCATCCACTTCTTCTACTGTCCCCCAATCCATCTCCTGACAGTACAGAGCCTTGGGGGCAATCTGTACATGCTCAATTTGATGTGTATATAGAGTTTATTTTTCTTGGGAGGGTGCACGTGATCAGCACAGGGCCAATCAGCACTGTCCAGACATAGGGTCAGGGGTCATGCAGCCTCATAAGAGAATGAAAACTCATTCTACAAGCTTTAACCAGACACCGATAGAAGACTGCTATATACTGCTGATTAGAAAAGGTATTTAGCGGTTTATATTTACTAAAATAATAAAATATATTTACTAAAATAATTGAATTTCTATGTTCTGTGGACTGTGGGAGACCAAATATAGTGAATGCAGGCTCCTGGGTTTAGTAAAACTTTAAATATTATTTTTCTGAAATTGGCATCTGATTTTCTGAAATTGGCATCTGAATGAGCTGCCACCAAGTATTTAACCCACAAATTATCAGTAGGATGGAATGCGGGATCATTCAAGGGTTCCATTAACTAGTATGTGTCTCTTGTGACATAATTACCATTGTCTCAAAAAATAAAGAGGTCACTGGTACCCTCTTGGGTAAACCATATCTATTAGACCATTCAATTGTGTCATAGATCCTCTGTAGATTCTGGCAGACAAGACCTAAGCAAATAACTAGGTAGTCTAGTTTTAAGGTAACACTTAAATCGTGGTCTTGTGGGAGGAATTAGAGGCAAAAATTGCTGTGGGGAAATCTTGTCATTGGAGTCTCATAAAATATTAGGTTGGCCAATGTTTCAATGATGACCCAAAACTGTTGATACCCTCTTGAGCAAGCCATATCTGTTAGACCAGTCAATTGTGTCACAGTTCCCCTATAGATTATGGACGACAGTAGTAAATAACTAGGTTCTTCATATCAAGTTAACACCTAAATTGTGGTCTTATGGGAGGAATTAGAGTCAAAAATGACTGTGCTGAAATCTCACCATTGGAGTCTCAGAAACAAAATTGGTTGGCCAATGTTTCAGTGATGACCCAAAACTGTTGGTACCCTTTTGAGCAAGCCATATCTGTTTGACTGGTCAGTTGTGTCACAGTTTCCCTATAGATTTGGTTTATGGACTAAGCAAATAACTAGGTACTCCAGTATCAAGTTAACACCTAAATCATAATCTTATGGAAGGAATTAGAGGCAAAAATTACTGTGGTAAAATCTCACCATTGGAGTCTCAGAAAATAATAAATTGGCCAATGTTTCAATGATGACCTAAAATTGTTGGTACCCTCTTGAGCAAGCCATATCTGTTTGACCTGTCAGTTATGTTACAGTTCCCCTATAGATTATGGATGACAGACTAAGCAAATAACTAGGTACTCCAGTATCTAGGTAACACCCAAATTGTGGTATTATGGGAGAAATTAGAGACGAAAACTGCTGTGGTAAAATCTCCTCATTGGAGTCTCAGAAAATAATAAGTTGGCCAATGTTTCAATGATGACCCAAAACTGTTGGTACTCTCTTGAGCAAGCCATATCTGTTAGACCAGTCAGTTGTGCCACAGTTTCTGTATAGATTATGGATGACACAGACAGTAAATAACTAGGTTCTCCATATCAAGTTAACACCTAAACCGTGGTCTTATGGGAGGAATTGGCAAAAATGACTATGGTGAAATCTCACCATTGGAGTCTCAGAAGAAAATGGGTTGGCCAATGTTTCAGTGATAACCCAAAAGTGTTGGTACCCTCTTGAGCAAGCCATATCTGTTAGACCAGTTAGTTGTGTCTCAATTCCCCTAAATATTCTGGATGACACGGACCAAGCAGTTAACTAGGTACTCCAGTTTCAAGCCAACACCTAAATTGTGGTCTTATGGGAGGAGATAAAGGCAATAATTTCTGTGGTGAAATCTCGCCATTGGAGTCTCAGAAAGTAATAGGTTGGCCAATGTTTCAATGACAGCCTGAAACTGTAATAACATTTCTGTGTAAAGATGTCCTTTAAATTAATGTTGCAATATATTAACACCCGTGCCACCATTATTCTTGAGCATAGATATGAAAGTGAAAATTACCTCCCAGAACACATAATTACCTTATGAAATAAAAAGAGATGCGAAGAAAATTTTTTTTGTCTCATAAAACAATAGTAATTGGTTTCCTTTGAAAGAATGTCATAATCTGATTGATAAAACAATGAGTAATAATAAAAGCTCCCTAAATAATAAAACTTTGAAATGTAACAAATTACACTTAATAATGGATCACACAGTGTCATCGTGTAGTGGGAGTAAAAACATTGAGACTGATTGATGGGAGAATTGAGGTTTTTACTTTGATAGTTACAGCTGACTTGGGTACATGAAATATTGATCACTATATAAATCATGGATGTCAACGCTTGTTTTGGGGAAAACTAGGAAAATAAAGGGCCAGTTTATCTGGAACACATTTTCCACTTCTGGGTAGGCCCAGGTTGACTGGTTAGAGTTAGACCAATGCTTTGCTTTATCAGTAAAGTCACTATTAGGGAGACACTTGATTTGAAGGGTCTGTAGATGATAGCTTTCTGTAAATCATTCCAGACATTTAGAAGCCATATTATTATACAAAATGGTTTCAGTGTCTTTTAGATCACTTACCAAATTACTATGGTACCTCAAAGATATACATTTTTATGAACTGAAGACCGTAGGATGAGTAAACCAATGGGAAGACATGAGTGAAACCTTTAAAACATTGAGGGTGTGAATAAGATTCAGGAGAGCAGTATTTTCAAGTTGAATCTGAGGTCAGGAACAGAGGGGCATGATATGAAACCAAACTGGCCATGCACATATCACTTTTTTTCTACTCGGTTCAGTTCTGCAGACTGATGCCTCCATCCATGTTATGCAGTGGAAATGGATGGATGGATCACCCACAGAGGCTATTGTATTTTGACACCATGGGGAACTGAGCAAAATTCACTCTGTGTATGACCAGTTTAGCAGGAAGAAATTTTAGTAGTGCGTGGGTGGGGCTTGAGGAGCCATAGCAGGGACACTAGGAAACTGCACTCACTAATGCCTAAATGCTAGGCAGGAGTATGAGGTTGTGTGAAGCCAATGTTAAGGCACAAGCGGGTGGCACAGCGACGTGACATCAGCACTGAGACTCTGTCCCAACTAGTTTTGTCCAAACGGACATTCTCAAGGGACCGTCTGTTTGGACAAAACTAGTTGGGACAGAGTCCCACCATTCTGTAAGCAGCACTACCATCTTCAACACACCCAGATTGAAGAGGGGATATTTATTACAACAATATATACAATACTGGTGGCTCCATTCAGCATCCCACTGTTGCGCATCCTGGTTGTATGGTAAGTAACCCATCCTGAAATCTTGGCTCCTGATATCCATCCATCCCATATACTGGGATAAAGTGCAGCCAGACCCCCATCTTGGGGTCAGAGTAGCTGGCTAACTGCACTAGTATCCAAAGTGGATACGTGCTTGACTGTTGGAGATTGGAGTCCTATGAGGTTGTCCTAAGGGTACTGGCTTAATCATCCCTGTTGGAGTCTCCCTTATAAAGTGTCACTACTCTTCTGGATTGAGGGTTCCATCTGGTGTCCATGCAGTGTTTGACCTCTCTATAATTTGAGGGTCCACTCCTTCCGGTAAGGAGAATTGCTTGATCACTGTGGTGGTGTGCGTGGTTCTATGTGCTACACTGAGGCTGGTGCCGGGACACTCTCTCTTTCGGTTTTTTTCTCAAGGAATTTTTTCCTATATTCTGTTTCAGAGATTTATTTATAGTGCTGCATTTTTATATACATATAATATATATAATACTGAAAAATGGAAATGGCAATAACCTCTCAAACGTATATAAAAATTGTGGCAAAATAGATTATACAGTTGCTAGCAAGCAAACAGACCAGGGAATGACCCCAAAACCTTATACTTAGAGAGGTCCTATCTAAGGGCAATGCTTAGATAATATTTCGGCAGTCAAACCCTTTATCAAACCCTTTCCCTACTGGTAAGTATGGTAATAATGGAAACTACAGTATGGCTGTACAGAGGCTATTGTATTTTGACATCATGAGGAACTGGGTGAAATTCACTCTGTGTATAACCAGTTTAACAGGAAGGGATTTTATTAGTGTGTGGGTGGGGCTTGAGGAGCCAAAATGGGCACACTAAGAAACTGCACTTGCCAATGCCTAAATGCTAGGGAGGAGTTTAGGGTCATGTGAAGCCAACATTAGGGCACAACTCCAACTTAGAAGCAGGTGGCACAGCAGTGTGGTGTCAGCACTGAGACTCTGTTCCAACTAGTTTCGTCCAAACGGACATTCTTAAGGGAATGTAAGTTTGAACAAAACTAGTTGGGACAGAGTCCCACCATTCTACAAGGAGCACTACGCTCTCCGACACACCCAGGTTGAAGAGGGGATAATTATGGCAACAATATATACAATACCTGAAAAATGGAAATGGCAATAACCTCTCAAACATATATAAAAAACGGTGGCAAAATAGATTATACAGTTGGGAGCAAACAAACAGACCAGGGAATGACCCCTAAACCCTATACTAAGAGGGCGATCCATTTGGATGGGCAGGTCCATTTGGACAAAACTAGTCCAGACACAGTCTCAGTGCTGACATCACACTGTATGATTCCAGGCTGTCGGTGGCTTTCATAGTGAGTTTTTACTGTTTTATCGCTTTCAACTTTATAACTGGTTCTGTTTTACAATAAGCTGTATCACTGGCTTTATGTTGGTGTCAAGGCTGGGCTCAGCCCTTCCTTCTCTGAGATGGCCGCTCAGCTGTCGGCTAATTTCCATCTCCTATCTCTCCACAGTGACTCACCTGTTGATGATATCCTGCTTGTCAGTCCTGCCTACTTAAGCCGTCCAGCCCAGATTATCTCTGTATCCGCCTTGGTCAACATCACAGAGACTCTCCTGCATTCCTGTTAAAGACTTGCTTGGCTGACATTCCTTCTGGCTCCAGATCCTGCTTGCTGTTCCACTACGCTGATCTCTGGCTTCATGACTTTCTGGCTTGTCTGACTATCCATTCCGGTTATCGAACTTTGGCTATGTTTTGACTATGTTTGTTCTATTTACTTTTATTATTAAACAAGTCTGATTTAACTGTACTTCTGTCTGGGTCTGATTCATGGTTTCTGATAGTTGGCTCCTTGGTGAGCTTTATCTATTCCAGTGGGAGTTGTCTTTTGCTGTTACCTAAGAGGACTGATTCCAAAGTGGAAGTGCATACACCTGTGGAGTATCTGTGCCCAAGAAACATGTTGTGTCTGCTGTACCTGTTACAGTCTTGCGAGTGTAAATTTGGAATAAGGGGGTGGCGCTCAGTGTTTTTGTTATACGCCAAGAATCTGCTGGATGGCGGAAGATCTATTTTATTTGAATATATATGGACTTTTAGTTAAGAGACTTCATACTTTGCACATTAAACACTGTTTATTTACTTATTTTTTTGTAAGTTTTTATTATATTCACTGGCGCTGCATCATTTTATGATATTATACAGTATGTGTTTAGGTTTGGGTATATTAAAGCGAAAGTCCACCCTAACACTAAAATCCCTGCATTTACAGAAATCCATGCTCTAACACTACCCTATCCATATACATACCTTTTTTGAAGCTGATCCGACCCGGTCTCCAGCGGCTGAAGCTCTACAGAGGACACAGCTGTGAAATGAATTGGGAGTGACGTCACCCATAGACTTACTATGGGGCTTCCGTTGTCGCCTGTGTCCTCTGCACCCACCTCCACAGTAAAGCCGCAGCTGACAGCTCAGCGTGGGATCGGGTCGAATCGGCTTTAAAAAAGGTATGTATACTGATTTCTCCTTTACAAGGTTAGATAGGTTAGTGTTAGATCGTGGATGTCTGTAGATGTAGGGATTTAAGTGTTAGGGTGGAATTCTACTTTAAACTTTGTTTGCCAGTGGCCACACATGTTATCACAGTGCAGATTCATTATAATACTTTTATTATCAGATCACTGGTACCCACATACCAAACTGCTGTGCGAGCAGCAACATTTCGGGCCCTAAAGATTAACTACACTTTTGTTAAGAAAAAAACAATCCCCTCTGAGCGATCTACGTACATTGCAGAGATTTTAACAAACTTCCCAACTTTTCTTGCTCTGAAGAGATTTGCTGTTTGTTTCACCTTGTCATGTGTAGACTGAATGAGAGGGTCTGGTTTATTATAAGCACCTGGTGCATTCTCAGTACCCTAATCGGAAAATTTGAAGGGCCTGCATCCCTTTAGTAGTATTTAACCCTTGGGAAGGTTCTCACCAAAACTGAAATTCCTATTGCAGAGGATGCCTAAAATTTCACTTTCTTAGTGCAGACTTCTGGGAAAAATCAGTGAGCCAATCACACAAGCAGAAAATGACATATCTTTGGATATATCAGGGGGTGTCCTGTCCACCATTGGTGTACAGAAAACCTCCAGGTTACCATATTGCATTGCATTTTACAGAAAATACAGTGGCCGAAGATTGAAAAGGAAGGGTCATTTGTAATAATAACGATAAATTACAACATTGTGTAGCAAATATATATATATATATATATATATATATATATATTTTTTTTTTTTTTTTTTTTTTCTAATTCAATTTTTTTTTTAAAGTTAGGTTATCCTTTACTTAATTAGTAAAAGGCAAACCAATAAGAGTTAGCTGAACACTTGACAAAGTTAAATTTATGTTTGCCTGGATTCTGCAGTTATTGCATTTCAGGCACTAGGAGGCCTGATGTCAAAATATTAGACTTTTCAAAACACAGTAATTATACACTCTTCAATCATGAGAAGCTCCTTTCTGCGACACCATTTCTGTCTTTTAATCTCTGTAGCACACTGGAATTATCTCTTCAATGCAGGCTAATTACTTATCGCAGAACGGGGAAACAAATAAAATTACCATCATTAGCTGCAATTGACTTTTTTTTATGTTACTGTGATCTGGTTTATTTGGAAACAAAATTAAAAAAAACTACATATACAGTATCCCACAAAAGTGAGTACACCCCTCACATTTTTGTAAATATTTTATTATATGTTTTCATGTGACAACACTGAAGAAATGACACTTTGCTACAATGTAAAGTAGTGAGTGTACAGCTTGTATAACAGTGTACATTTGCTGTCCCCTCAAAATAACTCAACACACAGCCATTCATGTCTAAACCGCTGGCAACAAAAGTGAGTACACCCCTAAGTGAAAATGTCCAATTTGGGCCCAAAGTGTCAATATTTTGTGTGGCCACCATTATTTTCCAGCACTGCCTTAACCCTCTTGGGCTTGGAGTTCACCAGAGCTTCACAGGTTGTCACTGGAGTCCTCTTCCACTCCTCCATTATGACATCATAGAGCTGGTGGATGTTAGAGACCTTGCTCTTAGAGATTTGCAGATCAGCTGGAGTGACGTGATCCCCGGAAGGATTTGCCCCCTTCATGACCGGGCCATTTTTCGCGATACAGAACTGCGTCATTTTAACTGACAATTGCGCAGTCATGTGACGTTGTACCCAAACAAAATTGTCGTCCTTTTTTCCCCACAAATAGAGCTTTCTTTTGGTGGTATTTGATCACATCTGCTTTTTTTATTTTTTTGCAGTATAAAAAAAAAAAGATCGTCAAGTTAGAAAAAAAATGAAACAATTTTTTTTACTTTTTTTTAAATATCACAAAAAAAAAGTTTAGGCCAATATGTATTCTTCTGCATATTTTTGGTAAACAGAATCACAATAAGCGTATATTGATTGGTTTGCGCAAAAGTTATAGCGTCTACAAAATAGGGGATAGAATTATTTATTTATTTATTTTTTACTACTAATGACAGCGATCTGCGTTTTCTAGCAGGACTGCAACATTTCGGCAGACAGATCGGACACTTTTGACATTTTTTGGGACCATTGACATTTATACAGCGGTCAGAGCTATAAAAATGCACTGATTACTGTATAAATGTCACTGGCAGGGAAGGGGTTAACACTAGGGAGCGATTAGGGGTTAAATTGTTCCCTCAGTGTGTTTCTAACTGTGGGGGGATGGGACTGACTAGAGGAGGAGACAGATCGCTGTTTATAATTACTAGGAACAGCAGATCTGTCTCTCCTCCCCTGTCAGAACGGGGATTGGTGTGTTTACATACACAGATCTCCTTCCTGGCTCTCGCGCCCACGATCACGAGTTTCCAGCGGACATTGTGATCGCCAGACATGCGCAACGGTTCCCCCGCCATGCAGCCAACGAAAAAGAGCGAGTACGGCGATTTGTGGGAACGAGCCGACCTGCCGCCGTATAATGATGGCTTAAGTGGTTAAAGTAGTTGTAAACCCATTAAAAAAAAAACCTGTAAGGCCCCTTTCACACTGAGGCGCTTTGCAGGCGCTAAAGTGCTAACAATTGCGCCTGCAAAGCGCCCTGCAAGAGCCGCTCAATGCACTCCAATGTGAAAGCCCTGAGGGCTTTCACACTGGAGCAGTGCGCTTGCAGGGCGGTCTAAAAAGTCCTGCAAGCCGCATCTTTGGAGCGCTGTAGGAGCGGTGTATTTACCGCTCCTAAAGCGCCCCTTCCCATTGAAAACAATGGGGTAGGGCTCCAAACCTGCCTGCGGGCGGTTTTAACCCTTTTTCGTCCGCTTGCGGGGGGTTAAAACTGCCCCACTAGTGGCCGAATAGCGCCTCTAAAATGACAGTAAAGCGCCACTAAATATAGCGCTGCTTTACCTTCATCGCCCACAACGCTTCAGTGTGAAAGTAGCTTAAGACAAAGGCATAATGAGCTAGTATGCATCGCATCAGTGATACTAGTATCTGTGCAACCCTGCAGAAAAGTCAAAAATAATGAAATTTACCTAACATCCAAGCGACCTATCTAGGAGAATTCTACACATTGATAGAAATAAAACAAGAATGCCGCGTACACACGAGCGGATTTTCCGTTGGAAAAAACTTGGATGGTTTTTCCGAAGGAATTCCGCTCAAGCTTGCCTTGCATACACACAGCCACACAAAAGTTTCGACCGTCAAGAACGCGGTGACGTACAACACTACGACGAGCCGAGAGAATGAAGTTCAATGCTTCCGAGCATGCGTGGAGTTGTTCCTGAACGCGCGTCAGGAATTTGTACAGACGATCGCATTTTCAGATAGGAACTTTTTCCGACCGAAAAAATTGAGAACCTGCTCTCAATCTTTTTCTGGCGGTGAAGTTTTGTCTGCCTATGAAAAAAAGAGACTTTATAAGAAGTGTATTCATAAAGCAAAAGATGATTGTTTTGAGGATCATTCTGCACTTTTTGCATTTATGGTACATTTATGGAACAAATTCATCGTCTGAATTCACCGTTCACACCCCGCTGATGGAGCCTCATTGACTGCTGGTCAACCAAAAGTATCATGTATTGCACCTCCAACTCTTCATGGTGTGTTGCCGCATACACACGATCGGAAATTCCGCCAGCAAAAGTCCAATGGAGGATACACACAGTCGCATTCTCCGACCAAAAGCTCTCATCAGTCTTTTGCTGACCTTTCCGATCGTGTGTACGCGGCAACACACCATGAAGAGTTGGAGGTGCAATACATGATGCTTTTGGTTGACCAGCAATCAATGAGGCTCCATCAGTGGGGTGTGAACGATGAATTCAGACTATGAATTTGTTCCATAAATGTACCATAAATGCAAAAAGTGCAGAATGATCCTCAAAACAATCATCTTCTGCTTTATGAATACACTTCTTATAAAGTCTCTTTTTTCATAGGTAGACAAAACTTCACTCGGTTTGCAATAAATTTCCCTTCCAAAGGTTTTTCTTTTCAAAGCTTTTTACTTGAGTATATGTATTATGTCTGACAGCTATCATGACCTTTCAGAGAAAAAAAAAAGAGGGTCTAAAATGCTTCTTGAGATTGTTACTTATTGTAAAATTTGTATTCGCAGCTTGTATTTCCAACTAAAAATAGTTTTACGACAGGAGGGAGATCCAAACACAGAAGAAAGACATTAGGAGGCAATCAGACCTTCGTATAAACGCTTTTTTGGATAGACTACTCTAAGTGAAAGTACTCTAAGTAAAAAATTGAATGGTAATGATGCCTACCTACTCTCTTTTAAACCTACTGATTTATCTTGCAATACCTGGTTCAAAAATATAGCATTACCGCAAAGTGATACCACCAGCTCCGTTGCTGTTTTAAAACCTGTCACCGTAAAGTTTCAGTTTTGCTTAGAGTGGAAAAAGTTTTGGAACCTTTGGTTTTATTACTTTCCGTGTGCCTTCTGGGGAGATTTCCCCCATTACCTGTTGCTTTGACACCTCGTTATTGGAAAAGAAGGTGTGGGAAAATCCCCCCCCCCCCCCCCCATTAAACCTTTCCCCATGCAGATACAGAAAAAAATATAAACTTAACAGAGGTTCAAACCCAAATATTTATGATGGTTTTCAGCTACTTTTGTGATAAATACTCTTCCACAGGGCAAACTGTCAGCCACAATCTCTTTTATAGTTAAGCCTCGTACACACGATCGGATTTTCCGAGGGGAAATGTGTGCTGACAGGTTGTTGGCAGAAAATCCAACCGTTTGTACGCTCCATCAGACAACTGTTGGCCAACTTTCCATGGACAAATGTTGGATGGCAGGTTTATAAATTTTCCGCGGACAACGGTCTGTTGTTGGATTTTCTGATCATGTGTACACACAGGGCGTACTGACCATTGAGCCAATCGGGCACTGCCGAGGGCCCTGGGCCACTAGGGGGCCCCATCAGGGTTGCCAGCCTCAATAAAACCAGGGACAGTATGTATAAATCTGTGTTTTTTTTACATCTGTCTTTGTATACTGTGTGTGTGTATACTGTGTGATTGTATACTGTGTGTGTGTATACTGTGTGGCCTGCGGGCCCCATAATCTCCTATTGCCCGGGAGCCCCATGAGTTATCAGTCCGTCCCTGTGTACACAAGTCCGTCGGACAAAAGTCCAAAATACAAACACGCATGCTTGGATGCAAGGCCGAGCCAGAAGCTGTCGGGCTTGTAAACTAGCGTTCGTAATGGAGAATTAACATTCATGACGCGGCAAATTATGAAATCTCGAAATGCAGCGCACAATTCTCTTCTTCTTTAATGGGATAATAATGAAGCTGCTTTGCTGGTGATACTGATGGAGTTCTGCCAAACGTATTTAAAAAGGCTTTTATTTTCTAGTGATATCAAGAATAATTTTATTATGATTTTTTTTTATTTTTTGGTCAAGTTACCACAACACCATTATCCTGTAGTTTTTTTTATATCAAAGATACAACTATGTTGGTGTCCCTTGTCAATTTTACATTGTATTTTTTTAAATGTAACTACCTACTCCCAAACTGTCATTTGAAGTAAAACACATAGCCAAGTATTATTCTACACAATTTGTTTTATTGTGTAAAAAGAAAACAAATAAAATTAGACATGCTATCTGTCAATAGAACCAAAAAGCGCATTCTATGCATCCAAAAATATAGAAAATATACCAAATCAAATCATTATTCAACCAAAAAAATAAAATTAAAGCCTCATGCATGTGTCCTGCTTCTTAATATAGGGGGTCAACAATGCCAAGAGTTGGTGAAAGCAGGGGTCCGTCATCCGGATATAATTCCTAAAATCTTCCGGATTATTCTCCTGGAGCTCCCGCAGCAAAGGCATATGACAGAATTGGTCACGATTAATAAAGCAACCAATTTTTGGTCCAAGAAATCCTCCTCCTCCTGTTCCTGGACTGGACTTGGGTCAAAGCAATAACTCCAAGGCCAATAATAAATAACACGTTATCTCCTCCGATTCCGCAACATGGCTGGTTGACGAACGACTGTTCAGAAACTAACTGAAAAGCTTGAAATGAAAAGCGCGAAATGAAAAGCGCGAATCAACACTCACCAAACTTCTACTAACACGAAATTAGCAGAAGGAGCCCAAAGGGATAGTACGTCTAGTACATCACTACGTTCGTGTTTGTTGGCCGACAATTCCTTGCTGTTTGTATGCAAGACAAGTTCCTGGCCAACGCCCTTTGGACAAAAGTCTGAGGTTTTGTCTGTGGAAAATCCGATCGTGTGTACAAGACTTAAGGGGTGAATTCCAAGTATGGATATTTTATACATAGTTACATTGATCCAGCTTGGGCCAATGCAACTATGCCTTTACCATATACAGGAAGAAGGAACTTTCAGCAAACTGATGACATCACACAGAATCCAGTTTATTGAAGCTGACAATCACGGTAACAGTCCCCTCCCCTGGGACCTCCCCTCTAAAGAGTTTCACCCAAAAGGGCTTACTCAAAGAGTGTATTTTAATATTTTATTACACAAAGATAACTTAAGTAAATACAAAATGCATCTTTTAAATGATAATTTAATTTATTAAGGGAAAAAAGCTGTCCAACCCCACCTAGCCCTATATGAAAAAGTTAATCCGCCCTAAACATGGCTGTGCACCCCAAAGCTCAAACACACACGTGCGTGTGAGTGTGTGTATAGTATACATACATACATATACATACACATAAACACACACACTCTAAGCAGCCCATGGATTATACAATTCTATTTTCTTCCACCACAGATAGAAGGAAAGAAAATCACTTGATTGCCTCATCATCATCAGTTAGTGTTGATGGGGGAATCCCTCCTGCTGTGCTTTTGTGGCTATAGCCATCGGCAGTGACGAAAGAAAGAAAAAAAGAAAGAAAGAAAGAAAGAAAGAAAGAAAGAAAGAAAGAAAGAAAGAAAGAAAGAAAGAAAGAAAGAAAGAAAGAAAGAAAGAGAAAGAGGGAAAGAGAGAAAAAAAGCGAGAGGGAAAGGGAGAAAGAGAGAAAGGGAGAAGGAAATTAAGAAAAAAAAGCGAGAGGGAAAGGGAGAAGGAAAGGGAGAAGGAAATAAAGAAAAAAAAAAGCGAGAGGGAAAGGGAGTAAGAGAGAAAGGGAGAAGGAAATTAAGAAAAAAAAGCGAGAGGGAAAGGGAGAAGGAAAGGGAGAAGGAAATAAAGAAAAAAAAAAGCGAGAGGGAAAGGGAGAAGGAAAGGGAGAAGGAAATAAAGAAAAAAAAAGCAAGAGGGAAAGGGAGAAGGAAATAAAGACAAAAAAAGCGAGAGGGAAAGGGAGAGGGAAAGGGAGAAGGAAATAAAGACAAAAAAAGCGAGAGGGAAAGGGAGAATGAAAGGGAGAAGGAAATAAAGAAAAATAAAGCTAGAGGGAAAGGGAGAAGGAAATAAAGAAAAAAAAAGCGAGAGGGAAAGGGAGAGGGAAAGGGAGAAGGAAATAAAGAAAAAAAAAGCGAGAGGTAAAGGGAGAAGGAAAGGGAGAAGGAAATAAAGAAAAAAAAGCGAGAGGGAAAGGGAGAAGGAAATAAAGAAAAAAAAAGCGAGAGGGAAAGGGAGAAGGAAACGGAGAAGGAAATAAAGAAAAAAAAAGCGAGAGGGAAAGGGAGAAGGAAAGGGAGAAGGAAATAAAAAAAAAAAAAGCAAGAGGGAAAGGGAGAAGGAAATAAAGACAAAAAAAGCGAGAGGGAAAGGGAGAGGGAAAGGGAGAAGGAAATAAAGACAAAAAAAGCAAGAGAGAAAGGGAGAATGAAAGGGAGAAGGAAATAAAGAAAAAAAAAAGCTAGAGGGAAAGGGAGAAGGAAATAAAGAAAAAAAAAGCAAGAGGGAAAGGGAGAAGGAAAGGGAGAAGGAAATAAAGAAAAAAAAAGCGAGAGGGAAAGGGAGAAGGAAAGGGAGAAGGAAATAAAGAAAAAAAAAGCAAGAGGGAAAGGGAGAAGGAAATAAAGACAAAAAAAGCGAGAGGGAAAGGGAGAAGGAAAGGGAGAAGGAAATAAAGAAAAATAAAGCTAGAGGGAAAGGGAGAAGGAAATAAAGAAAAAAAAAGCGAGAGGGAAAGGGAGAAGGAAAGGGAGAAGGAAATAAAGAAAAAAAAAGCGAGAGGGAAAGGGAGAGGGAAAGGGAGAAGGAAATAAAGAAAAAAAAGCGAGAGGGAAAGGGAGAAGGAAAGGGAGAAGGAAATAAAGAAAAAAAAGCGAGAGGGAAAGGGAGAAGGAAATAAAGAAAAAAAAAGCGAAAGGGAAAGGGAGAAGGAAAGGGAGAAGGAAATAAAGAAAAAAAAAAGCGAGAGGGAAAGGGAGAAGGAAATAAAGAAAAAAAAAAAGCGAGAGGGAAAGGGAGAAGAAAAGGGAGATAGAAATAAAGAGAGAAGGAAAGGGAGAAAGAAATAAAGAAAAAAAGAAAGAGAGAAGGAAAGGGAGAATGAAATAAAGGAAAAAAGAAAGAGAGTCTTCTAGCTATGCCTCTGAAGAACGGGGGCAAATACTTTTTCCAGTACTGAACTTCTGTGGGTGATACAGTTTCACCGTCCATGCAGCCCAGTGCAGTAGTTCTGGGGTTTGAAATTTTATTGAAATTTTATTGAAATATTTCTCTAGGAATGCCGGGACAGATCAGAGCAGTTCTTATTCTTCAGCACAGTCACAATGCTGACCAATATGAACTGCTCTGATCCAATCCATGTCTACCTGGATTCCAGCTTTAAAGCCCAACCCGAGCACAAAAAAAACCCCAAAACATACTCTTGCAGTGGGCACCCCCCAACACCACAAGGATTAAATGCTCATCACATCTATAGGTCTGTGGAAGGGACTTATTTTCTCGCTACAGCAGGCCCCTACAAACTCAACCAGTCCTTCAAAGCCTCATCTCAAGGTCGCCATCACAAGCTTGTCCCTTTCACATACAATGCAGGGATAATAGCTACGTGATGATGCAGAATGCCCACCCAAAGCCTGGAGCTTCAAAGTGTAGAGAACAGTGCTGGAGCCTGCTGGAGCTGGGGGTCAGGTAGGTAATACAGCCTTTTATTCTACCCCTAGTCTTAACTAGAATTGCTGGGAGGGGGCACGCTAAAGGCTTTTTTGGTTGTGCCTTGAGTGGGGCTTCAAAGTCAAAGTTTAGTTACATAAAATATAACATCAGCACAAGGGGCAACACTTACATTCAAAGAGAAGTGTCCCTTCTGCTGGTGGCTGGTCCCTTAATCTTGTGACCTCACCCTACCCCAGAATGATAATCTTCTGGTGCTGGGAAGGGGGTTAATAAGATTGGTTGGACCTGTCATAGGCCCTTGTCAAGTGTGCTGAATATACCTTCCATTTCTGCCACCACTACCCAATTCTAGTAATGAAAAGCACTCTATGAATGCAGGCGGCGGACGCATGGCTAAACAGGATGGGCCGGCGTAAGAATCACAAAAAGCAGCGGAACAGCATTTCAGATATTTTGAAGCAGATCAAAGACAAAGCCTACCCTTACTGCCCTGCACACAGTGAGGTAAACAGTATGCATATGCGTATTTCAGCTGCATATTTAGCTATTTGGCCGCAGTTCAGACAGAAGTGCTTGTCCTGAATCCATTCTGGCTTATAGCCCTGCCACCTAACTGCCTTCAATGCCTTATGCTGTTAGCAATTTCCATTAGTCAGCACTACAGAAAGAGCACATGTCGAAAATTACCAGCCCACTAAATAAAACATGTTATCTGGATGTGAAAGTAGCTCCAGATTATATATATTGTTAAAATGTATATCCTTGGCGAGCAGAGAAAATTGCATAGTACAATGTATTGGTATAAGCAGGATAGAATTTTCATCCCCACCGAATAAAAGTGTAATAACTCCCGGCGCCGACTCTATAAGTATCCTGCGTTTCGCTAACGGTAGACTGCAATTTATCTGGCCAACCACTTCAACACTTCCTATTTATCACAAATAAAACACTGTTATAAGCAGGGCTTCAATGTGGCAGCTTAACAAGGAGCCCTGAGAAATCCTCGAAGGTTATTTTGTTATCCACAGTCACAAAATGTATTACTTTACGCAAAACGAGAGTCAGCATATACTGTGGAGTTCCTTAGTGACTCATTTTTATATAGACATAGAAAAGTCTAAAAGTTTAAAAGCAGCCACTCAAACTGCGCTCATAGGCAAGTTGTCTAAGTTTATGGCAAGTCCAAACTTTGTTTCTTAAACAGGAAATTTTCTTTTTCTACATAGAGTATGGGGAAGCTAGAACCCCATCAGAATTTTTTTCTGGCTGTTTTTCTGTTGCCAATTTTCCCTTATTTCCTGTCTAATCCTGTCTTATTTCCTGTCTAATATAAAGTTGTCACCAGGACAGGAAGTGAAGTTGTCCCCAGGAAGTGAAAGCAAACCTTTACTGGAGTCTTTTAGAACAGCTACCCCCTTCCTTGCACATCATAGTCCTCTCATCTTCTGGGATATTTTTATGTAACTTCTGGGGAAGAAGTAAAGTGAAATGCCATACAGCAGCCTTTCTCAACCAGAGTTCTGTGGGATGTGATGGTCAAGGAGAAGAGTGCTCCCTACATTTGTGGTCAGTGGGAATAATTTCCTTTGGAGTGATTGGACTTTCCCGAATGAAAACCACATTCACTGTTAGAAATGAATTCATTTGAGAGAAAAGTTCCATCCTGTTTCTTCAAAATTCATTATCACTGGAAAAGGAACATCAGTTTGACCCCACTAACAAAACAGAACATTCCTAAAATGAAGATATTCAAATTAAAGTCAACTGGTGCATTGCCAGATTAAATGTGGAGGGGGGGGGGTTGACAGACTCAACCAGGACAGGGGCTTTTGGAGGGGACTGCAGGGTAGCCTCTTGCCTACTGACTATGAGTCCTGGCTTTTGAGGGGACTCTATTCTTGGGAGGTGTTTACCTGGGGGGACACTTGGAGTGGTCTTGCTTCGGATTCGGGTCCATGTCTCCCTTAAACACATAGACTCTGGGAACCTATGACCAGGATACAGATTTGTGGCCTTTGTGCCCAAATCAGCAATGACTGCTTTTGACTGTGCGACTCAGAGCATAGCCTAATATAATCAGCTCAAAACAACCTGATACTGGGGTCTCCTGCTATAATTTGTTTACTAAGGTGTCTTTCTCCCATGGTATCATTTCCATATTGTGTGCCTCCTAGGGGTGAATTTCCATTGTTAATTGAGTCACCTATTGTTTCTGTCTGTCTGCTAATCCTTAAGAGATTTGGACAGCCCTAGGTCTTCTTACTGGTGCAGAACGGTCTGGGTGGACACTCAATCATGTAGGCTTTTCTAGGTGACTAGTTAGCTTACTGTTTAATTAGATTATTGTTTTTGTTGGCTTTTCCTTAGCTATGTTAATTATCTTACTGTTTGCATAACATGATCAAGCTCTTATCTGATTTTGTGTGGTCTATATATTCTTTGTGAGTTTACAATAAAGAGCGTTCCAGTTTGCACCTAAGCTAGTGTTGTCTAGTTCTTGTGTGCTCAGTTATAATACCTGATTCCTGGTTCCAGACTGGAGGAAGCTGTATCTTGACACAGGCACCCAAGCTGGGTGCTGGATGGTCCGTCATAGGGAGTTTCTTCTCAAGAGCTTTAGATAAAGTTATTTTTAGCCTGGGTTCCCTGAAACCAGAAAGTTATTTAAATGGTTCCTCCATATTAAAAAAGTCAGGGAAGGCTGCTATAGAGTGTAATTTGAGTGACAGCTCTGAGTCTGCTGGGACTACTGACTACCGACCAGCAGCAGTCTCTGGGCTTTTGGATGTCTACAAGGCATTCACAGGTCAATAACATGCGTAAAGTATGTTAAATGCACATGTAATTTTTATGGGAGGAATTATATTGAAATAAATGGCCTGGTGATGAGGTCCTTTAAATTAATGCCAAGTGAAACCCTATATCAATAAAGGAAAGGCTTGGACCACTCCCTGTTTTTTTTTTTTTGCTTTTCTGGATTCAGAAATATCTTGTGCCAATGACACCAAGGGCATTGTAGACTGAATTCCCTATGTCCTGTCATTCCACTTAAGCAGGTGAGCAGGTTGAAATTATGCCAGTCAGGTGCTTCCCCGGATGGGAGGGTAAGGGTTAATGGCTTTTCCTGGTTCTTTGGTTCTGGAGGGTAATCTTTGGGTCCGACCCACTGGTCCTGTAATATAAAAAGAGGGACAGTGGTCTGGAGCAGGGAGCCCCCGAGCAGAGAGGCCCAGAGGCTGTAAGTGAACACCATAAGGGGGAGGATCTAAGAGCTGCACCCGGGAGGAGTGAAAGGATGTCGCTTGTTACTGCCGTGGTGTGGGAGGTCATCAGAACCTGAGGCTCATCCCAGAGGATTCCAACACTGAAAATGCACTTTTTGGATCCCCTGATCATACATGGACTCTACCTTTGCAGGTATGCTGGGGCAGCACCTAGAATAAGTTAGGATTAATAATGTTGAAGAAAAACTGTTCTTGCACATTGGAATTTGCGATGTTTTTGTACTTTTCTAAGTAAAGCTTTTAAACCTTGTTTCCACCTGGTCTGAAATAATTTAATGGGTGTAATGCAAATAACCAGCACCTTTCTACAGTTCAGGTGACTGAGGTACTTTCGGGTATGAAGGGTATGTAGTGTGCAGATGCAAGTGGTTACCTAGAGTAACAGAAGTTGACTAATCAGCCTGTCCTTAAGCATGTACCTGGGACAGGTGGGATAGCCTCTTGCATGAGGTAGTTATTGTCGGCTCTCTCTCCATGAGCGGTATGTCTCCCATAGCAATGGGAGTGGACTCGCGCCACAGAGGTCCCCAGCCTGTGCACAGGGGCAGAAGAGTTAAAGGAAGTCTAGTGCACGCATGGAGTCTGTGCACAGCGGGACCCCATATGGGACCCCATACTGTTATTGGGAGGGAGGTATTGGTGATATGCTGGACAGGTGGATGTGGACAAGGCTCAGAGTGTCCCTCCTAGATGCAAGCTACAGAGAAGGTGTACATTGTCACGGGGACCCAGAAGGTGACTGGAGAACAGTTATGGTGCAAGTGAACACGGTGTATGTTCATCCCTAAAAGCAGAGGCCCGCCTTAAGGTAGAGTATTTCCCCAAGGCAGCTTCAACCTTGTCCCAGGGCTTTGATGGAAAAGATACAGAGCAAAGGTACCCATGTGTAAATGTGAGAACATAACACTGACAAGGTGCTCCTAAAATGACATGTGGATGTCATATCCACATATCCACATATCATATGTCATACACAAAGGGCTGACTAGCAATGGTTCCAAAAAGCCCAAAAGCACAGAGGATAGTGTGTCCAGTAAAACAGTCTTAGTTTATTCAACACATGGTTAAAAAAATGGCTTACTGACGAGATCCATGGGATTCATGTTGGAACATTCTCGCTGGCCATGGCAAGTAAGCAGAGGGATCAACGTCACCGGAATTGACATCACCGGAAGTGATGTAACCGGAAGCAGGAAGTCTGTGGTGGCAGACACTCAGACTGGGACACACCAGGGAATCACACCGGTTACCATGAACTCTTGTCGTTGTTCTGTTTTCATGTTTTTCCTGCCCTTATCCCAGTGGTCACTCTGAGGCAGCCCTTCCTAATGACTATTGAGATCTGAATCAACCATGGCAGTGGATTTTTTACCAAGGTGGTGATGGGGGGAGTCTAGGGCAAGTGACCCTGATACAGGTGCCTAGTGTGGGGGTAGTCCTCTCATGTGACCCACACTTGGCCCCCAAAGAGTTAATGGGAAAACAAGAAAGGGCCATCTTCACCCCTACCCCGCCAACACACTAAAGAACTATTGACACCCGTCCATAGTGCATTCCCCAATGTAAAATCAACTCCAGTACTAAAAACAGGAAGTTCATCTCTTGGTACAGTAAGGTGTCTCCAGGACAGGTACTGAGAGCAAATCTCTTAGGAAGTTTTTCAGGAAAGTAATGGTCTGGTGACAGGGTTAAAATTTTAATTATTGCCAGATAAAGAAGAGGGGCTGCCAGTGAAAGCCGTTTTTAGGGTTACAACCACTTTAAATATAAACTTTAATGGTTTTGGGTCAATTTTACTTCTTATTTATTTAAAATTTTAACCCTGTCACCAGTCCATTACTTTCATAAAAACTCACTCATGGTGAAACGCAAAAGTGAGGCGTGACGTGTGTCCAAAGCTATCTATACTGATTAAACTTCATGGTGGGCAGGCCCAGACTGGCTATAGGGCACACAGGGCATTTGCCCAGTGAGCCAGGGCCACCGAGCCGCATAACAAGAGCTGGCTAATGCAGGGGTCCCCAAGCCCCCGGACTGGTACCAGTCCATGGCTTGTTGATGACTGGGTTGCACAGTGGGAGGTAAGTGGTGGTGATTAAGCACATTTGAACTGTGTAAAACGTGTCTACCAGGCATTCTGGATCTGTGGTGTTACTTGGAAAGTCCAATATAAGATCTTGGATCATTACTATAGTGTGCAGCCATTTCTTTTTATTCATTGTCTGCCGAGGCGAGCCGGAGCGGGCACCCACCAGTTCCATTAGGCTTCTAAATCTCACCTGGAGCGGCGAGTCTTTCTTGTTCAGGCTATAGGGCACACCGGGCATTTGCCCAGTGGGCCGGAGCCACCGGGCCGCATAACAAGAGCTGGATAATGCAGGGGTCCCCAAAACCCCGGGCTGCGGAGCAGTACGAGTCCATGGCTTGTTGATGACTGAGGTAAGTGGCGATTGTGGTCCGGACAGTGCTAATCTCCCGCTATGTGGCCATGACTGTGTCTCTTCTCCCGGCTCTCCCTGGATATCTGCTCATAGAGAGGGAGTCTTTTCATATCAAGTGGGTAATCACCTGTTTGTTGATATGATCCAGATCTGCAGCTCCTCCTGCCCTGGTGATAGGATGACTTTGTTGGTGGGGCGGGAGACCCTGGAGAGGACACAGGCTGAATCCTGCCTCTGCCCTGCTGAAAGTAGGACTGTGCAGAGGAGGCAGAGAGTAAAAGAGCCACTGTGATTAGAGAGAAAAGGGGGTTGGGCCATGACTGCAAGGGGCACTCTGATTAGAGAGAAAATGGGGGGGTCATGATTGCAAGGGGCATTGTGATGGGGGGCTGTAATTGCTAGGGGAACTATAGTGTAAAGGGGCTCTGTGATATAAAGGGGACAGCACTGTAAAGGGGCACTGTAATCATGCCCCTTAAAGTACATTCCCCTTTATATCACAGTGCCCCTTTACATTACAGTGCCGAGGACCGACTTCGAGAATATCCCTTTAGCAACCGCCCCCCGCAAACACACCCCCCCTCCCCCCCCCGGTCCCTGGACAAATTGTCTGCTTTGTTCTAAAATGCTCGAGCCAATTTTTTGTCTCAATCTGGACCTGATGGTGGGACTTTGTGGGGTGTGGCTTTGATTCTCATTTTTGCTCGTGAGACCTCCTTGCCATAAAAACTCTATTAGTGTCCACCTGGGTGTTTTGGGTGCTCTCACCCACCGTTGTGTGTCCCAGCTACTCTTTTTACATTCTTCTTAATATAAAATATATAACGTATATTGCAGGGAGATTGGGAGCACCCTATAATGGGCAGGGAGGGAGCACCCTATAATGGGCAGGGCAGATGTGCATACCCAGGAGCTCATCGTAGAGATCTCGCCAATAGAGTCTATGGACTGACCCTTTAATAAAACTACAAATAAGTATTCAAACTGTTATTTCATTGCCTATCAAAACAAAGAACATATGTATTCTGCGATTTTAATTACACAGTGGCCTTGAGATGGTGCCTTTCCTAGAACAGAACCCTTTTTCAATAATCCTGAACTTTGAGAAGCCAGTGCCTACTCATTAGAATGAACAACTTTTGTTTTATCTCCAGAAATAGAGCCATCCATCGGGTATCTCTCCTCTGATTTGTCTGTACAAATCATGCATCTCCAGCAATATGTATCATCTTTGTGTTGGATGTTCTGAGCCTGTCACTTAATTATTCACAAGTACAGCCCACATACAATTTAGATCTGAAGACGGGAAAAACACAAAGTGACATGAGCGAAGTCGAGCGGAATGGCGCTGCTACTGTTCTCGGCTAATGAGATGACATTGGCCACAAATACTCCGCGGCTACAAATAATCTCCAGAAACGGACCTGTTTAGCAGACGGAGTTTTAGAAGGATGAAAAAAATAATTTCATGAATGGGGGTTTTTCTGTCGAAAATTTTTTCTTGTTTTTTTGAATGGATAAAAGAAGGTTTAAAACAAAATCAATGTATATATTATAAAATAAGTGCTCTATGAATAAATATATTTCCAAAGATAAACCACCATTTAACCCAATTTTGCTTTTGGAATCAGCGTAAGTGCCTGAATCAGCTTCTTGTAGGTACTTGTACAGCAGAACCTAAATTTCCCCAGGGAGGGACTGAACCATGAGCCAATCCGAGCTCTGCTGCTTTGCATATGTTGTTTGTAAACACACTCATAGGAGGGTACAACATAGCTGACCCTATGCAGAGTCGGCTCTAAGCTTTGTGATGCCTTAAGCAAAATTTAGATATGAGGCCCCACTCACGCCCATAACGGGAAAAGGAATTCAATAATGCATCACCTCCATCAATTGCATATATTAGGAGCTTTAAACCCTATGAACTACACCTACCATCCGTCTGTCCACCCATCTGTCAGCTACGCAGCAGGCCTTCCCAGATTGAGATCCTTGGTAGGTCTTCCCAGCTTGAGATCCTCATGTGGTTGATGGGAGGGTTGACGTGCATGGACGCAACATCACTCCTCATTGGCTGGCTGGCAGAGCTCCAAAAGTCTTAGGCTAGGTTCACACAAGTTCAGTGCAAATTCCCCATCCATTTTCACTGCGAATTTCCAAAGCAGCTGTCCAGTGGTTCAGCTGCGATTTCCACAAACTTTTCAGATGCAAATTTTCAGAGCTGGAGGCCACCAGCGCCTTTCCCAATAGCTGGTTGTTAAGGAGATGGCTGGCCACCGTGTCCTTAGCAACCGATGACAGCGTAATGTAAATCAAAGCAATGAAAAATAAGTTAAAAAAACAGTGCGGGGGCCCTCCGGATCTGGTATGGATCTTAACGGGAACCTCATGCCGAAATAGAAAAAAAAAATGGTGTGGCCACCCAATCCATACTACACCCTAATGCCCTGCACACACGATCGGACATTGATCGGACATTCCGACAAAAAAATCCATGGATTTTTTCCAACGGATGTTGGGTCAAACTTGTCTTGCATACACACGGATGCACAAAGTTGAAAATCCGATCGCTCTGAATGCGGTGATGTAAAACACGTACATCGGGACTATAAACGGGGCAGTAGCCAATAGCTTTCGTCTCTTAATTTATTCTGAGCATGCGTGGCACTTTGTGCGTCGGAATTGTCCACACACGATTGGAATTTACGCAAACGGATTTTGTTGTCGGAAAATTTTATAGCCTGCTCTCAAACTCTGTGTGTCGGAAATTCCGATGGGAAAAGTCTGATGGAGCCCACACACGGTCGGATTTTCCGACAACAAGCTCCGATCGCACATATTCCGTCGGAAAGTCCGATCGTGTGCACGGGGCATTAGGTCTAAGATTGATTTGGAGGGGAACCCCATGCCAAAATATAAAAAAATGGTGTGGGGTCCCCCCCAAAATCAATGCCAGACCCTTACCTGAGCCTACAGCCTGGCAAGCCAGGAAAGGGGGGGGACGAGCAAGCACCCCCCTAAACCATACCAGGCCACATGGCCTCAACATGAGGGGTGCTTTGGGGCTCCAAAGCACCTTGCCCCCACCTAGTTGATGGGGACAAGGGCCTCTTCCCCACAAACCTGGCTGGTTGTTGTGGGGGTCTGCAGGCAGATGGCTTATCGGAATCTGGAAGCCCCCTTTAACAAGGGAGCCCCCAGATTCCACCCCCCATGTGAATGAGTAGGGGTATATTGTACCCCTACTCATTCACCAAAAAAAGCTAAAAAAAAAACCTAAAAACAGAGAGGCAGATCCAACACAATGAACGCCGCTGACCGGAAAAAAAAAAAGTCTGCACCTGTCGCTGGCTCCTGACATCTGCCCGCTCTGCCGTCTGAGAGTTTTTAAATAACTAAGGGGCCACCACACCCCGCCCATTAGCTATTTAGGAACTGTCAGATGACGGAGCCAGCGACAGGTACAGACCTGTTTATTGTTTTTTAGGGGCTGCAGCAGCATTCATCGTGTATGACGCTGGATCTAAAGCACCCCCCCCCCCATGTTGAGGGCATGTGGCTTGGTATGTTTCAGGATGGTGGGGCGCATACTCGCCCCTCCTTTCCTGGCCTGCCTGCTTGGATAAGGGTCTGGTATGGATTTTTTTTTTGTGGTGGGCCCCCACGCCATTTAAGAAAAACAAAATGTCAAATTCGAGGAAATAACATGTATGAGGGGTGCCTTGATCCTGCCTGTGAAGTGCAATGTATACAACCTACCAGAGCAAACCTGACATTTAAAATAAAAATGGCACCTACCACTTCCTTAAAAACTATTGACAGTGGAAAGAGGAAGCTCTTATATATATTGGAAATAGCTGGTTGGCATGTTTTCTGTAAGAGGATCAGAATGCTATTGTGCCTGTGGCCACAGATAAGATGCCACCAAGGTTGTCTAAGTGCTCCCCTTCCTTCCTTCCTAGTCATAAACATTCACATTTGGCCACTTGGAACATACATGTCTATAGAAGGATCATTGAGAATTTGGATCGGTCTTCCACATCCAACCACCATATGGAGTGTGTGCATGGTTTTTATTTTACATACAGTGCCTTGAAAAAGTATTCAGACCACTTGAAATTTTCCACATTTTGTTATGTTACAACCAATACTGTAAATGTATTTTATTGGGATTTGATGTGATAGAACAACACAAAGTGGCACATAATTGTGAAGTGGAAGGAAAATGATAAATAGTTTTCAAAATTTAATTTTTTTACAAATAAATATGTGAAAAGTGTGGCGTGCATTTATATTCAGCCCCCTTTACTCTGATACTAAAATGTAGTGGAACCAATCGCAGAGATCCACAGCTCAGGTGGGAGAATCTGTCCACAGGACAACTATTAGTCGTGCTCTCCATAAATCTGACCTTTATGGAAGAGTGGCAAGAAGAAAGTCATTGTTGACTTTAAACATAAAAAGTCCTGTTTGCAGTTTGCGAGAAGCCATGTGGAGGACACAGCAAACATGTAGAAGAAGGTGCTCTGGTCAGATGAGACCAAAATTTTACTTTTTGGCCTAAAAGCAAAATGCAATGTGTGGCAGAAAACTAACACCGCACATCACCCTGAACACACCATCCCCACCATGAAACATGGTGGTGGCAACATCATGTTTTGGGGATGCTTTTCAGCAGAGACAAGAAAGCTGGTTAGAGTTGATGGGAAGATGGATGGAGCCAAATCCAGGGCAATTTCTTAGAAGAAAACCTGTAATTCCGCGTACACACGGTCCGACTTTTCAGCTATAAAAGTCCAACAGCCCGTCGGACTTTCAACAGACTTTTGATGGACTTTTGGCGGACTTTCAACAGACTTTCTAACGACTGTACTTGCCTACACACGATCACACCAAAGTCCGACGGATTCGTACGTGATGACGCACACCGGACTAAAATAAGGAAGTTGATAGCCAGTAGCCAATAGCTGCCCTAGCGTGGGTTTTTGTCCGTCAGACTAGCATACAGACGAGCGGATTTCTGGATCTGGTGGAGTTACGACGTAAAGATTTGAAGCATGTTCCAAATCTAAAGTCCGTCAGATTTGCGACTGGAAAAGTCAGATGAAGGTCCATGAAGCCCACACACGATCTAATTGTCTGCCGGATTTGGTCCGTCGGTGTCCGTCGGACAAGTCCGGTCGAAAAGTCCGACCGTGTGTACGCGGCATTAGAGTCTGCAAAAGACTTGAGACTGGGGCGGAGGTTCACCTTCCAGCAGGACAACGACCCTAAACATACAGCCAGAGCTACAATGGAATGGTTTAGATCAAAGCATATTTATGTGTTAGAATGGCCCACTCAAAGTCCAGACCTAAATCCAATTGAGAGTCTGTGGCAAGACCTGAAAATTGCTGTTCACAGACGCTCTCCATCCAATCTGACAGAGCTTGAGCTATTTTGCAAAGAAGAATAGACAAAAATGTCCCTCTCTAGATGTGCAAAGCCGGTAGAGACATACCCAAAAAGACTTGCAGCTGTAATTGCAGTGAAAGGAGGTTCTACAAAGTATTGACTCCGGGGGGCGCTATACAAATGTACCCCACACTTTTCACTTATTTATTTGTAAAAAATGTTGAAAATCATTTATCATTTTCCTTCCACTTCACAATTATGTGCCACTTTGTGTTGGTCTATCACATAAAATCCCAATAAAAGACATTTACATTTTTGGTTGTACCATGAAAAAATATGGAAGATTTCAAGGGGTATGAATACTTTTCCAAGGCACTGTATCATTTCAATTACAAATATTCTTCACTTAATAATTAATCTCTGGGGATGTCAACATAATACATTTCCCTGCAATTCTCCTAATAAATGATTATTTACTCAGTACACAATAAGAAAAGAAATCATTAATATAAAGAAAATCTAAAGTTATTATAACATATATAATTTATATTTATTATTAGAATGATGAGGAGACACATGAAAGTAAACATCCAAGAACTGTGCAAAACATTTCAATCAGAAGCTGTTTCTAATTCTAGAACTGTACTTCAGTGATCTGAATTCAGAGTGATCTGCATTCATTTTAACCCTTTAAAGCCACAATCGTGCGCCGCAACTGTATGCATTAAATACGGTTGCGCCCCCATTCAGGTCCACCCACTGAATGCGACAGTGGGGACAATTTTTTTGCCACAATATGATCCAAAGCATATGTACTCCCTCTCTGCTGCCATTGCAGCATTAGGGAGAGGGACTGGGGGCAATAAAAATGCGGCTCAGCCACAGGTTTTTACTGCCCCCAAAACACAAGCACAAACTAATTCTAACAGGTATACTTAGAAGGGACTTTAAAGCGTATTTGCACTTTTGCAGCCAAATTGGGATAAAAATAGTTTATATTTGTTACATGTCCCCATTAACATAGCAGAACTTAAATTGGTTGTAAAGTAGGCCATAGGCGGGTCAAATCTTGGCCGGCTCACCAGGAACCGGCCGAGATTCAAACCATGTATGGGCAGGCTGAATGTACCCTAGTTGATTCATCGATTAACTTGGGTACAACCAGCCTGCTGGATTTTACATGCGATTACTGCTGCTATAGCGGCTTGCAATAATCAACTGTGTTCTCCTGGAAGGAAGGGACGGCTCCGCAGAAGGGATTTCCCCATCAACACCGTCTGCACTGTCTGTGTTGATGGGGGAATGAGCGAATTTCCCAACCTGTGGTTGCAGGAAAGAAATTTGCTCAATCAATGGCAGCCTTGAACCTCTGAAATGAAAAATGAACAGCGCATATCCCTCTACAGTGTGTACTTGCTTCAATCCAAAAGACCCTGATTTCCATCTGCTCTCTCCTTCCTCTGCTTTCTGCATGAGTCACATCTGACAGTCTCTGACAGCAGGCAACCCCTGGAGATGGCCCTGCTCCCCCTCCAGCACAAGCCTCAGCTGAGCTATTTTCCCTTTGAGACTCTATAAAGGGGGGGTGTGTCCATTCCCTCCACTCAGGTCTCAGATTACACTCAGCTCTGTCATAGGTGTCTGCAGCCTATTGCACCCCAAAGCTCAAACACAGAGCAACAGAGGCAGTGGCTAGGGACGTACAAATGCCAGGGCTGCGATGCTATGCTTTGCAGCCATGGCAGAAATGATAGAAGTACATGTGAATGAGTCCCTAATATTTGTTTTATTTATTTTTTGGAATTGTATTTTTTTTTTTCATTTAATTTATTATTTTCATTTTTTAGCTGCCCTGTTGGGGGGCTTTGGTGAAGTATCGGAGGTCTAAACAGACCCCTAATGTTTCACATTTAAACTGAGAGATGGACGAAGGATATACATTGATCAGTCCATTTCTCTGAAGCCTCAGCTGCACAGACGAATGAATAGGAATGACTGCTACAGCACCGATCTACTTTGCCGGGAGTACGTCAATAGAGGTCCTCCCCTTTGAGCGCTCCCCCTGCAGGTCACGCGCTGTGATCACCGACTCAATAAGATCACGGCCTCTTCCCACGTGATCAGCTGTCAGCTAATGACAGCTGATCACGTGATGTAAACAGGAGATCGGTAATCGTTTTTTGTTTCGCTGACAGCTAAGGAGAAAAAAAAGCCAATCACTGGCTTCAGTGCAAGTGACATCGGTCCCGAAGAGGAAGCGGCGAAACCGCCTCATCTGTGCCCATCAATACTGCTTTCCAGTGCCACCTGCCAGTGCCCACACAGTGCCACGAATCTGCATAAGTGCCAGCAATCAGTGCCACCTATCAATGCCCACGAGTGCCACCTATCAATGCCCACCAGTGGTGCCAATCAGTGCCTCATCAGTGCCACCTAGCAGTGCTGTCTATCAGTGTTACCTACCAGTGCCAATCAGTGCCCATCACTACCACCCTTCACTGCCACCTATCAGTGCCCATCAGAGCCAGCTATCAGTGCCACCTATTAGTGCCCCCTCATCAGTGCCCACCAGTGCCAGCTATTAGTGGCCATTAGTGCCGCCTTATCAGTGCCCATTAATGCGGCCTATCAGTGCCCATCAGTGTAGCCTCATCAACGTACATCAATGAAGAAGAAAAATTACCTGTTTGCAAAATTTATTAACACAATATAAAATGATTTTGTATTTTTTTTTTTAAATTACGGTCTTTAAATTAAAAAAAAAATAAATAAAAATCCCAGAGGTGATCAAATACCACTAAAAGAAAGCTCTATTTGTGGGGAAAAAAATGATAAAAATTTCATTTAGGTACAGTGTTGTATGACCGCGCAATTGTAATTCAAACTGCGACAGCGCTGAAAGCTGAAGATTGGTCTGGGCAGGAGGGGGGTTTAGGTGCCCAGTAAGCAAGTGGGTAATTTACAAACTGAAGCATAGTAAACATAGTTCACCAACCTTCAGCGATGAAAGGACAGAGGAGCGACTGGTGCTGATCTCTTACTGTGTTCATTCAGGAAAGGACATATCTACCCCCCCCCACTTCCCCTACTCTCCATACTGAAACATTCCCCTGTGTGCCCACAGCATCTGCGATCGAGAGAGAAGAAGAGGGAATCCGGCAATGCTGCGGGAGAGGGGGGCACAGCTGGGGAGGGGGGGCATAGATACTAGAACTGATCCCCCCACAGTGCAGCCAGAGGGAAGGAGAGGAGGAGAAGCCAGCAGTTCTGCAGGGAAAGGAACAAGAGGATTGGTGTCGGCAACAAGGCAGTACAGCCGGTCTTCCTGGCGCCGGGCCCCCCCCTCTGAGCTGATAGGGCCCAGACCTGGTACAGGAGGGCCAGCTGTGCTGCCTTATCGGGGGGCTCTGGTGCACTGGGTGATTATGGTGTGCCCAGACACACCTGGCACACCTCCTACACAAGCCTATAAGCTCTGTGCTGTGTGTTGTACAGTGTGGGACATTGGATCCCGCCCACCCCTGCCTTCTGAAAGCTCAAAAAAACTCTTTAATGTGTAAACTTTGTTCAGTTGTGGAGGAGAATGGGCTGCAGATAAACAGGTACAATTGTCATCTCGGTGCACCCCCCGAAGCTAGTAACTTCATTGGTTATATTTACAACAGTACAGTGGAACCTTGGTTTACGAGTAACGCGGTTAGCGAGCGTTTTGAAAGACGAACAACTTTTCTTTTTAAATCCGGACTCAGTTTGCGAGTGTTGTCTCGCAAATCGAGCAGAATTCAAGCTAATGGGCGGTGCAGTACCGCATTTGGCCAGAGGTGCGGGGGTGCCAGGGACACTCGGAGCGGTTCGGAGACGTTCGGAAATACTCGGAATGACTCGGAAATACTCGGAAATACTCCGTTCCCGAGTGTTTTTCCGAGCCTTTGCAAGTTCAGCCGAGCTGTCCCTGAGTATTTCCGAGGCTCTCCGGTGCCCCCCACCTCTGGCCACATGTGGTATTGCATATAATAGAAGACAATGCGGAACAAATTATCTTCATTTCCATTGACTTCTATGGGGAAACTTGCTTTGCTATTTGAGTGCTTTGGATTACAAGTATTCTCCTGGAACGGATTATGCTCATAATCCAAGGTTCCACTGTATTGTCAGTTGCGGATTTGGCACCATTCACACAGTCTAATGCCCCGTACACATGGTCAGACTTTGTTCGGACATTCCGACAACAAAATCCTAGGATTTTTTCCGACGGATATTGGCTCAAACTTGTCTTGCATACACACGGTCACACAAAGTTGTCGGAAAATCCGATCGTTCTAAACGCGGTGACGTAAAACACGTACATCGGGACTGTAAACGGGGCAGTGGCCAATAGCTTTCATCTCTTTATTTATTCTGAGCATGCGTGGCACTTTGTGCGTCGGATTTGTGTACACACGATCGGAAATTCCGAAAACGGATTTTGTTGTCGGAAAATTTTATATCCTGCTCTCAAACTTTGTATGTCAGAAAATCCGATGGAAAATGTGTGATGGAGCCTACACACGGTCAAAATTTCTGACAACAAGGTCCTATCACACATTTTCCGTTGGAAAATCCGACCGTGTGTACGGGGCATTACTCTTCAGTATTAGGGCCAGTTCACATCACTTGCAGTCCAGTGAATTTTTTTTTTCTGCATCAAAAACGTATGGGAAGTAGGTTATATGGTTTTCGATTACATAGTTCACACCAGTGCTTGCAGTTACAGTGCGTTCCAGAAAAAATAAGTAGAACATGCTGCATTTTTCCTGCACAGGACTGTACTGGAACGCTGTAAAACGCATCAAAAACGCACTGGAACGCACCTAAATGCAGCAAAAATGCACTGGAACACACATGTCCTTATTTAAGGTTAAGAAAAAAAGAGGGCGGGGGGAATGCACTGGACTGCATCAAAAACGCACCAAAAACACACTGGAACGCTTAAAAAAATGCATCAAAAACGCACAGGCAGAAAAGCATCTAGAACACATCCGGACTGCTATTCTATGGTGTGAACTGGCCCTTACACAGAAGTTGAATCCAATGCAATTTTACTTCAGATAATTGCAGTACAGAGAGTTTTTCCAGCCTTTGAAGTGTAAAAAGACAATTACTTTCCCAAGCCCTGTCTCTGCAAATAAAAAAACTAACACTGACTGAGGGAAGCGACGGGGAGGGACCAGCTAGAACTGAATTAATTAGCATTAAACATGAGGGGGTATCTGAAATTAGAATTTTGGAAGATGATTATATTCTTTCTATTCCATTCTATTCTATTGTTTTTTTCTATTCTATTTTTTAATTTTCTGTTCTATTCTTTTTTTTTCTATTATATTCAAATTCAAATGTATTTTATTCAAAATTTGAATTTCGGAAAACAGTTATATTGTTATATTTTCTATTTCATTTTATTATTTTCGATTGTTTATTCTATTATTTTCTATTATGTTTATTCTATTCTATTCTTTTCTATTATGTTATTTTCTTTTCTATTATTTTCTATTCTAATCAAATTTTAATTTATTCTATTCGAAGGTTATATTATTTCTATTTTATTCTATTCTTTTTCTTTCTATTCTATTCTTTTCTATTGTGCTTGAATTCAAGTTGTATGATATTTTTTTATTTTATTTATTTTTTTTTATGGTTGAACTATATGGACTTGTGTCTTTTTTCAACCCGACTAACTATGTAACTATGTAAGTTCATTCTATTTGAAATTTGAATTTCAGAAGATGGTTATATTCTTTCTATTTTATTCTATTATCTGTTCTATTCTATTCCTTTATTTTATATTCTATTTTATTCTGTTCTTTTATATTCTATTCTATTTTGTTCTGATTTACTCTATTATATTCTATTCTTTACTTTCTATTCTATTTTTTCATTTTCTGTTCTATTCTTTTCTTTTCTAATATATTCTATTCTTTTCTAGTCTATTCAAATTCAAATGTATTTTATTCAAAATGTGAATTTCGGAAAACAGTTATATTGTTATATTTTCTATTCCATTCTATTCTTTTCTATTGTTTATTCTATTCTACTCTTTTCTATTATATTATTTTCTTTTCTATTCTTTTCTATTTTAATCAAATTTAAATTTATTCTATTTGAAATTCTAATTTGGGAAGAAGGTTATATTATTTCTGTTTTATTCTATTCTTTTTTTTTTTCTATTCTATTCTTTTCTATTGTGTTTGAATTCAAGTTGTACTTTATATTTTTTTATTTATTTGTATTTTTTTTATGGTTGAACTAGATTGACTTGTGTCTTTTTTCAACCTGACTAACTATGTAACTATGTAAGTTCATTCTATTTGAAATTTGAATTTCAGAAGATGGTTGTATTCTTTCTATTTTATTCTATTGTTTGTTCTATTCTATGCCTTTATTTTATATTCTATTTTATTCTGTTCTTTTATATTCTATTCTATTTTGTTCTGTTTTACTCTATTATATTATATTCTTTTAACTTCTATTCTATTTTTTCATTTTCTATTCTTTACTTTTCTATTATATTCTATTCTTTTCTATTATATTCAAATTCAAATCTATTTTATTCAAAATTTGAATTTCGGAAAACAGTTATATTTTCTATTTCATTCTATTCCTTTCTATTGTTTATTCTATTCTATTCTTTTCTATTATATTATTTTCTTTTCTATTCTTTTGTATTCTAATCAAATTTGAATTTTTTCTATTCGAAATTCTAATTTGGGAAGAAGGTTATATTATTTTTATTTTATTCTATCCTTTTTTTCTATTCTATTCTTTTCTATTGTGTTTGAATTCAAGTTGTATGTTATATTTTTTATTTATTTATTTATTTATTTATTTTTTATGGTTGAACTAGATGGACTTGTGTCTTTTTTCAACCTGACTAACTATGTAAGTTCATTCTATTTGAAATTTGAATTTCAGAATATGGTTGTATTCTTTCTATTTTATTCTATTATTTGTTCTATTCTATTCCTTTATTTTATTTTATATTCTATTTTATTCTGTTCTTTTATATTCTATTCTATTTTGTTCTGTTTTACTTTATTATATTCTATTCTATTTTGTTCTATTTTACTCTATTATTCTCTATTATTTTATTTTTTATTCTATGCCTTTTTTTCTGTTCAGTTTTTTTTCTATTCTTTTATTTTGTATTCTGTTCTGTTTTACTCTATTATATTCTATTCTTTTATTTTCTATTTTGTTATTTTCTATTCTATTATATTCCTTTCTATTTCTTTATTTGCTATTATGTTTTATTCTCTTCAGAAATTCGAATAAATCGACTAGAGAATGATTTGAATTAAAAAACTATTCCGATTAGAAAACTATTTGGAGAGAGGTGCCTCAACAGTAAAATTAATATTATGGTACCTTCGTCCCAACAAGCTGGAGAATAGTTAGGGGAGAGGAAAACTATGTGAATTTTCGACCAAAATTTTGCTTCGTTATTTCGGGTTTGCTTAAATTAGTTACTATTGTCCTTCAGACAATATTTCTGAATAACAAAAAATTTGTCCGAATTTCAGTTCGGAACGCAACTCACCGCACCAAGGTCGTGTGAATGAGCCCTTATTCTGACTATGTGTTCACAGGTTGTGAACGCCTCTATGAGAAGCTTCGCAGAACTGAGTCACATGACTGGATGCCACAGTCTTATTTGAGAGCACTGTTAAAGGCCTGCTGAATCTGGCTATTGAACTGACAATGGGGGTTGCATTGTGTTGGTTTAGTTACACTGTATTACCAAAAGTATTGGGACGCCTGCCTTTACACACACATGAACTTTAATGGCGTCCCAGTCTTAGTCCGTAGGGTTCAATATTGAGTTGGCCCACCCTTGCTCCACAAGGTTTAGGAGTGTGTCTATGGGAATGTTTGACCATTCTTCCAGAAGCGCATTTGTGAGGTCAGGCACTGATGTTGGAGGAGAAGGCCTGGCTTACAATCTCCGCTCTAATTCAATCCCAAAGGTGTTCTATCGGGTTGAGGTCAGGACTCTGTGCAGGCCAGTCAAGTTCATCCATGCCATTAAAGTGTGTGTGTGTAAAGGCAGGCATCCCAATACTTTTGGAAATATAGTGTATTTACAGCCCTCTGTCTCCCAATCAGCAATACATTTAAGACTAAAACTCTGCAGAACGTCAGTCTTCCCTGGAAAAATAACTCAGTGTCGATATCCGCTGGCTTTTCAGCAGTTCCTGCGCTTGCATTGATATGACCCATATGTTGTTTGTAGAACGGTTCAATTTTTCTAGGCTTTGTCAGGTCCCTGTAAGGAACTAAAGAAAGTGAACATAAATCAGACATCTCCCAAACAGCTCATCTGCAAAGCCCTTTCGGTAAATTGAAATCTTGTTTTATGTGTTCCCATTCTCTCCTCTACGGCAGAAATGTTCCCGTTCAGCACTTTGTTAGTTTAAAGCAACTCTATCACTTTCCTTCAAAAAAAATCCAAACAATGGCTTCCCGCAACACGAGACAGCAAAATACTCTCCGGTCAGCATCGACTCCGAAATCCTCTGTCTTCCAGCGCTGCAGACTCTGCGGCAAAGTTTTAGGGATGTAATTAGAAAAAGAATGTAGAGCTATAGGTTGAATGTCATTTTTTTCATACAGATTAGAGTAAATCAAGAAAATGCTGTATTATAGTCATTAGATGGAGCTGATGATTATAGGAAATAGATACTTATTTACCATGATAGTTATCTGCATCTAGTAGCCAAATTATAGTATTTTCCCAAGCCACATTATTTTTTTAAGAATGAATAACACTTGACCTGGAGAGCAAAAAGCTTAATGCTGTTCGAAATTTGCCCCCATTTGCAGTTAAAAAGAAAGGGTATTTTTATTTATAAATACACTTCTTAGACTAGCAATTCCTTAACTCCACCCTAACCTTAACAATTAGGGGTTTGTTTATAAAAATAATTGCAGGGCTATTCATCGTGGGAAATTGAAATCTTCCCCCTCCCTTCTTTTCTCTCCATTTCTCCTCCCCTTCCCCTTCCCCTTCCTCGCCCTCCTTCTCTACCTTCTTCTCCCTTTCTCTCTTCCTTCTTCTCTTCTTTGCTCTTTCTTTCTCCCTCCCCCATTATCTTCCTTTCTCACTCTTAGCTCTTCTCTCTTCTCTTTCTTTATCCCCCTTCTCTTCCTTCCTCTCCCTTTCTCTCTCCCCATTCTCTTCTTTGCTCTTCCTTTCTCTCCCCTCCTTATCATCCTTCCTTACCCTTTGCTCTTCTCTCTTTCTTTCTCTACCCTTCTTTATCCCCCTTCTCTTCCTTCCTCTCCCTTTCTCTCTCCCTTCCTCTCCTTTTCACTCTCCCACTTCTCTTGCTTCCTCTCCCTATCCCTCTCCCTTGCTCCCCCCTTCTCTTTCTTCCTTTCTTCTTCTTTCTCCTGCTTCTCTTCCTTCCTCTCCCTTTCATTCTCCCCCTCCTCTTTCGTCCTCTTTTCTCTTCCTCCTTCTCTTCCTTCCTCTTCCTTTCTCTCTCCCCTCTTCTCTTCTTTGCTCTTCCTTTCTCTCTCCCCATTATCCTTCTTCCTTACTCTTCACTCTTCTATCTTCTCTTTCTTTCTCTGCCCTTCTTTATCCCCCTTCTCTTCCTTCTTCTTCCTTTCTTTCTCCCCATTCTCTTCCTTCCTCTTCCTTTCTCTCTCCCCTCTTCTCTTTTTTGCTCTTCCTTTCTCTCTCCCCCTTATTCTACTTCCTTACCCTTGGCTCTTCTCTCTTCTCTTTCTTTCTCTACCTTTCTTTATACCCTTCTCTTCCTTCCTCTCCCTATCTCTCTCCCTTGCTCCCCCCCCCCCTTTCACTTCCTTCCTTTCTCTTTCTTTCTCCCGTTTCTCTTCCTTCTGCCCCCTTTCTCTCACCCTTCCTCTCCCTTTCATTCTCCCCCTCCTCTTTCTTCCTCTTTTCTGTTCCCACTTCTCTTCCTTCCTCTCCCTATCTCTCTCCCCTCTTCTCTTCTTTGCTTTCTTTTGTCTGTTCCCTTATCCTCCTTCCTTACCCTTCGCTCTTCTCGCTTCTTGTTCTTTCTCTACCCTTCTTTATCCCCCTTCTCTCCCTTCCTCTCCTTTTCACTCCCCCCTTCTCTTCCTTCCTTTCCCTATCTCTCACCCTTCCTCTCCCCCCTTCTCTTCCTTCTTTTCTCTTTCTTTCTCCCCTTTCTCTTCCCTCCTCTCCCTTTCTCTCACCCTTCCTCTCCCTTTCATTCTCCCCCTCCTCTTCCTTCCTTTCTCTATCTCTCACCCTTCCTCTCCCCCCTTCTCTTCCTTCCTTCCTGTTTCTTTCTCCTGTTTCTCTTCCTTCCTCTCCCTTTCTTTCACCCTTCCTCTTCCTTTCTCTCTCCCCTCTTCTCTTCTTTGCTCTTTCCCCTTATCCTCCTTTCTTACCCTTCGCGCTTCTCTCTTCTCTTTCTTTCTCTACCGTTCTTTATACTCCTTCTCTTCCTTCCTCTTCCTTCCTCACCCTTTTACTCCCCCCCTTCTCTTCCTTCTTTTCTCTTTCTTTCTCCCCTTTCTCTTCCCTCCTCTCCCTTTCTCTCACCCTTCCTCTCCCTTTCATTCTCCCCCTCCTCTTCCTTCCTCTCTCCCTAGACATGTGCTGTTCATTTCGTTGCAAATTAATATTCAGACAAAATTTTTTTGTTATTTAGAGATTCGGATATATCCGAATATCTGAATTACAGTATAAACAAAGTTTCCCGAATGTTCCGAATAATGAAACAAAGTTCGTCTGAATTTCCAAAATTCTAATTGAAATTTGTATCAAATTTTACATTGAATTCCATTCAAATCCAAATTGTATACATATTTATGAAATCAAAGACCGCGTGTGGTTTTAGAGTACCATTTCGAATTAATGCTGTTTTTGTTAAGCCAAAGGTGATTTAAAGAGTCATTGTAATCATCTGATGAAATCTTTCTTGTGGTTGGTCACTTTGCCGCATTTGAATAAAAAAAAATATAACATTTTCGATTCGATCGATTCAAAATGTATCAATGCGAACGTTTCAAATTTTAAAAATATGGTAGGTTCGAAGAAAATTAGAAAGAAGACCAAACAAATTTGAATATGAATTTTTGAATACAAATCCCAAATATGAATATGAATTGAACGAATCAACCAAATTTAACCACTTGCTTACTGGGCACTTAAACCCCCTTCCTGCCCAGACCAAATTTCAGCTTTGAGCGCTGTCGCTCTTTGAATGACAATTGTGCGGACATACAACACTGTACCCAGATGACATTTTTATAATTTTTTTCCCCACAAATAGAGCTTTCTTTTGGTGGTATTTGATCACCTCTGGGGTTTTTATTTTTTGTTCAAAAAATTTAAAAAGACAGAAAATGAAAAAAAATATATACAAAACTGTTTTATATTTTGTTATTAAATTTTGCAAACAGGTAAATTTTCTCCTTCATTGATGTACGCTGAAGAGGCTGCACTGATGGTCACCAATAGGCTGCATTAAAGGGGAATGATAAGGTGGCACTGATGGACACTTATAAGGCGGCACTGGTGGGCACTAATGAGGTAGCACTGGTGGGCACTGATAGGTGGCATTGGTGGGCACTGAGAAGTGGCACTGATGGGTGGAACTGAAGGACATTGATAGGTGGCACTGAGAGGTGGCACTGATAGCTGACAGAGATGGGCACTGATGGGTGGCAGTGATGGGCACTGATCGACACTGGTAGGTGACACTGATAGGCAGCACTGCTAGGTGGCACTGATGAGGCACTGATTGGCACCACTGGTGGGCATTGATAGGTGGCACTCATGGGCATTGATAGGTGGCACTGATTGCTGGCACTGTTATGCACTGTAGGTCCGTGCTGTAGCCGTCATTTGGCTATAGCACGGATCTGAAGGGGTTAACAAAACTAAATAACTAAAGAACTTAATTTTTTCCTCTTCCTTTCTCTCGCCCCCTTCTCTTCCTTTCTCTCTCCCCTCCTGTCTTTTTTCCTCTTTCTTTCTCTCTCCCCCCTTTATCTTCCTTTCTCTCCCTTTCACGTTCCCCCTTCTCTTCTTTGCTCTTCCTTTCTCTCTCCCCCTTATCTTCCTTCCTCATCCTTTGCGCTCCCCTCTTCTCTTTCTTCCACTACCCTTCTTTATTCCCCCTCTCTTCCTTCCTCTTCCTGTCTCTCTCCCCTCTTCTCTTCTTTGCTCTTCATTTCTCTCTCCCCCTTATCTCCCTTCCTTATCCTTTGCTCTTCACTCTTCTCTTTCTTTCTCTACCCTTCTTTATCCCCCTTCCCTTCTTTCCTTCTCTCCCCTTCCTTCCTCTTCTATGTTCCTTCCTCTCTCCCTACTTCTTTCTTTTACTCTCCCCCTTATCTTTTTTTCATCTTTCTTTCTTTCTCCCCTTTCTCTTCCTTCCACTCCCTTTCTCTCACCCTTCCTTTCTCTTTTATTCTCCCTCTTCTCTTCCTTCCTCTAAATTTTTATTTTCCCATTCTCTTCCTTCCTCTCCTTTTCTTTCTTTCCCTTCTCTTCCTTCCTCTCCCTTTGTCTCCCCTTTCTCTTCTTTCTTCCTTTCTCTCTCCCCCTTCCCTTTTCCTCTTCCTTTCTCTCTCCCCCTTCTCTTCCTTTCTCTCTCCCCCCTTCTCTTTTTTCCTCTTCCTTTCTGTCTCCCTCCTTCTCTTCCTTCCTCTCCCTTTCTCTTCCCCCTCTTCTCTCCTTTGGTCTCCCTTTCTTTCTCCCCTCTTATCTTCCTCCCTCACCCTTTGCTCTCCCCACTTCTCTTCCTTCCTCTTTTTTTCTCACTCCCCTCTTCTCTTCTTTTCTCTTCCCATCTCTCTCCCCCCATATTTTCCTTCCTCACCCTTTTTTTCTTCTCTCTTTTCTTTTTTTCTCTACCCTTCTTTATTCCCTTCTCTTCATTCCTCTCTCTTTCTCTCTCCCTTCCTCTTTCACTTCCCCCTCCCTTCCTTTCTTTTTCTTCCCCTCCCTTTCTCTCACCCTTCCTCTCCCTTTCATTCTCCCTCTCCTCTTCCTTCCTCCCCCCCCCACTTCTCTTCCTTCCTTTCCCTTTCTCTCTCCCATTCTCATCCTTCCTCTCTTTTTCTTTATTTCTCTTCTCTTCTTTCCTCTCCCTTTGAGCCCCCTTTGCTTTTTTCCTCTACGTTTCTCTCTCTTCCTTGTCTTCCTTTCTCTCTCCCCTCTTCTCTTTCTTCCTCTACCCTTCTTTATCCTCCTTCGCTTCCTTCCTCTCCCTTTCACTCTCCCCTTCTCTTCCTTCCTTTTTCTTTTTCCCCTTTCTCTTTCTTCCGCTCTTTTTCTCTCACCCTTCCTATCCCTTTTATTCTCCCCCTCCTATTCCTTTCTCTCCATTTTTCTCTCCCCCTCCTCTTCCTTCCTCTCTCTTTCTCTCACCCATCCTACTCTTTCCTCTCCTTTTTTCTCTTTCACTTCTCTTCCTTCCTTTCCCTTTGCTCCCCCCTCCTTCTCTGCTTTCCTCTCCCTTTCTCTCTCCCCTTCCCTTTTTTCCTCTCCCTTTCTCTCTCTCCCCCTTCTCTTTCTTCCTCTCCCTTTGCCCCCCCCTTCCTTCCTTCTCTTCCTTCCTCTTCTTTTCTCTATCTCCCATTTTTCTTATTTCCTCTCCCCTTATCCCCCCTTCCTCCTTCTCTTCCTTCCTCTCCCTCCCCCTCCTTCTCTTCCTTCCTCTCCCTTTCTCTCTCCCCCTTCCCTTTTTCCTCTTCCTCTCTCTCTCTCTCCCCCTCTCCCTCTCCCTTTCTCTCTCCCCTCTTTTCTTTCTCCTTCTCTTCTTTCCTCTCTCCCCTCTCTCTTCCTTTCTCAACCCTCAACCTTTCTCTCCCCCCTTCCTCCCCCATCTTTTTTCCATTTCTTTTTTCCTATCCACTCTCCTCATCCCCCCGTCCCTTTCTCTCTCCCTCTGTTGCCTCTTCCCCCTATCTTCCTCTCCCCATCTCTCTCTGCCTCCCCCTCTCTCCCTCACTCTCTCTCCCCCTCCCTCTCCCCCCTTTTCTTCCTCTCTATATCTCTCTCTCCCCCTCCCTCTCTCTTTCTCTCTCTCTCCCCCTACCTCTTTCTCCCTCTGCCTCTCCCCCTCTCTCTCTCCCCCACCCTCTCTCTCGCCATCCTTCCTCCCCCCTCTCTCTCTCCCCCTCTTTCTCTCTTTCCCCTTTCTCTCTCTCTTCCCTACTCTCTCTCCCCCCTCTCTTTTTCTCTCTCTCTATCCCCTTCTTTCTCTCCCTCTCCCCCCCCTCTCCCCCCCCCCCCTCTCTCTCTCCCCCTTCCTCTCTCTCTCTTCCCCCCTTCCTCTCTCTCTCCCCTTTGCTCTTTCTCTCTCCCTCCTCCCTCTCTTCCCCCCTTGCTCTCTCTCTTTCTCCCCTTCTCTCTCCCTCTCCCCCCTCTCTCCCTCTCTCCCTCTCTTCCCTCTCTCCCTCTCTCCCCCTTCCCCTCTCTCTCTGTTTCCCCCTTCCTCTCTCTCTCTCTTTCCCCCTTCCTCTCTCTCTCCCCCCTCCCTCTCTCTCTCCCCTTTGCTCTCTCACTCTCCCTCCTCCTTCTCTCTCTCCCCCTTTGCTCTCTCCTTCTTTCTCTGTCAGTGGGTAGCAGTCACAGCCCCGGACGTCACTGCATGGAAATGGAGGCAGAATGGTCTCATATAAAGTGATTGGCTTTTACCGGAGAAAAATCCTTCTCTGTCCTTTGTCCACATGTCATGTAAATTCATCACAGTATGAAATTAGAAATCTTTTGCACTCTGCGTGATAAATTTGAGTTCTGCCAAATATTTGAGGTAAAACTTTAAACAATAAACAAAATCCGTAAACACGCATTTTAGAAGAGAGTTTCGGCGCCTGAAGGGAAGTGGAAAAGTTCAAACACACAAAAGATTGATTTTATCTGATTATTGGTGATTCACGCCTTCTTCTGCAGTAAGCATGGAGACTGTAGTGGATCAAGCAGGTTTGCCTGCAGGGGTGTTGCTAGGTGGGAAAAAGACCAGGGGCTTCAGCCCGAAGGTAAATTAGATACCCCCTCCCACATTTTAAAGTAAGTCAAGCCCAAGCCTGGCATCATGGGGGGGGGGGGGGGTAGGCTCACTTGCTGGTTGCTGTCTGGCTCACCAGTGCCCATCAATGCAGCCTGATCAGTGCCCAGCAATGCAGCCTCACCAAGGCCCATCAATACAGCCTTACCAATGCCCATCAATGCAGCCTCACCTGTGCCCATCAATGCAGCCTCACCTGTGCCCATCAATGCAGCTTCACCTGTGCCCATCAATGCAGCCTGATCAGTACCCATCAGTGCAGCCTTACCTGTGCCAATCAATGCAGCCTCATCAGTGCCCATCAGCTCAGCCTCACCAATGCCCATCAATGCAGCCTCATCAGTGCCCATTAGCTCAGCCTCACCAGTGCCCATCAATACAGCCTGATCATTGCCCATCAGCTCAGCCTCACCAATGCCCATCAATGTAGCCTCATCAGTGCCCATCAGTTCAGCCTCACCAATGCTCATACATGCAGCATCATCAGTGCCCATCAATGCAGCCTCATCAGTGCCCATCAGCTCAGCCTCACCAATGCCCATCAATGCAGCCTCATCAGTGCCCATCAATGCAGCCTCATCAGTGCCCATCAGCTCAGCCTCTTCAATGCCCATCAATGCAGCCTCACCAATGACCATCAGTGCAGCCTCACCAGTGCCCTTCAATGCAGCCTTGTCAGTGCCCATCGGCGCAGCCTCACCTGTGCCCATCAATGCAGCCTAATCAGTACCCATCAGTGCAGCCTTACCTGTGCCCATCAATACAGCCTGATCAGTGTCCATTAGCTCAGCCTTACCAGTGCCCATTAATGCAAATATGTGAAAAGTGTGGCATGCATTTGTATTCAGCCCCCCTTTACTCTGATACCCCTAACTAAAATCTAGCATTCTATTGCACTAGACAATCATCTCCTAACAAATAAATTGCAATTGATCAAAATAGTTAAAGCTCCAGCATAAGCGTATATTTATATATATATATATATCTTCCTTGAATCTTGGTGTGCTTTGTGTATTTATTCCAGATCTGTGCAGTAATCCAGTGTGACACTTTTCCACTGTGCAGGAGCTTCCTGTAATAAAGACCGCTCACTGCTGCTCTCTCTCTCCTTGTGCAGGGGGACTGGTCTGGTCTCCGCCCCCCTCCCGTAGTTTTCAGCAGGCAGAATGTAGTGGGTGGGGCCTGTTTGGTCCCTGCCAGTTTTTGTTGCTATCTGTGTGCCCGATAGGGAGATTCTCCCTCTCTACTTGTCCTATTTACCATTATCATTGTATGTGAAAATAAAAGAAAATCCCCAATTTTGAGTTGTCCCCAGAAAAATAATAGTAGGGAAATCTACCAATGGGGAAACCAGTTCTGATGCCCGGGAAGGGGGGGGGGGGGGGTTGGGGGTTGCAAGGGATTCTCTTAGTTTGCACGTGTTTTCTCTCACTTCCTGTTTTGTCTATGGGAGATAAATGGTTTTATATTTCTTTCACAAATAAGCATCTGAACACAACTCTAACACAAGAATACACAAGAACACAAGAATATGCTTTGAGCTAAACCTTTTCAATGTAGCTCTGGCTGTATGTTTAGGGTCATTGTCCTGCTCTAAGGTGAACCTCCACCCCAGTCTCAAGTCTTCTGCAGACTCTAACAGGTTTTTTTCTAAGATTGCCCTGTATTTGCCTCCATCTATCTTCCCATCCACTTTGGGAAGATTCCCTGTCCCTGCTGAAGAAAAGCATCCCCACAACATGATGCTGCCACCACCATGTTTCACGGTGGGGATGGTGTATTCAGGGTGATGTGCAGTGTTAGTTTTCCGCCACACATAGCGTTTTGCTTTTAAGGCCAAAAAGTCACATTTTGGTCTTATCTGACCAAAACACCTTCTTCCACATGTTTGCTGTGTCCCCCACATGTCTTCTCGCAAACTGCAAACGGGACTTCTTATGTTTTTTTTCAACAATGGCTTTCTTCTTGCCACTCTTCCATAAAGGCCAGATTTGTGGAGTGCACGACTAATAGTTGTCCTGTGGACAGATTCTCCCACCTGAGCTGTGGATCTCTGCAGCTCCTCCAGAGTTACCATGGGCCTCTTGGCTGCTTCTCTGGTTAATGCTCTCCTTGCTAGCTTAGGCCTTACCAACTACCAGTATGCAATTATGTAATTCCTGCGCCTTTTTACCCTTGACAAAAAATATGAAACAAAGCTTGTACCAGCCTTCAATTTTTTTTATTTTTTTTATTTTTATTAATCAGTTCATAAAACAAGTCTTTTTTATATTACTCCCAGGATTTTTTGCTTTCTCTTGTTATAGTATTGGATGATGGTAATCCCCCTCAGGTGATAATTCATGGATGCCATATTTAGTTAACTAGCAATTAGAACTTGACCCCACTCTATCCAAAATCATTTAAAAAAATAAAATAATTAAAGTGATATTACAGCCTTAAAGTGTTACTAAACCCAGGACTCTTCCCCTGCTCTCTTGGGGAATCACTGCATAATTAAAGTGATATTACAGCCTTAAAGTGTTACTAAACCCAGGACTCTTCCCCTGCTCTCTTGGGGAATCACTGCGGCAGCTTCCCCTTCCCCTGCTCTCTGGGCGCATCACGGCTTCCCCTTCCCCTGCTCTCTGGGGGCATCACGGCTTCACCTTCCCCTGCTCTCTGGGGGCATCACGGTGGCCATGGCCTCCCCTGCTCTCCTGGGGCATCGCGGCGGCAGCTTCCTCTTCCCCTGCTCTCTGGGTGCATCACGGCGGCGGCTTCCCCTTCCCCTCCTCTCTGGGTGCATCAAGGCTTCCCCTTCACCTGCTCTCTGGGGGCATCACTGTGGAGGCTTCCCCTGCTCTCTGGGTGCATCACGGCTTCCCCTACTTTTTGGGGGCATCACAGAGGCGGCTTCCCCTTCTCTCTTGGGGCATCACAGCTTCCCCTTCCCATGCTCTCTGGGGGCATCACGGTGGCCACGGCTTCCCCTGCTCTCTTGGGGCATCGCAGCGGCAGCTTCCCCTTCCCCTGCTCTCTGGGGGCATCACGGTGGCCATGGCTTCCCCTGCTCTCATGGGGCATTGCGGTGGCAGCTTTCCCTTCCCCTGCTCTCTTGGGGCATCACGGCGGCAGCTTCCCCTGCCCCTGCTCTCTGGGTGCATCATGGTTTCCCCTTCCCCTGCTCTCTGGGAGCATCACGGTGGCAGCTTCCCCTTCCCTTGCTCTCTGGGTGCATCACGGCTTTCCCTTCCCCTACTTTTTGGGGACATCACAACGGCGGCTTCCCCTTCTCTCTGGGGGCATCTCGGCTTCCCCTTCCCTTGCTCTCTGGGGGCATCACGGCTTTCCCTTCCCCTACTTTTTGGGGGCATCACAGCGGCGGCTTCCCCTTCTCTCTGGGGGCATCATGGCTTCCCCTTCCCCTGCTCTCTAGGGGCATCACGACGGTGGCTTCCCCTTCCCCTGCTCTTGGGGCATTACTGCGGTGGCGGCTTCCCCAACCCCTGCTCTCCGCGACTTCCGTTTCCTCCCTTCTCCTCGGCGGTCAATCCGGACGCTTCTCTTTTCGGCCAGTCGGGAAATGGGTCTAAAAGGGCGTCAGGCGTCCGGCGTCCTAAAAGGGGCCTGACGCATGGATAGACGGGGCGGCTGCGGATTTGGGAGATGGAGCCAGGCGCCTCTAATGGCCATATTGCCCCCTGCGTATTGCTGTCGGCAAGTGGTTAAGGCTTCATCATTTTCAATGCACTCCAAACATTCTGCGGCTTTTCTGCGAGCTTTTATATACTTCCTTCTCACTTCCCCACAAATCACGCATTTAGTTCAGCCATGTGTTTTATTACACGCTATGCATGCTTTATGATCAGCATCTATTCCTTTTTTTAGACTGGAGTGCTGGAAAGCACACAACGCACGGGACAGATGTGAAAGCATTGTGTCTTGCAGTTAATTCTCTGCAATCATCTGTAATGTACAGTAAGGCATCTGTTTAAGCGCGGTTAATCTGTTGGAATTTGACTTGCTTTACCGCTGATCAAAAAAAAAAAAAAAAAGGGCCTTGCAGTCCTTTTTCTAAAACATCCTTTATGAGTAGCAGCATCCCCCCCCCCCCCAAGAAATACTTTTTTGTGAACTCTTGCTGAGTGTTCCTCTAGGGAACGAGCACAGTTATCTTTTTTTTATTGGTGTTTGAAATATTCTTTTTTTCCCTCCCCGGGTCCAGATGGTCTTCAGCAGCCTGATGGGACAGAAGTCCTGGCTCAGTTGTACGTGTCAGAGGATGTACCCTACATTGGAGTCTCGATGGGAATTAGCTGAAAGCAGATGTCTTTCAGTTTTGCAGACGCCGAAAAAAAAAAAGGAAGAAGGTGCATGTACATAATTCTAGGCTAAGCGCACGTACAAGAGTATAATCGTGCATCACACCTCCTTCGCCTTGTCTAATGGGCACTTGAGCATGCAGAACATTGAATTCCATCTCGTTGACATGTTCCAATGTGAATTCCTAGCATGATGAAGAGTGTCTGTCAAAATATGGATGGGGATGGCTTTGCCTGGCAAGGGAATCGCATGAAAGACTCTTCTGTCCTGTGCAGAAAATAAACAGAATGAGAAAAAAAAAAGGAAGTATGGTTAGCTGTGCCGCAGAAGGGCATGTATATTAAAGCTCTAGTATTGTTGCAAAAAAAATAAAAAACCCTTTAAAATTGAACACCAGGCAGATATAAAAGACAACTAAAGCAGTTCTGTAGTCATTAGCTAGTTCAGCTTTTTAGACATACTGGATGCAGTGCAATAGCAGCTTGTGCCGGTTGGTAGGCAGATGCCGGTTGGTAGGCAGATGCAATCTGTATTCCCCTCTGCAGGTGGCACTAAACCGAAGCATCAATCAGAAGGGAAAGGAAGTTGTGAGGAATTAGGTTTCTCTATGACTTCCTGCGGTCAAAGAGAGACAGCTGTCCTATTGGATGCTGGTGCCCCAATTCACTCCAGCTACCATCTTGGGTCAAGCAGATTCTATTCAAGACTCGGCTCTTGGGTTTGGCGTGCGGTACACGAGTGACTGGCATAGGGACTGGATCCCTGTCTGGCAGGGGTAGGGAAAGGTTCCAGAGGAGTAGGGACAGTACAGGAACTACATCTAACTCTCTACATCTACCTCTGGACTTGTGTGTTTACTGCCTGCCACGCCGCACTTTGTTCACATGTTTTTCTCAGCTGCCTCCCAGCAGTGAAAGTGATCTGGATGGTTCCTAGGCTCTCCCGCTCTCACCAGGAGCTTGACACCACATCCACCACTTTCAGGGATTTACTTTTACATCCCTGCCCTTGAGACGAGTTCCCGCTGCTGGTGGTTGGTCCTTGTGCCCCTATGCCTGCCCCCAGGCAGTACCGTAAGCATGTTCATGGGTTAAAGAAATAACATGTTTACTATGGTTAAATGCTACACTGTATGTATATATATATATATATATATATACACATACATACATATATATATATATATATATATATATATATATATATATATATATATATATATATATTTTTTTTTTTTTTTTTTTTTTCTTTTTCTGTAAAATAAATCTAGTGTTGCTCTACTTTGCCATATTGGGTCCTGAAGAAGCTGTGTTATTGGTAAAATGCTGACCTGGGTTACCGGAAGCATACATTTCCACAAGCGCTGATATATGTCTTGATATCTGCATGGTTTAGGGTCTTTCAGTACCTTAGTAGAGTGTAATTTGCAACATTTATTGGATCTATTTTAGGCTTTTATGCCTCTGTTTTTATGAATTTTGTACAATAAAGATTATTTTTTATAAATTTATAAATTCCCATGCTGAGCTTTTAAAGTCCAGTTAGTTAGGGCGGTTCTGGCATATCTGGTCCTGCAGCTTTTTGTACTTCCACCAACTTAATCATGCCACCTTCTACCTTCACTCTTGTGCAAAATCACAACTTGTGCTCTAACCTTGTCCTTATGACCTAAAAGTTATATTAGGTTATATATGGTATTTTCCCCCTTTAAATTGGGTCCTCAAATCATTCGTTAAATGCCTATGTTTCTCCTTCAATCCTCAGGGCCGATCGTGCACAACAAAAAAGGAAAAACTCCAATAGTGTTTTACCGTTTCAAAAGCTTTATTATAGTTCGATCCAACCAATACATTCACATTATTCTGTGCACTTCACATTTGTGCACATAAACAGCAAAGTATATATGCAGGGACATCCACAGCTCATAGAAATCAATACAGCTTTACTTCTGGGTTCACAACGTGCTCAATGATGTCACCCACAAGCTCCGCCCATTGCGTTTTGTCACTCGATCACGTGACTTCCTAAGGGGGATCGTTTTTGGGTGACAGAGCTCCATATTTATAGCTCTGAAGAATCATACTAGTTACCTGCCATATTCCTGGAGATCACACTCTTATGCCCTCAGGTCTAACTCTAATCTCAATGTTGCACTATCTTTTCAAAAGACCTTTTTTAACAATTTTCTTCCACCATTTTATCTAAGCTCAATGATTTTGTAACTTCTGGTTTCTGAGCTGTCATTCCCTGGCTGTTACAGCCAGGGAAGCATCTATACTGGCACGATCTTTGCTTGGTTGTATGCTTTGAAGGGCAGGTGAGACACTGGGGTCTAATAAACCCCCAATTTTACATAGTGACATAGTTAGTCTGGTTGAAAAAAGACGTTCAGTTCAACCAATAGTCTCCATAAAAAGAACCTGTCACCTGCCCATTGCTATCACATGGGGGTTCGTTAACCTTTAAACTGATGATCTGTAAAGGCTTTGAAAGTGCCACCTATGGAGATTTTCGGGTGCAATAGATTTTCACAATATCACGGCGTACACAGCTTAACATGTTTGGTAACTATTTATTTGACGTAACGTCATCTTAAAAATGTTACCAAAAATTGGGTATTATATTATGTGTGTTTGCACTAAAATTAATTTTTTTTCCTGAAAAGATGCATTTAATAAACAGTTGCACACATAATTGCAACAACTCTCCTTTTTGTTCTACAGGTCCTCTGCTTTCAGAAAATATGTAATGTTCAGTAGGGTTTAATTTTATAGCCAATAATGGCAAATTTTTACATTTGTGTAAAAAATGAATGATTACTCTAGTATTGAAGTGGATAATACATCATTAAATGTAAACCTCTTGAGTCCGAATGCCGTTTATAAAAGGGGCTAATATCATGACTCCATTAGCTCAGTTGAGGGAAGGGGATTCCCTTAGTATCTCAATAAAGAGAACCTCTCACAACCTACATATGCTATTACATAGGGGGTTATTGATTATGTGAAAGCAATAAAGATTTGTACATAAAAAATTTTGAAATATTTAAAGTGACAAATGACAAAAAAAAAATATAGCCACCCGTCGTCGTTTTTGGATACAGTAAGGGAGGGTCATAACCTCTGTCATTTTTTTTTTGCCATCTGTGTCCCATTGCAGAGGTTTGCCTTCACTTCCTGTCCCATAGACAAAACAGAAAGTGAGAGGAAATCCCTGCAAATTAATAGGAATTATTACTTTCACTTTCACTGATAATGCATTTTTTGAACCAGCAAAAATTGTATTTGGGATTGTATTTTTTTTTTTTAATCAAATAGTTTTTATTGAATTTCATTCCATCACAAATCCCCACCCATCATTGGTGCAAAAAAAGGGGGTCTTTAAAGGTGCCATAACACATATATCATAAAAATATAAATTTTTATTATACGCCAACATTAAAAATATGTAAATACAGACGGATATTAAAATAAAACAAGGAATATTGTATGCAAATTCTTATGTTGTTGACACATGCTCTTCCCTTGACATGTTTTGCCAATCGGCTTCTTCGGGAGCTGCAAAGCATTATATGTGTTGTCACAACTATAAAGACATAAATACAATGTAATAAGATAAGGTTTGTCTTACACTTCTATCAAACACAATATGAATTTCAAAAAAGCAAAATACACAATGAACAACTTTATAGTTGTGACAATTCACATAATGCCTTGGCAGCTCCTGAAGAAGTTGATTGGCAAAACATGTCGGGCAAAGAGCATTTGTCAACATCATAAGAATTTGTATACAATACCCCTTGTTTGATTTTAACCTCTTAGCGCTGGCACCTCCCGAACCTTTAGTAGGTTTATGACGCTGGGATTGGCTGTCACAGTGGTCACATGGTATTTGTGAGCGGGAGCTTTCGGTTAGGCGACGGTAACTGTGCGGGGAGCACGCAGCACATGTGCTCTCGGCACAGGTGTAGTGGGGGCAAGTCATGCAACTATGTGGTCCCTCTGCGCTAAGGACCAGGTGTCAAGAGGCACCTTATATTTGTGGATGGCCAGCACCAAGGGGTTAACGTCTGTTGAAGTATAAAAAAAAAAATCATATTTTTATGATATATATGTCATGGCACCTTTCTTGCCCTTTCTTGCTGTTTTAAAACATGTCCTTTCTTGCAATGTAGGTGTCTTTGATCCCTAAGTTTGAGTGGTATTTTTAAATTTGATAAATTTCAATGATAATGGTAAACAGAACAAATTGGGTGAATCTTTCTAATGGGGCACAGATAGCATTAAAAATTGGCAGGGGTTCTAATCCCTCTCCACTCTGTTCAAAACTAAATAAAAAAGGGTTTGCCTTTAGCTGTACTTTAACCACTTTAGCCCCGGAAGGATTTACCCACGTTCTGACCAGGCCATTTTTTGCGATATGGCACTGCGTCACTTTAATTGGAAATTGCGCGGTCATGCGACTTTGTACCCAAACAAATTTGATGTCCTTTTTTTCCACAAATAGAGCTTTCTTTTGGTGGTATTTGATCACCTCTGCGGTTTTTACTTTTTGTGCTATAAACAAAATAAGAGCGTCAATTTTGAAAAAAACCAATATTTTTTACTTTTTGCTATAATAAATATCCAAAAAAAAAACTAATTTTTTTCATCAGTGTAGGCCAATGTGTATTCTACATATCGCAATAAGTGTATATTGATTGGTTTGCGCAAAAGTTATAGCGTCTACAAAATAGGGGATATATTTATGGCATTTTTATTATTAATTTTTTTTTTCTATTAGTAATGGCGGTGATCAGCGATTTTTAGCAGGACTGTGACATTGCGGCGGACAGATCGGACCTTTTTTTTATTGGGACCATTGACATTTATACAGCGATCAGAGCTAAAAATAGCCACTGATTACCGTATAAATGTCACTGGCAGGGAAGGGGTTAACACTAGGGGGGCGATCAAGGGGTTAAGTGTTCCCTAGAGAGGTGTTTCTAACTGTGAGGGGAGGGGACTGACTGGGAGTAGAGAGAGATCGTTGTTCCTGATCACTAGGAACAGCAGATCTCTCTCTGCTTCCCCGACAGAGCAGGGATCTGTCTGTTTACATTGACAGATCCCCGTTCTGGCGTGCTACACGCATGGACTCCGGTGTCGCGCCACGGGCACGCGCCCCTTTTAGCTCTTAAAGCAGCCGAGGTAAACATACGGCGATTCATGCAGCCGTGCCAACCTGCCGCAGTATAATGATGGCGGCTGGTCGGCAAATAGTTAAAGAGGAGTTCCCATTTTTAAAAAAAAAATGAAAATTCAGCAGCTACAAATACTGCAGCTGCTGACTTTTAATAATCGGACACTTACCTGTCCCAGGGTCCAGCGATGCGGGGGATAGAAGGTCCGCTCGTCTCCCCCTCCGATCGGCGGCGCCGGCATTGCAACTGTGGGCGTCAGGCTGTGGCTTCACAGCCTGGCACCCACTGCACATGCGCGAGCAGCTCCGCGCGCCGTGATTGGCCTGTAATTTGTCCCAGATGATTGACAAGAAGGAGGGGGCAGAGCTGAGCCCTTCCTGCGCTGAGGGGAAGTGATGTCACCAGTCCAGGCACAGAAGGAGGCAGACTACGAGGGACTCCTTAGCAACAGGCATTTAGAGGTGAGTAAAAAAAAACATTTTTCCAAATTTTTTTTTTTTTTTTTTGGTGGAACACCACTTTAAGTCTAAAATGATGTCCTGTAAAAGATTTTAAAGCATCGCCTATGGACAATTTAGGGGTACCATCCCTGTTTCACTAGCTTGCACAATTGTAAGGCTTGACATGTTGGGTATCTACTTACTCAGCACATCCTCATCCTTTGTATTTTACCAAACAATTTAGCTACAGGTTTCACTTTATACACCCACCTGTACTAGTTATACAGCTCTAAACTGGGTCATTCATAACCTGTCAAAAAGACTGTTTTACCAAAAAAAAAAAAATTCCATAAATCCCGCTTATGCAAAGCATATTGCACGTCTGAATTCGGCAGATCACCCGTTGAACGGAATGTGAGCAGTTCTTCCGTCTCAACATCTAACTTTCATATGCATGTAAATTTCGATTTGCACAACTAAAATGCCAAAAGTTAATGATCTACAAAACCCTGTGTGTTCTTTATAAAGTGGATACCATAGAAAACAGAGAGTGAGAAAAGACAGAAATATATTCCTCTTCCCTTTAAGGTTGAGTAATTTTATGTGGGCTCTAAACTTTGTAAAGCTCCGCAGCTCACCAAATAAATAAATAAAAATGTTTCCCATCTTTTGACACGCTGCCGCCTCAGTGATCGCAGTTAAACAAAATAAATGTACAGCGGGCATATTTCATTTTTACATTAAAGCAGAAATGGTAAGTATTGGGTTTAGAGGAATGCTCAGTGTGGTATCATGAGTGAGAGGAGACGGGAGGGCAATGTGTAGACTCTACAATGTGCCAGTGACATTTCTGTTGCCTTGAAAACACAATCAAATACAAGGGGAGTAATTTACGAAAGGCAAATCCGCTTTGCGCTACAAGTGCAAACGACAAGTGCAAAGTGCACTTGAAATTGCACTGAAAGTGCACTTGGAAGTGCAGCCGCTGTAAATCTGAGGGGTAGATCTGAAATGAGGGGAAGCTCTGCTGATTTTATTATCCAATCACGTGCAAGCTAAAATGCCGTTTTTTATCTTCCTTGCATGTCCCCTTCGGATCTACAGCGACTGCACCTCCAAGTGCACTTTCAGTGCAATTTCAAGTGCACTTTGCACTTGTAGTTTGCACTTGTAGTGCAAAGTGGATTTGCCTTTAGTAAATAACCCCCAAGGTTTTGTTATGTCAAAATAGAACTATGGGCAAACTCTTTTTTCATTTTTGGATAGAGTAATGCCCCATACACACGATCGGAAATTCTGCCAGCAAAATTCGGATGTGAGCTTTTGGTCGGAAATTCCGACCGTGTGTATGCTCCACTGGACTTTTGCTGGCAGAATTCCAGCCAGCAAAAGATTGGGATTGCACGTTCTCTATTTTTCGGTCAGAAAAAGTTCCTATCCGAAAATGCGTTCGTCAAAATTCGGACGCGCAAAAAATCACGTATGCTCGGAAACAATTCGACGCATGCTCGGAAGCATTGAACTTCATTTTCTCGGCTCGTCATAGTGTTGTACGTCACCGCGTTCTTGATGCTCGAAAGTTCAGAGAATTTTTGTGAACTTTTGAGAACTTTTGCGTGACCGTGTGTATGCAAGGCAAGCTTGAGTGGAATTCCGTCGGAAAAACCATCCAAGTTTTTTTCTGACGGAATTTCTGATCGTGTGTATGGGGCATAAGGGAGGGTTGTAACATCTGTCAGTTTTTTTTTTTTCGCCACCTGTGTCCCTTTGGGGAGATTTCCCTTCACTTCCTGTCCCATAGACAAAACAGGAAGTGAGAGAAAACATGTGCAAACTAAGAGAATCCCTTGCCCCCCCCCCCCCCCTTTCCCGGGCATCAGAACTGGTGTCCCCATTGGAAGATTTCCCCACTATTATTTTTCTGGGGACAACTCAAAATTAGGGATTTTCTTTTAATTTCACATACAATGATAATGGTAAACAGGGCAAGTAGAGAGGGAGAATCTCCCTATCGGGCACACAGACAGCAACAAAAACTGTCAGGGACCAAACAGGCTCCACCCACTACATTCCATCTGCTGAAAACTACGGGAGGGGGCAGAGACCAGACCAGTCCCCCTGCACAAGGAGAGAGAGCAGCAGTGAGCGGTCTTTATTACAGGAAGCTCCTGCACAGAGGAAAAGTGTCACACTGGATTACTGCACAGATCTGGAACAAATACACAAAGCACACCAAGATTCAAGGAAGATATATATATATATAGATATATATAAATATACACATATATAAATATACATATATATATATATATATATATATATATATATATATATATATACACACGCTTATGCTGGAGCTTTAAATATTTTGATCAGTTTCAGTTTATTTGTTAGGAGATGATTGTCTAGTGCAATACAATGCCATACAGTGCTAGATTTTAGTTAGGGGTATCAGAGTAAAGGGGGCTGAATACAAATGCCCCCCACACTTTTCACATATTTATTTGTAAAAAGTGTTGAAAACCATTTATCATTTTCCTTCCACTTCACAATTATGTGCCACTTTGTGTTGGTCTATCACATAAAATCCCAATAAAATACATTTACGTTTTTGGTTGTAACATGACAAAATGTGAAAAAATTTTAAGGGGTATGAATTATTTTTCAAGGCACTGTTTGGTTTCAATTCCAAGTATTTAATCTATGGGGATTAATGGAAATGGGAATTTTAAGTTTTATGAAGACTTTTTTTTTTTTTTTAGAACCATTTGCCTTCAGAAGTCACCTAATTAGTCAATAGAGTCAACCCGTGTGTAATGTAATCTCAGTATAAATGCAGCTGTTCTGTGAAGCCCTCAGAGGTTTGTTAGAGAACCTTAGTGAAGAAACAGCATCATGATGGCCAAGCAACAAACAAGACAGGTCAGGGATAAAGTTGTGAAAAAGTTTAAAGCAGGGTTAGGTTATAAAAAAATATCCCAAGCTTTGAACATCTCATGGAGCACCGTTCAATCCATCATCCGAAAATGGAAAGAGTATGGCACAACTGCAAACCTACCAAGACATGGCCGTCCTTGAATAAAGACAATAGTCCATCCAGCTCAACCTGTGTAGGTGTACGTGTGTCAATGTCATCAATCATTTCTCATATCCCTGTATGTTGTGTTTACTAAAACGCACGTCCATGAGTCTTTTAAAAATATCAATACTCCTCCCACTGACACCAATTGTGGAAGAGAGTTGCACATCCTTATCGCCCTGACAGTGAAAAATCCCCTACATGGCTTAAAGCGGATGTGCACTCTCGTTTTTTTTTTTTTCTTTACAGTTAAAAATTCCCATCTTTCTAATGTCACACTCACTTTTAGTGTTCTTTTCCTCCATCCACGTCCGTTTTTCTTAAAATCATAACTTATATAAATAATATACCGCAGTTTTCATCTTGCTTGTGGGCATTTGAAGCCCATAAGCAATCACTTCCTGGTTCCAGTACAGTAGATGTACCAGCATTCCTTGCTGGTTCCTGTGCATGCTCAGTGGTAACTGCGCCGAGCGGCGTAAACATCTTTGTTGCCATCACAACGGGTGGTGTCTTAGGAAGTTCCCGCCCCCGTTGTGATGAAATCCAGTTGAAATCCTCCCCCAAACTCATTGTATGGCCCCATGTGGCCTACACTCCCTGAGACTATATTGTTTTTTTTCCTACACTGGGATCACCATTAAAGTATGTGTATATCACTAACATCTCTCCTCTCAAGCGTCTCTTCTCCAGGGAGAATATATTTAGCGCTTGTTGTCGTTTCTCGTACTTTGAGGTCCTCCAGTCCCTTTAATAATTTTGTTGCCCTTCTCTGGACTCTCTCCATCTCCAGCACATTCTTTCTGAGGATTGGTGACCAGAACTGGAGGGAATATGAAATTAGAACTGTAAAGCCCTATATTTAAGCCCCTCTTCATATGAAGCCACACCTCCATTCTTCATGTGTTCTCATGGCTACAGATAGCTGTGCAGACATGACATAGATGCTATAACTATAAGAACTCTATATTTGAGCGGAACGGTTGAAAAAAAGCTTTTGGCAGCCAATCCATGGAAACATATTAGATTGCCATTCCATATTTATGTGGCCAACTGTAATGATAAATAAGGAAATGATGCTGGCACAGCCAGCATTTGTAACACTTGTCAGGGGAAATCATTGGCAAGGAAACCAATAGGAGAGTAAAATTAAAAATTCAAGAACAACATAAAGAATCTGAGTCACATTGAAGTTTAGTCCTTTGATCTCCACTTGTAATTTGAATATTCAACTAATACGTCCTTGGCTTTCCTCCTTGGAGCGGCTGGGGCAATTATGTTCATGTCTCTCCTTCAAACAGCCGTTCCATATTTATTCCACATCCAGTGAAATAATCGTGAATTTCTTCAAAAATAAACCAGTGCGGCGTCGGCCAAACTCCAGGCCAACAGCTAAATGTCTAGATGAAATTTGTACTGTATATGGCATATACAGGCATGGCCAAAAAAAATATTGGCACCCCTTTCTATCAGATAATGCATCACTTCGCCCAGAAAATTGTTGCAATAAAAAACATTTAGGCATTCTCATGTTTATTTCTTTTGTTTGTATTGGTATGACACAAAAAAAAGTGGAGAAACAAAATAGCCAAATCTGACACATTCCACGCAAAACTCCAAAAATGGACTGGACACAATTATTGGCACCTTCTCGAAATTGTAAGAAATAATTGCATTCCAAGTTTGTGATGCTCCTGTAATTTGTAATTAAACTCACCTAACAGGTGCTGACAATATAGAAATCACACCGGCAACCAGTTAAAATGGTGCAAAAGTGACTCCATCTTTGTGTTGTGTGTCTCTGTGTGCCACACGGAGTATGCAGAGGAGAAAGAGCAGCAAAGAATTTTCTGATGATTTGTGAACAAAAATTATGGAAAAGCATGGACAATCTCAAGGTTATATGTCCATCTCCAGAGATCTTAATGTTCCTGTGTCCACTGTGTGCAACATTGTCAAGAAGTTTACAGCCTATGGCACTGTAGCTAATCTCCTTGGACGTGGACGAAAGAGCAAAATTGCTTAAAGATCTTGCCAAAACTTAACTGAGGAAGCCAAAATTGTTTTGGGAGAATGTACGGTGGACAGACGAAACAAAATTACAGCTTTTTGGTAAAGTCCATCATTCTACTGTTTTCAGAAAGAGAAATGAGGGCAATAAAAAAAAGAATACAGTCCCTACGGTCAAACATGGTGGAGGTTCACTGATGTTTTGGGGTTGCTTTGCTGCTTTAGGCACTAGATGTCTTGACCGTGTGCATGGCATTATGAAATCTGAAGACTACCAAAAAATTCTGGGGTGCAATGTAAGGCCCAGTGCCAGAAACTGAACTGGCCAGCGATGAGTGCAGATCTAAATCCCATAGAGCACCTGTGTAGAGATCTCAAAACAGCAGTTGGGAAAAGGAACCCTTCCAATCTGAGAGACCTGGAGCAGCTGGCACAAGAACAGGAGAGAGATGTAAGAAACTCTTTGATACAGGAAGCGATTGATTTCAGTTATTTTTTCCAAGTGGTGTGCTACCAAATATTAGGACCGGCCACTGTATATATACGTCATTACTTTAAAGATGGATTTCTCGGTAACGGCAGCAGCTGCTGCCACAACCGAGGTATCCATCTTTAGGGCCGGCAATTCTGTACACGATAATGGTGGTCTCTGTGGCGGGTTTGCCACGAGATCACCGTTATCGGCGGCGGGAGAGGTGCCACCCCTCTCCCGCGCCCTCCACCGCTTACCGGAGCCGTCGGTAGCGGCGGAGGCGATCGGGTCCTTTCTCTTCCTCATTATAGAGACGAGTGAGGCTAAGATGGCGCCCACCCGTCTCTATACCATAGGACGGCCTGGAGCGACGTCATTACGTCGGCTCCACCCACTTCTCTTAAAGGCACATTTTGTTTGTGTCATTTTTTTAAACGACTTTTTTTTTTTTTTTTGCATTTTAGTCTAAATATGAAATCTGAGGACTTTTTGACCCCCAGATCTCATATTTAAGAGGACCTGTCATGCTTTTTTCTATTACAAGGGATGTTTACATTCCTTGTAATAGGAATAAAAGTGATCCAATTTTTTTTTTTTTTAAACAGTGAAAAAATAAATAAAATAAAGTAAAATAAATAATAAAAAAAAAAAAAAAATTTTAAAGCGCCCTGTCCCGACGAGTTAGCACGCAGAAGCGAACGCATACGTGAGTAGCGCCCGCATATGAAAACGGTGGTCAAACCACACATGTGAGGTATCGCCGCGACCGGTAGAGCGAGAGCAATAATTCTAGCCCTAGACATGCTCTGTAACGGAAAACATGCAACCTTTAGAATTTTTTAAACGTCGCCTATGGAGACTTTTAAGGGTAAAAGTTTGACGCTGTTCCACAAGCGGGCGCAATTTTGAAGCGCGACATGTTGGGTATAAATTTACTTGGCGTAACATTATATTTCACAATATAAAAAAAATTGGACAACTTTACTGTTGTCTTATTTTTTTATTCAAAAAAGTTAATTTTTTCCATAAAAAGTGCGCTTATAAGACTGCTGTGCAAATACGGTGCAAAAAAAAGTATTGCAATGACCGCCATTTTATTCTCTAGGGTATTAGAAAAAAACAATATATAATGTTTGGGGGTTCTAAGCAATTTTCTAGCAAAAAAAACTGTTTTAAACATGTAAACACCTAAAATCCAAAACGAGGCTAGTCCTTAAGTGGTGAGGGTGCCAATAATTTTGTCAATGTTGTCCATTTTTGGAGTTTTGGGTGGAATGTCTCAGATTTGGCTTTTTGTTTCTCCACTTTTTTTGTGCCATACCAATACAAACAAAAGAAATAAACATGAGAATGCCTACACATTTGTAATTGTAACAGTTTTCTGGTTAAAGTGGTGCATTATCTGACAGAAACGCAGAGGTACCAGTATTTTTGGCCATGGCTGTACCCGCCATATATTCCCATCCATCCAGTCCCAAGTCTTACATAGCTCTGCCCTGCAGCACAGCCAGGCAGATGACATTCTAGTTAGGGAGTGTAGAAGGGATGCAGTGGTGGGGGTACAATTGGTGGTCGGATTCCCGGTACTCAAAACTATAAACCATCCAAAAATGAGAAACCCTGATGTATGGGCCCAACCAACCACTGTTTTACATATAATACCACAGAGATATCTTATATATCAGCTAATATATCTTATATATCAGTTAGTTAGCAGTAACTGCTTCTTGCAACATGTACAAAATGTATTGCACACACAAAGTATAAAAAAAAAAACTTTGGCCAAGATGCTTCCAAATAAAAATCTTCCCTGTAACCATTTCTCCCATTTATAGATAGAAATAAGGTAAATACAATTGTCAAATATACAACAAACACATTTAAGGATTGTGGGATAAACTCAAGAAGTCTCCAAATCGTTGTCTGTAATTATGATGCAGTTCCATAAAGGACTGTGCTGGTGTATCATGTTTACAGGCACATCCCTTGTGAGTAAATAGGTCCAACAGTATCCATTGTACCACTCAAGAAAAAAGGACTGACCCCAATGGGTGGGTTTGGACAAATTTAATCTGCTGGGGCACATGAACAGAAAAAAACAAATATAATAGAAGAACGAAAATTAAGAAAAGAGTGGAGTGATGGGTTGGCTGGAGAACTGATTCCTCTGGCAACTCTTTCCCTCAGGACCTTGGATACAATTAGAGATGCAAAATTCGAAGGTTACAATTTGGGGGGGGGGGGTAGTCAAAGAGGACAAAACCTCATAGTATACCAATTTAAAGATTCAAAACAGTCATTACTTTATAACTGTCTATCATCAATGAGACTGGAGCCTTAACTTGTTAAGTTGTTAAGAATCTGAATTAGGAGTACTCCATGTTTTTTGCAATAGTTTGCTTGTGGCTATCAGGAAAAGTGTCATAAATGCCATAAATGTTCATGTGAACATATGAAATAGCTTCCAATTTTTCAACATGCTTGGCAATGGATTTTTTTTCAAGCAAACCTTCCACGAAAAAGGAATGTCAGTTTTACTCTTTGGCATGGGTGATGCTACAAGAATGTATTTTTTTTTTAAAAAGGCTTTTTAAACCACTTGCATTTGGGGTTGTCAGAGAAGATGACCTACTATATCCATAGAAGGTCCACTTTTATGAAAACCAACGTTACCCTTATATCCCATCATTTCATATGTGCATCATAGTTACATAGTTAGTCAGGTTGAAAAACGACACAAGTCCATCATGCTCAACCAAAAAAATAAATAAAAATACCATCCCATATACACAAATCTACAGCCACAGTTGATCCAGAGGAAGGCAAAAAACCCCAGCAAAGCATGATCCAATTTGCTACAGCAGGGGAAATTATTCCTTTCTGATCCCCCTGAGAGGCAATTGGATTTTCCCTGGATCAACTTTACCTATAAATGTCAGTACCCAGTTATATTATGTACATTTAGGAAAGAATCCAGGCCTTTTTTAAAGCAATCGACTGAGAACCACCTCTGGAGGGAGTCTATTCCACATTTTCACAGCTCATACTGTGAAGAAACCTTTCTGTATTTGGAGATGAAATCTTTTTTCCTCTAGACGTAAAGAGTGCCCCCTTGTCTTCTGTGATGACCTTAAAGTGAATAACTCAACACCAAGTTCACGATATGGACCACTTATGTATTTGTATTTGTACATGTTGATCAAATCATATTTTCTCAAGAGTGAATAGATTCAGGTCCTATAATCTTTCCTCATAGCTGAGCTCCTCCATGCCTCTTATCAGTTTGGTTGCCCTTCTCTGCTCTTTCTCCAGTTCCCCGATATCCTTTTTGAGAACTGGTGCCCAAAAACTGAACTGCATATTCCACATGAGGTCTTACTAATCAAAAGCAAATTCAATGTATAGTCGTAAGGCAGGCCCCATATACCAGAGAGCTTACTTATATATTTCCTGCCTGCCCCTCGACCCACCACGACAGCCTTTTGTAAATACCAATTTCATGAAAGTATTGGCGCTGAGCCAGGCTGAGGTCCAGTATTCAATAGAAAGGATTAAACTTGTGTCTTTGCTCGAAAAAAAAAAAAAATGAAATAAATAACAGGATCGTCCTGGGCAGAATAAACCATTCCATTTCTTGTCTAAACCGTTTCCCAGACAAGTTAGCACCAATAAAACTGATTCAGTTTCTACAAAGGATAAACATTTTCCCTCACCTGGATGTTCTACAATCACATCTGTAGTTTAACTGCAAACACAATTCTGTCTGCTCCATGAATTGCTTCATATATCCTTCTGCTGCGTTCTTCTGTTTCCATCTTGTCTTGAATGTCTGGCGAATATTTACCACATATTCCTATGATTGTGTTTGCGCGCTTTTCCATCTGTAAATAAATATTTTTTATTTAATTTAATTTAAATTAATTTGTGTTTCTATGACACTTTTCTACCTGGGAGCTCAAAGCGCTAAGGAGATGAGTCAAGCATCTTGGGCCATTAATTGAATTTCTGTGCATGCAGAAGTTCCAGTCATTCCGTATACTTAGGGGAGTTCGGACCGCACAGGGCTCATTCTGGGGGTGTTGTGGCCACCGCTGACTTTTTTGTGTTTCATGGTGCTCCAGTGCCTTGCTTGGCTTCAGTCACCAAACATAACGCCCCCACCTCCCTCCAAGCTGGATAGAGTAAGCATTGTCACCCTGAAAAAGGCTGTGCCTCTAAATAAATATTATTAGTGACATGACTTACCAGATAATTTGAGCAGATGATATATTTTTAAATGTTCAACTTTTTGACATTACAGGGACATGTGCAATAACATATTTTGCTCAAGAATTTGTGTTTAAATCAAATAACAAAACGTTCTCTGCATGTGAGCAGCCATTTTATTCTCCTCTCCAGTGGCTAATGTCTCTTATCTCCCTGCTGTTCCTGTGTCTCTCCTATGTGTTGTGGTTCCTTCCTCTAACCCCTATGTCACTGCTGAGTCCTGTAGTGACGTGGGGGTCAGAGGAAGGGGCTACAAGGCACCGAGGGTGAAAAACATATACACTATATTACCAAAAGTATTGGGACACCTGCCTTTACACGCACATGAACTTTATTGGCATCCCAGTCTTAGTCCGTGGGGTTCAATATTGAGTTGGCTCTAACAGCTTCAACTCTTCTGGTAAGGCTGTGGGCCAGTCAAGTTCCTTCACCCCAAACTCGCTCATCCATGTCTTTATGGACCTTGCTTTGTGCACTGGTCCAAATCATTTGGTGGGGGGGGATTATGGTGTGGGGTTGGTTTTCATGGGTTGGGCTTGGCCCCTTAGTTCCAGTGAAGGCAACTCTTAAGGGGTCAGCATACCAAGATATTTTGGACAATTTCATACTTTCTGGGAACAGTTTGGGGATGGCCCCTTAATGTTCCAACATGACTGCGCACAGGTGCACAAAGCAAGGTCCATAAAGACATGGATGAGCGAGTTTATTCCACTTAAGAAGTTGCCCACTTTTAAGGAACTGGCTTCCATTTTCGCTTGGGAAATCTTTCGCTTACATGGGCTACCCAAGGTGATTGTCTCGGACAGGGGTAGTCAGTTTGTGTCCCGGTTCTGGCGAGCCTTTTGTGCACAGTTGGGTATTCAGCTTGCTTTCTCCTCTGCGTATCACCCGCAATCTAATGGGGCCACAGAACGAGCCAATCAGGCCTTGGAGCAATTCCTATGTTGCTATATTTCTGACCATCATAACAACTGGTCAGACCTCTTACCGTGGGCGGAGTTTGCTCACAATAGTGCCTTGAATTCTGCTTCCCGATTGTCCCCGTTAATGGCGAACTATGGTTTCCAACCTTCCATGTTGCCTGACTCGTTTGTTCCACAGAGTATTCCTGCGTTAGAGGAGCATCTCCGTGGTCTTCGTTCCACTTGGGCACAAGTCCAGGAGGCTTTGCGTCATGCTAATGATAGGTACAGACTCCATGCTGACCGCAGACGCCTGCCTGCGCCTTCCTACCAGGTTGGAGACAGGGTCTGGCTGTCATCCTGCAATGTCTGACTTCGTGTTCCCTCTCTGAAGTTCGCACCTCGGTTTATTGGGCCTTTCCGTATTCTTTGCAGGATTAACCCAGTGGCTTACGCATTAGACCTTCCTTCTAATATGCATTTCTCAAATGTATTTCATGTCTCCTTATTAAAACCTTTGGTCTGCAATCGCTTTACAACCTCGTTCTTACCCTGTACAGGTTGAGAACCATGAGGAGTATCAAGTACAGTCCATTGTTAACTCCTGTAGGTTCCGTGGGCACATACAGTACCTGGTGCATTGGAAAGAGTACGGTCCGGAGGACCGCTCTTGGGGCTCATCCTCGGACGTACATGCCCCTGTCATCCTCCGTGATTTCCATAGATGTTTTCCCCTCAAGCCTGGTGGTCCTTCGAGGGGAAGGGGTCATTGGGGAGGGGGTACTGTCAGGGCTGGGCTCAGCCCAGATGATCTCTGCCTTGGTCTTGGTCACATCCCTAGAGATGCTCTCCTGTGTTCCTGTTAATGACTTGCTTGACTGACATTCCTTCTGGCTCCAGATCCTGCTTGCTGTTCTACTACGCTCATCTCTTGCTCCCTGATGTTTTGGCTTGTCTGACTATCCGTTCCAGTTCCTGAACTCTAGCTATGTTTCGACTACGTTTACTCTGTTTACCTTTGTATTATTATCATTATTAAACAAGTGTGAAGGCTTAATGTACACGGGAAGTTTTTACAACCTCTCCTGAACGATTTAACTTGACAGATAGTAGCCCATGTTTAAAACGTTCGTTTTGCCATGTTTACCACATTTACATGCCGCGTTTAGCCGCGTTTGCATTTAGGAGCGTTTGAAAAAAAAAATTTTTAAACGAAACACGAGTTACCGCTTTTAGAAGCATTTGGCACTTGAAATGCCTCTAAACTCAGCGTCTGAATTCATTTTTTTGCTTTCTAAAAAAGGCCTCTAAACTCAACTGCCTAAAAACAACGAACTAAACAAAATAAATGAACTTGTGTACATATACACACAAGATAACATTGGATGAGTTCAGGGGCAGCTGAAAAAAAGCATCCAACTGCCTCTGAACGTCCGTTTACCAGCAGCAGTGTACATGAGGCCTAACTGTACTTCTGTCTCAGTCTGATTCATGGTTCCTGACAAATACCTGGTTCCAGACTGGAGGAAGCTGTATACTGACAGAAGCACCCAAGAGGGGTGCCAAGTGGTGCCACAGTCAGTATTATGGCTCTTCTCATGCAAGGAACGTTGTCAGTATCAATACAAGACTGGTTTTCTTTAGCAATTTTTCAATTAATTCATTTACAGTGTATATTTAATAGACTTTACAGTATATTGAATAGACCTCCTGGCCTTCATGCAGTTGTTGGGCTTGCTGGATTCCTTTAGCAGTTAATACAATTCCTAGTTCTCTGGGGTGGCAATTGCATAGAAACTTTGAAAGAAAAAGAACTGACAAGTGTCAATCACAGTGTGTCTAAATATTACAAGCCAAATTCTTTTGCCAAGCAACCATAACAATGACAACATGCTGGAAGCTTTGAAGATACTACCAAGCATCATTCAAGGCATTTTGACACTGCTGAAGCGAAGCTTTGTTCTGCAGAGTATAATTTTACTGATAGCGTTGTTATCCTGAGGGATAAGCTTTAGCCTCAGATACACAGCACCACAAAAAAATCCAATTGTTGTAGTATTCTACAACATCCATGATTTGCCGCGGCTTAATGATCCGTATGAAAGAACCGTACGGCTACAGGCGGTTATATACAAGATACAAACATGATTGCAATAAATAGAAGCCTGAGGGAAGGAAAAAACTTTTTATTAAGAATTACAATGTGTCAGTACAAGGTGTATTGGCACCCAAGGCAGCATGACAAAACGGCTATTTCCTTCCAGTTAAGCCTTTGAAATCTTCTGGGAATCTTGTTTTTGATAAATGAAAACACAAAAGAAAGAAATTTCTAATTGAAGGTGACTATTTCCTAACACAATGATGTAACATTCATCAAGATCGATGAGAAATAATAATTTTGATGGCTCAAAAAATATTAAAGCATGATTCCCACCAAAACCTTCCTTTTATTTAGTTTTAGGTAATGTGGAAAGAGTAATGCCGTGTACACACGAGCGGACTTTCCAGCATCAAAGGTCCAACGGTCTTTCCGACGGACTTTCGACGGAGTTACGACGGACTTTCGAACGACCGGACTTGGCCACACATGAACGAACTAAAGTGCGTTCGAAAGTCTGTTCTTTTGAACGTGATGACGTACGACCGGACTAGAATAAGGAAGTTCATAGCCAGTAGCCAATAGCTGCCCTTTCCTCCTTTTTTTGTCCGTCGGACTAGCATACAGACGAACTGATTTTTCGACTCGAGTCCGTCGGAAAGATTTGAAACATGTTCCAAATCTAAAGTCCGTCTGATTTTCGACAGAAAAGGTCCGCTGAAGGTCCGATGAAGCCCACACACGGTCGGATTGTCTGACGGATTTGTTCCGTCGGACCAGCCCAGTCGAAAAGTCCGGTCGTGTGTACACGACATTAGACTCTCATATTTTTTTTATTATGATATGGGTGTGTGGGGTGGTATAGATCGGTGTTTCTCAACCTTTTTTCAGTCAATGCACCCTTTAAAATGATAGACAATCCCTGGGCACTCTTTAAAATTATGGACAGTCTTGAGGCACCCCATTCTAAAATGTAAAAAACTATTCTAATACTAGCTTTACATAAAGCAGCAACATCCACACGTAGAACACCCAAAGTTAGAGGAGATGTATTCTTCCAAATCAAATACACTTTTGCACACTGGTACTGACTAGTACTCCAGTGTTTCTCCCTCTCCCTCAATTTCTCTCCATCAGTCAGCTAATGTGACCCCAGTATTGAGGGAGAGGGGCACAGGAAGGTCAAACAAGAATGCTGTGGAGGCAACAGACATCCTCCTTATTAACTGATGACATCATCGGTTGTTAGGATGCCAGTGTCTAGAAAGTCATAATGGTGCATAATGAAATTCCGTGGCTTTGTGTAACTAAAAGGCAAGCTTGATTCACCTGCTGGCTTGTATACAATATTTGATCAATTTTTAGCCAAGGCTCCCCTAAAGAAACTTCAAGGCACCCTGGTTGAAAAAGGCTGGCATACCTCCCAACTGTCCCTGATTTCGAAGGACTGTCCCTCATTCAGAACAAAGTCGCTTTGTTCCTCTTTCCTCCTCATTTGTCCCTAATTTTGGTCTGATCGATTGTATATAAAATGAACTTTTTTTCTATCCAAAACTGTTTTCCAGTGCAAAACCTCTTATCCAATTTCTAAATAGCTGCATTTTTAAATTCCAAAAGCCGTTATAAAGGAATAGTAGTGGTAAAAAAGCACTTGTGGGTTTAGCCAAACATTTTTTGTGTATAATGCTCCTTTAACCACCTGACCACTGGGCACTTAAACCCCCTTCCTAACCAGACCAATTTTCAGCTTTCGATGCTCTCACATTTTGAATGACAATTACTCAGTCATGTAATACTGTACCCATATGAAATTTTTGTCCTTTTTTTCACACAAATAGAGCTTTCTTTTGGTGGTATTTAATCACCGCTGGGTTTTTTATTTTTTGCGCTATAAAAGAAAAAAGACTGACAATTTGTTAAAAAAATGAAATTTTCTTTGTTTCTGTTATAAAATTTAGCAAATCGGTGTATTATTTGGTCTTTGTGAAAGTTATAGAGTCCAAAAGCTATGGTGCCAATATCTGAAAATTGATCACACCTGAATTACTGACGGCCTATCTATATTCTTGAGACCCTAACAGGTCAGAAAAGTACAAATACCCCCCAAATGACCCCTTTTTGGAAAGTAGACATTCCAAGGTATTTAGAAAGATGCATGGTGAGTTTTTTGAAGTTGTCATTTTTTCCCACAATTATTTGCAAAATCAAGATTTTTTTTTTCCTTTTTTATTTTTTCCCACAAAAATGTCATATTAGCAGGTTATTTCTCACACACAGCATATGCATACCACAAGTTACACCCCAAAACACATTCTGCTATTACTCCCGAGTACGGCAATACCACATGTGTGAGACTTTTACACAGCCTGGCCACATACAGAGGCCCAACATGCAAGGGAGCACCTCCGGGCGTTCTGGAGCACCCAGGCCAATTCTGACATTTCTCTCCTACATGTAAAAATCATTTACATAGAACCCCATAATAAATTACAACTATAGGCAAAACTTTTTTTTTTTCTTTTACTTTCACTTTCAATGATAATAGTAAACAGGACAAATAGAGAGGGAGAACCTCTCTAATGGAGACAACAATAAAACCTAATAGGTGTTCTAATCTATCTCTACTCTATCCAAAACTAAAAAAAATGCTTCGCCTTTAGTTATACTTTAATTAACCATGGGTTAAGGGGGCACTGTCAGGTAGGCTGTACACGACTCCACAATTTCTAATTGCAGCCTTTGGTATAGATCATGTATATGGAAGCCAATATTGGGGATTCAGATGGTCCTTGCATGAAGGACCTGCTCTTGGTCCTAGGCTGCTCAACTCTTGAAGAGACTAATCTTAGTGCTTGCCTTTCAGCAAAGTGGCATCTCTATGCGGTAGATGTGGAGCACCCTTCAAAACACCGGAAACACTCTGGCTATGTTCTTGCCAGTTCTATCAGTAAAAGACTGGATGCCAATTATCCCTGGGCATACAACAGAAAGTAAATAAAGATCTCCCCAAAATTAGGGGAGATCTTTTCACTAAGAAGTTTTGCATTGGAAGATATTTCCTACATTCCTCTTCCAGAAACACCTGTAAATTTTAGATCCTTGTTATCTATGTGCACTATATGGCCAAAGGTTTCTGGACAACCAACCATCACACCTAGCTACATGGCCAAAAATAGGTAGTTAAGGTGTCAGTGATGGTAAATGTTAAGACAATTTAGACAATTGTGCACTTCCTGTCCTGTTACAACCATCTGGGGAAGGACCTCTTCTGTTCCAGCATGACTGTGCACCTGTGTACAATACCAACTTCATAAAGACAAAGTTTGATGAGTTTGGTGTGGAGAAACTCAAATATCCTGCACAGATCCCTGACCTCAACCCTATTAAACAACTTTGGGATAATGTGGAACTGCAATTGCAAACCCTGTCTTCTTGTCCAACATCCCGACCACACAAATGCTCTTTTCAATGAATGGGAACAAATACCCACAGACACGTTCTAAAATCTGGTGGAAACCCATCCCAGAGGGCTATTATAGCCACAAAGAGGGGACCAACTCCATATTGATGCCCATAGTTTTGGAATAGGATGTCCATTAATCTCATAAAGGTGTGATGGTCAGATACTCACAAACGTTTTCCTATAACATGTATATTAATATACTGATTTGAAATCATTCAGGGTAAAGACATTACATGAGTATGGACAAGTCTTACTATGAGCAGGCGGGAGGGGAGGGAAAGATGCACCATGCATCCCTAAAGGCCAAAAGAAATATTGCCCTCACACATGGGATGGCGTTAAGGCATCTTGCAACCATGACATCTTATATACTTTCCTCTCGTTATCCTTTGTAATCACAGCTAATTAGAATCACCTTGGGTGAGCATCCCCTTTTCCACCCGTCACGATTTCCATAGCATTTCTGAGCCAGAATCACAGCGCATATACCAAGCTCCACCAGCTTATGACCCATTGTATAACTTTGAGACTTTGCTGACCATATTGGTTCTGCTATGTTCCAAGCTTCACACTGTGTACAGTAACAATCCCTTTGTGCTTATGCTCCTTACTGCCTTTTCTTCTCGTGACCTCTAGTTCAGGTCTATGGGAAGCCCCGTACTACAGTCAGACCCAAACTAGGGTTCTGACCACTAGGAAAGGAATCCACACACTGATCCCTTGACTACCGAGGATCTCCATCACCCATGCCAAGTCACCACCTGTGGTCAGCTGGCTGCTAGAGAAACATAGAAAAGTGATGGCAGAAAAAGACTAAGTATTCCATTGAGTGTGCCCATTTTTTTTTTATTTTTTTTTTGTGGGGGTTGTTTTTTTTTTATTAGTCTTGTTGTCAGACTATAGATCTATGTTTATCCCAAGCATGTTTGAAGCCATTAACTGTTGACTGTCCCACTACCTCTGTTTGTAGTTTATTCCAATCATCAACTACCCCTTCAGTAAAATAATACTTTCTAAGATGTGTTTTGGACTTTCCTCCAGTTAATTTGAGGTCATGTCCTCCTGAACCTTTTTCACCCCCTTGATGTATTTAAAGGTTTTAATCATGTCTCCCCTTTCCCTTCTTTCCTCATGTGGAAGTGTCAAAGGAAGTTAGGTGTTTGGCTGGTGCATATATTATACGTCTTCTTAGCTCATGAAAGTTCTAACTGATATCACCTCATAAGGCAGGCCATAGATAATGTGATTTTCTTTCCTGCAAGCACGGGTTGCAAGAAGGAAAATTGCTTGATTCTCCCATCGACACAGTTTGGATTGGGGAATCCCTCCAGCGGAGCTATTGTGTTCTCCCAGTGGGGGAGTCTTCCCTGCCAGGAGAATATAATTAGGCTACTTTCATACTGAGGCAGTTTTCAGGCACTTTAACGCTAGAAATAGCCTCTGAATAGTGCCTGAAAACTGCCTCCCATTCATTGCAGTGTGTCTTTTCACACTGGGGTGATGCGCTTGCGGGACATTACGAAAAGCCCTGCAAGCAGCATCTTTGTCGTGGTTTGGGAGTGCTGTAGATAGTGCTCCCAAAACGCCCTGCGCATTGCAATGAATGGGCAATGCTTCCAAATTGCCTGAAAAGCCATTTGAAAGTGTTGCAAAACTGGACTTTTTACCTTTTTTTGGGGGGGGTAAAAAGTGCCCCGCTAGCAACCGAAAAGCGCTGCAAAAGCGTCACTAAAACAGCACTAAAGCGCAGCAAAAACGTGTGGCTCTTAAGCGCTAATGGCAGGGCGCTGCCAGTGTGAAAGGGGTCTTAATATTGCTAGCGGCTATATGTTGTAGGAAACTAGGAATACAACATGTTGGTTGTACCCATGTCAATTGATGGATCGACTTGGGTACAATCAACCTGCCCATAGATAATTTGAATTTCGGATTTAGTCCTGGGTGAACCAGCCAAGATTCGGTCCATCTAGGGCCAGCTTAAGTGTTATCTTGGCTTTTTTCTCCCATATAGCTTGCTCCTCCCAAACACCAATATGTAATGTACCCTCACTTCCCAGTTGATGTTGCTCAATACACCATGCATACACCACTTTTATTTCTTGCAATAACTTCAGACCAGGCAAAAATTCTTAATTCTCTTTTTTTGTCATTTTTCAGCAAGTACAATTCAATGCATCCACAGTCTCCACACAGCCCTGGTGCCCCTGCCCTGTTATAAGGGTTCCATACCTTCTGGTAGTTGAAGTCAGTCCTCTAAGAACAAAGAGTCCACACCTCAGAACCTCGACTGGTTCTCCACCAAGGGGCTTGCAAGTATTGCACAATTCATTTACAGGTCCAACTATGGTTCCATGCATGGACCAAGCTCTCAGAGAATGCCTATCCTTTGTATTCATAACCTGCCAGAAGGGGGCAGCATCATGAACACCCAAGAACAAGGCAAAGCAGCATAACTCTTACCATCCAACCCAAGTACACAGATAACATTTAACATCATAAATGACAGCAAACTTACAAAATTGACACCTGCCTACACCAGCATTGCTCTTACTGAAACAAAAGTGAATTTCATTTCATTTTAAGGCAATTTAGTCATCACCCCTTCCTTGTAATGAGAGTTCCAAAGCAATACAACTATTACAGTGAAGGTTAATTTCTGTATTGACAGTGAAAATGCCTTTGATGACCTGAACGTGAAGTGCAGAATGATTGTACTTATATTAAGACATTCTATATTTCTCATAAAATAACCTATTATAAACATCACAGTCATGTCACATCAATGGGACAAAGCCGCAGCTCTAAGTAATACTAATGAGACTGAATGGCACTTTTATAGACCTTGTACAGTAAAGGAGTGTATAAATATAGGAAAGTAATTATCACAGCATTTGTCACCTGTATCTATTTTAATCAGCATATTATAAAACGGCGTTTACATGCTAATTATACTTTCAGAGCCAATTCTTTACCTTATGTGTTCACATGACGGGCAAAGGAATCATTTGTAAGCTGAACTCCTGGCAGATATAAAAAGCACAAGATAATGCAGCTCTGAACTCCGAATGTGTATTTCTAAATGTAGCCAGTGTAAGTACCTAAATTTAACTTGGCACGGCAGAACTCAGACTGGGAGGGGGAGAAGCGGCACAAGGAGCCAATCAGTTGTGTTGCAGTGCAAGGAACATGCTGCTAGTAGGAGAGATCAGAGTGAAATGGAGATGAGCTCATCTGTCTGTTGCTCTTTCTTTAACCCTCCAATCACAGGCTGGGGGGGGGGGGGGGACAAGACCTGTAAGCGTTTCTGAACTGTAGCAGAGAAAAATCTGATCTTCTTCCCTGCCAGGCGGGGCTGTACCCTGTGGCCGAACCGTGTAAATGTAAATTCTACACTGGTGTCAGTAGGAAAATATTGTCCATTGAAATTTTTTTGTCCCATACACTTTATATATATATATATATATATATATATATATATATATATATATATATATATATATATATATATATATATATATATATATATATATATATATATATATATATATATATATATACATATATATACACATACATATATATATATACACATACATATATATATATATATGTGTGTATATATATATATATATATATATATATATATATATATATATATATATATATATATATATATATATATATATATATATATATATATATATATATATATCTTTTTATTAATTTTCATAACAGACAAACCAAAACACAACAAGACATCATACACACTGAACCAAATATATAACAATACAATTTCAGAATCCAGTATATCAATTATTAATCCTCAAAAGAAAAAAAAAGAAGCAAACGATTTTTAAAATAAACATTAATTCCTACTTTCCCCAGTGACCTCCGACATCACTCATATGGGAGCATACCTATTATAAACAATAAACTGTGCCCTGTGGCAGGACTGTGTAAATGTAAATTCTGCATTGGTGTCAGTAGGAAAATATTGTCCATTGAAAATATTTTTTGTTGTCCCATACACTTTTTAATTATAGCAATTGATGCCCATTTCATATCTCTGTGTGGCAATCACAAAAACAGCAAATTGCTGAGAGCGATTCGTTGACAGTGTTGCTGAGAGCGTGCCACTTTGTGCTATAAAATATTTAGCATCTCTCCATAGCTTCTTCTTCAAAAAAAATTTTTAATAAAAAAAAATAAAAATTGGAGAAATATTAAATATATGTATTAATCATATCAATATTATTAATATTGGAGAAATATTAAATATAAATGAGTCCAGCCCCTGATGAAGCCTTCAGTGGGAAACATGTCGGGACAAGGTATCCCTCCCCCTCCCTTTTGAAATGTGTGATATAAAATTCTTTAGGATGCCATTAATATATATATGGTGTATATTTGTATTTAGGGGAGTTGCCTCTCATTTGGGGGTTGCGTTACGGAATATGGTTTGCTGAATTATTTAATGGTTTTAAGGGATTGATACCCCACATCCTATTTTATCGAATTTGTATTGAAAATGTTTTTTTTTTTTTTATTAAAGTGTATGGGTGAATCATTCTGACAGTTTTTCCTCAAACAGTTTTTTTCCTAAAATAATTAAAATGAAATAATTAAAAATAAATAAAAAAACATGGGGCAAAAATATTAAATAGACCTAACTTTCCCCTAATTTCCACCAATGGTGCCTAGGCTAAGGTGACATCATCCATCTTCTAGCAAGACCCCAGGAAATGCCTAAATCTCGTGAAAAGATGCTCTTTGCGTTGTGCTCTAGTGTCATCTTGCACGATTTTCTTACCTACTTAGAATTTTCCTTGATCTTGTTGCATACGGAGGTATCACCCCCTTTAGTATAGAAGCAGGGAAAAGGTAAGTACAGCATATCGTTTAACTTTTATCCAATAGGTTTGTTTTTTTTATTCTTTTCAGACTATTGCATTGTGGAGGGGGAGGACTCCTAATAAGTAGACCTTGCTAGTAGTGCAAAGTTGGCTTTAAAGTGAATTTAGACTAAAACATTTTTTTTTGGGGGGGGGGGGGGGGGGGATAGAGTGGTGATGGGGTTATAACCTCTGTCGTTTTTTTTTTTTTTTTTTGCTTTCTGTGTCATGGATAAGGAAAATAACAGGAACAGCGTGCTTTTAGGTGACACTAAACAATATCCTTATCCTCCAAAAAGAATTCATACATATTCATTACCTAATGGGCGTGTATTTATTTTTCATGAAGTTGTTTCTTACTGTCTTTTTCAGCCTCCTTGTCCTCTGTGAGCTCCCGAACCTCTTTTCTTTTCCCCCCTCTCACTTCTGTCCTCACTCTAATAAAGCACAGTAAAACCTTCTTAAAACAGAAGGCGTTCACACGTCTTATTCCAAATATATTCTCTTTCCAGGACCATGGACAGAGCCGTCCAATTCATTTCTTTAAGTCTCATCAGCTGGATGCACACCCAGAACTGCTGGAATATAATATAGCCTAAAGCCTCTTACACAATACAGTAAAACCTTGGAGATCCAGAAACATGCTTGTAATCCAAAGCACTTGTATATCAAAGCAAATTTCCCCATAAGAAATAATGGAAACTCAGGTGATTAGTTCCACAACCATTTTTTCATAAGCCCTTCAGTTTATAGTCCATATAAAAAGATTATAGCAATGTGACCAGGTTGTGTAACCATAAAATGTCCATCCACAAATGGAAGCCTCCACAAGGGGATTAGAAGCAAAATCCAGCAGGAGCTCCAGAGTATAAAAGAGAAGAGAGGCGCCTCTAAGTGTAGCAGTATGGTTACATTTAATGAAGGTACAACATTTAGCAACTCACATGGTTAATGATTAAAAGAGGCACATCAAAGAATGCAGACATCCGGGGTAAAGAGGTCCACATTGAACACCCCCCCCCCCCCCACCGCCGGCTCTCACCGCTGTCAGTCTGCAATCGTGACCGGGAAGACTACCCTGCAGTGGAGCGATCTGAAATAGAGGCTTGAACTGATCGTAGAGCGCAGCGTGGAAGGGATAACATGATGGCGGTGTGGAGGACGGTCTATGTCAGCCTTTCTCAACCTTTTAACCCTGGAGGAACCCCAAAAATAATTTTCAGGTCTCGAGGAACCCTTACTAAAACCAATTTATCAGGGGTCAATAGGAACAATGCCCCTTATACTGGTGGCCAATAGGAAGAATGTCCCCCTTAAAGTGGTGATGAATGAATGAATGTGATGAATGAATGAATGATTTGTATAGCGCTGCAAATGTGAACTGAATCACCTCAAGGCGCTAGATGCGTTCTGTGCTGTCAGCTTCTTAGAAGAGGTAGGTCGTGAGTTTTTTCCTGAAGGCCTGATGGTTTTCTTCCATGCGGATGTCAGTCGGAAGAGCGTTCCATAGCCGAGGTCCTTGGACTGCGAATCTTCGTTCTCCCTTTGCTTTGTAGCGGTATTTGGGAATGAGGAGGAGGTTTTGGTTAGATGATCGAAGATTGCGATTGGGTGTATAGTGTTTTATTTTCTCTCGAAGGTATTGAGGAGAGTTTCCTTGTATGGTGCTCAGAATGCCACCCTTAAAGACAGCTAAAAAGATATTTGGGGTCATGCTGCTGGCTTTGCCAAGTGATGCTGAACCTCGAACTGTGTAGGCATCATCAATAAGGTGGTTCATCAGCCACAGCTCAAGGAACCCCTAGCAAACTCTGGAGGAGTTCCACAGAACCCTGGTTCAGAATGGCTGGTCTATGTGGACAGCTTTACCCCGGATGCCTGCATACTTAGATGCGCCTGTTTTAATCATCAACCATATGAGTTACTAAATGTTGGACCTTCATTAAATGCAACCATATTGCTACACTTAGAGGTGTCTCTCTTCTCTTTTATAATCAGTGACTTGACGCTACTTGTATATCAAGACATTGTTTGTATATCAAGGCAAAATTTATTTTAAAAAAAATCTTGTCTTGCAAAACGCTCTCAAACCAAGTTACTCTCAAACCAAGGTTTTACTGTACTTGTTTTTCGTCCCAGCAGGTTGAACGGAAAAAGCTGGCAGCTCAGGTCTGAGCCGCTGTACTAACAATCCAACGTTAGTACAGCCATCTCGGGGCCCCAGAACACTCCAGTCAGAGCTCTCAGCCATTGGCTGAGAGTGCTGATCAGGGGCTGGTCGGCAGACCTTTTTCGGTCATGAGCCTTTAATTAGACATGTGCCTGACGATTTGTTTAGTTTAGATTCGTTAATCTAGTTATTTTGTTTCATTAAATTTGGTTGATTCGTTCAATTCATATTCGGGATTCGTATTCAGGATTCGTTTCATGTCTTTTTTGAATCTTCATCAAATGATTACAATGACTCTTTAAATCACCTTTGGCTTAACAAAAACAGCATTATTTCTAAATGGTACTCTAGTAATACACACAGTCTTTGATTCCAGAAATATGTAAAATACGATACAAATTTCAATTCGAATTTCAGAAATTCGAACAAACTTCATTTCATTATTCGGAGCATTTGGTAAAATTCCTTTATACTGTAATTCGGGTATTCTGATATATCTGAATCTCCAAATAACGAAAAATTTGTCTGCATATTTATTCGGACGAAACGAACAGCATATGTCTACTTTTAATAGAACCCAGTTGAACGGCCCATGTGTACTAGGCTTAATGCTACAAAGCCATTTATTTACAACTTAGTCCGTAGGGTATCAAGATTGAGTTGGCCCACCGTTTGCAGCTATAACAGCTTCAACTCTTCTGGGAAGGCTGTCCAGGCTGTAAGGTTTAGAAGTGTGTCTATGGGAATGTTTGACCATTCTTCCAGAAGAGCATTTGTGAGGTCAGGGACTGATGTTGGTCAAGAAGGCTTGGCTCACAGTCTTCGCTCTAATTCATCGCAAATGTATCCCATCGGGTTGAGGTCAGGACTCTGTGCAGACTAGTCAAGTTCCTCCACCCCAAACTCGCTCATCCATGTCTTTATGGACTTGTTTTGTGCACTGGTCCAAAATCATTTGGTGGAGGGGGGATTATGGTGTGGGGTTGTTTTTCAGGGGTTGGGCTTGGCCCCTTAGTTCCAGTGAAAGGAACTCTTAGGCTGGGTCGCACTTATGTGAATTGAATGCGGGTTTCACTGCATGGCTCGCAATGGAGCTGGTTCACACACTTCTGGGCTGGCTGCTGTCTGCATTTGGAAAGGGTCCTGTGCATCTTTGGTTCCAATTGGTGTGAATTCAGGCAAAAATTCGAACTTGATTCACACCTGAATTGGTGAATAGGGACGCACCGGACCCCGTGCTGTGAGCCGCGACCGCAGCATGTGTGAACCCAGCCTTAAGGCTTCAGCATACTAAGACATTTTGGACAATTTCATGTTTCCATCTTTGTGGGAACAGTTTGGGGATGGTCTCTTCCTGTTTCAACATCACTGTGCACCAATGCACAAAGCAAGGTCCACAAAGACATGGGTGAAGGAGTTTGGGGTGGAGGAACTTGACTGGCCTGCTTAGAATCCTGACCTCAACCCAATAAAACACCTTTGGGATGAATTAGAGCGGAGACTGCGAGCCAGGCCTTCTCATCTAACATCAGTGCCTGACCTCACAATTGTGATTCTGGAAGAATGTCAAACATTCCCATAGACACACTCCTAAACCTTGAGGACAGCCTTCCCAGAAGATTTGAAGCTGTAATAGCTGCAAAGGGTGGGCCAACTCAATATTGAAGCCTACGGACTAAGACTTGGGTGCCATTAAAGTTCATGTTGGTGTAAAGGCAGACGTCCCAATACTTTTGTCAATATAGTGTATATCCCCAATAATAACAGCATTATTTCTTGCTTCAGGACAGTGGGCAGAGCTGTGCAGATCATTCCTTTATGTCTCAACAGCCAGATACACATCCACAACTACTGACGTAAGTAAAGCCTACAATTATAGAGCCATTTATTCCAAACTGCATACAGATGTTTCAGGTGTTTGGGCCATCATCTGTTCAGTGCTTGGAAGCCATGTCTTCTAGAGGGTTTGGAACCCTACAAGACAGTATAACCATACAGGTCATAGGCGTGCGCACAGGGTGTGCCAGGTGTGTCCAGGCACACCCTAATCACTCTGTGCAGCATAGATTCCCCTACTGCCCTAGTCTCCCCCACTTCCTCCCGCACCGCTGCAGGCTTCCCTCCTCTCCTGGCGGCTGTTGCTGCGGGGATGTTTTAGGATGAATAGAGGAAGGGGCCGGTAAATGTGTAATTTACTGACCTCTTCCCTTTCTGAATGAACAGTGAGCGATCAGTATTGTGTGTTTTGAGCTTTGGGGTGCACACCCTAATGCAATGGGCTGCGCACACCTATGATACAGGTTATGGTGACAAAGGACTGAAAGAGTAAAAAAATCTTCTTTTTAGAACAGATGGTATTCATGCATTATTCCATCAGGTATTCCAAAAATTTGAGGATTATTTCTCATTTCCGGACAGTGGGCAGTTCCATGCAAATCATTCCTATAGGCTCAGACAGCTTGAATATGTGTATGTCACAGTCAGGAGTCAGTAGCTATAGCAGTAGTGAGGCTCACACCGACCAGCTGGATAAGAGAACAAGCAGATCACCTTGGTGGATGACGCGGGCTCACCCGAGGTCTAAGTACTAACCAGTGTCCACCAGGTCTCCAGATGGTGGAGATGAATTTTGCTGCATGTTAGTGCCAGGTTGCGGTCCTCAGCATCACCCCACCCAGGGATGATCAAGCCAGAGTCCAGTAGCAGATAAGGATTAAGCAGAAGCATAGTCAGTAAATAAGCCAAGATGGTAACAAGTGGGTGCAGGTTTGGCTCAAAAAGAAGCATAGTCAAGAAACAAGCCAAAAGTTGATAATGAATGGTTGGAGGTTGAGATCAAGTGGAAGCGTAGTCAAAGAAGCCTAAGGTCGATAACGAATGACAGTGGAGATAAGGACAGCTACACAAGGGAGCAAGATATTAGCTGGAGAGCACAATAATCTGGCAAACAGGACGTGCAAAGGCATGGCTTAAATAGGAAGCTCATAGGAGCAGTAAGGAGTTCAAGGTTACCCAGAAATAAGGTACAAGCAAGATTTCCTGAAGAATCAAACAGTATGTTGTCCAACTTCTCAGGTGACCTAGTAACAAGAGCCACTGCCAGACACAGCAGAGGTTGCAAGTTCAGATCTAGGTCCTGAAAGTGTATTTTAAATTAAGTCTTTAGCTGTTTGTCTGGAGTTCAGCTTTAAATGATGTACTTTGATATCAGAATAGCGTTCGTTTTTAACTTTAATTATTTAGGTTCTCCAAATTTCCAAGCTTCTTTTATTGAAGTGCCAATGCTAAAGTTAAAGGTAAATACAAATTTACAAATTTAAAGATGGAATTCATTATTTATTTCAGGATTCCCTTTGAACCACAGAAGACGCCAAGTTATAAAGCTGTTTTAAGAATTTTAATTACCTGTTTATGAGGAACGTTTATTAGTACTAAACCCCCCTGTCATCTCTTTTCCACAATGAAGAATCTTTTCTTATGAAGGTTTTTCAAAAGCTTTTTTTTTTTTTTTTAATATGATGAATGCGCCTCTCCCTTAAATATTCGTTTAGCAGACAAAAATAAGTCTTTTCATTTTATTATAAAGGTAATTGGTACATTAACTCTAGTGCACTCTCTTCTGTTTCAATTCATTATCAGCTTTGTTTGAACAGAATCTAAGCATACGGATTTCAATGAACAATTGGATCAGTGAAATAGAGTACCGTAATTATTTGTCCATGCTTAATTAAGGCTCATCTAGCCCAATATCTCCTTTTAAATTAGATCGCCTAATGTTATTCCAATGTCCTGTAATCGAAAGGAAACAAAATCCATTTAATGGAAGACTCGTCCTGCTTAAATATTTAATTAAAGGCCCAACTTCAAACAGTGATCCTTAGAAGATGCCATTCATCAGAGCAGAAAGGAAGCTATCTGTTGAGTTTGTGGTCATCTTCTGAAGATAATGCCAGTATCGAGTGTATCTTTCCCTCATCTTCCATTTGTAGGGGTTTATAATATAGTGTAAATATTATTTTTTACGGCATTTTAAAGAGAAAGTATAGTTTAGAGTTATTTTTGTAATGTAAGTTCTGACTAAAGTGTATTTAAGCCCTAACAATGACCCCTGAGGACATGCATTAGTACGAAACGCGTAGGGGAGAGCCTTTGCGTGCTGACGTCACAACGCCTGTTCATGTGGCGGCCTTATCTGTAAGTGACCACTGAGTTTTTGTCTTTGTTTGTTGACCTTGCATGGGAGGCATTATGTAAAATAAATGTGTTGGATTTTTTTTTAACTTTAATGAATAAACCACTACACTATGGTGAGCGTTTATGGCTCCCTCCATGCAGTCGCAGTGATTGCTCGTCTGTCTTGGATGGTGGGGTTTTCATTCAACCAGTTATTGCCCTAAAGTGACCAATACCTGTGTCAAGAAGTGGAGTCTGTCTGGATGTGTGATAGCGCACTTTTTTGCTTCAATAACATTTTGCAGCCATCTTTTTTTGACGGAGTGTTGGTAATGGTTTCAGCTGCACACAGTGTGGAAATCACCATCAATATTTATTTACACATGATGACTAGTGGTGGAAGTTTTTGTATAATTTTCTATGAACTGGTGGAATCCTATATTATTGATTAATGGACCTCTTTTTACTATTTACTGTATTATTGTTTCATGAATTTTCCTCTTGATCACTTTTTGATTTATTTCATTTTATCACTTATGAATTATTTATTTGATTACTTGTTGATACATTTTAGTAATGTTATGAATTAGCTGTGCTGGATTTCTTTATGCAAATGTTTGTACATCGTTTCAGCAATGATGATTAGGCGCTGCACTTTATATACAGTATCTCACAAACGTGAGTACACACCTCAAATTTATGTAAATATTTTGTCACATTACTTATAATGTGACAACACTGAAGAAATGACACTTTGTGAGTGAGTAGTGAGTGTGCAGCTTATATAACAGTGTAAATTTGCTGTCCCCTCAAAATAACTCAACACACAGCCATTAATGTCTAAACCGCTGGCAACAAAAGTGAGTACACCCCTAAGTGAAAATGTCCAAATTGGGTAAAAAGTGTCATTATTTTGTTTGGCCACCATTATTTTCCAGCACTGCCTTAACCCTCTTGGGCATAGAGTTCACCAGAGCTTCACAGGTTGTCACTGGAGTCTTCTTCCACGACATCATGACATGACGGAGCTGGTGGATGTTAGAGACCTTGCACTCCTATACCTTTCGTTTGAGGATGCCCCACAGATGCTTAATAGGGTTTAGGTCTGGAGACACGCTTGGCCAGTCCATCACCTTTATCCTCAGCTTCCTTAACAAAGCAGGGGTCACCTTGGAGGTGTGTTTGGGGTCGTTATCATGTTGAAATACTGCCCAGTGGCCCAGTCTCTGAAGGGAGGGGATCATGCTCTGCTTCAGTATGTCACAGTACATGTTGGAATTCATGGTTCCCTCAATGAACTGTAGCTCCCCAGTGCTGGCAGCACTCATGCAGCCCCAGACCATGACACTCCCACCACCATGCTTGACTGTAGGCAAGACACACTTGTCTTTGTACTCCTCACCTGGTTGCCGCCACACACACACGCTTGACACCATCTGAACCAAAAAAGTTTATCTTGGTCTCATCAGATCACAGGACATGCTTCCAGTAATCCATGTCCTTAGTCTGCTTGTTTTTAGCAAACTGTGGGCTTTCTTGTGCATCATCTTTAGAAGAGGCTTCCTTCTGAGATGACAGCAATGCAGACCAATTTGTTACAGTGTGCGGTGTATAAGCACTGCCAGGCTGACCCCCCACCCCTTCAACCTCTGCTGCAATGCTGGTAGCACTCATCTATTTCCCAAAGACAACCTCTGGATATGACGCTGAGCACGGGCACTCAACTTCTTTGCTCAACCATGGTGAGGCCTGTTCTGAGTGGAACCTGTCCTATTAAACCGCTGTATGGTCTTGGCCACCGTACTGCAGCTCAGTTTCCTTTTTTTCAGATCCTCAGAGAGTTCTTTGCCATGAGGTGCCATGTTAAACTTCCAGTGATCAGTATGAGAGAGTGAGAGCGATAACACCAAATTTAACACACATGCTCCCCATTCACACCTGAGACCTTGTAACACTAACGAGTTGCATGACACCAGGAAGGGAAAATGGCTAATTGGGCTCAATTTGGACATTTTCACTTAGGGGTGTACTCACTTTTGTTGCCAGCGGTTTAGACATTAATGGCTGTGTGTTGAGTTATTTTGAGGGGACAGCAAATTTACACTGTTATACAAGCTGTACACTCACTACTTTACATTGTAGCAAAGTGTCATTTCTTCAGTGTTGTCACATGAAAAAATATAGTAAAATATTTACAAAAATGTGAGGGGTGTACTCACTTTTGTGAGCTACTGTGTAATGACCTTTTCCTATTAGTTAAATATACCATTGAACTCTGCAATGTTATTTCAAGCAATATTTTCTCCCTTGTCCAGTTCACCTCTCTGGACTACAGAACACCTCTCACCTATGTCAAGGACCCAAGGAAGGAGACGTGTTCTTATAGTTCCAACATACTTTCTGTCCTAAGCAGACATGTGCAGTTCGTTTTGGTCCAAATATAAACGCAGATGAATTATTGGTTATTCGGAGATTCAGATGTATCCAAATCTCCGCATGAAATAGTAACGAATTTAGCTGAAATTCCTTTAATTTGGTTTTGTATATTCCTTTTATAACAAATTTCAAATATTGCAACTATTCGAATTCAGATCGGTTGAAAAATGATCGATCAATTCAAATTCTGTATGAAGAATAGCTGGTTGTTAAGGAGCGGGCTGGTAAGCTGGCCACTGTGTCCTTAATAACCAATGACTCATCAGCTGTCAGCGGGCTTCCCCACTGACAGCTGAAATGTAAACGAAAAAATGCCGGCAATGAAAAATTCTAAAAAAAAACCCTGAACCATTAGAGAGGGGAAGGAAGGAATCCCCGGTGCTGCACATCCATGCATGTAGTGTATTGGTGGAAGACACAACTTCAGCCTGGGCTCCCACCAGGCCACACCCCAATGTGTTTCGCTCCGCCCCCCAGAGCTTAGTCGTGGGGATGGATATGTGTGGGGGAGTATAAGAGCATCATCGGTAGTCACTACTAAGAGCTGGCAGGTGTGTGTAGTTGATCGTCCTGGGCTGTTAGATGGTGATAAAAAAGGGAGATGTAAAAAAGGGGAGAAGGAGGAAGAAAACAAGAAAGAGAATGTGCTAGGAGTAGAAAGGTGAAATGGAAATCCCCTCCTGAACCCTACTAGGCCACATGCCCTCAACATGGGGGGGTGCTTTGGGGCAGGGGGGCCCCCACTCCAAAGCACCTTGTCCTCATGTTGATGGGGACAAGGGCCTCTTCCCAACAACCTTGGTCAGTGGTTGTGGGGGACTGAGGGCGGGGGGCTTATCAGAATCTGGAAGCCCCCTTTAACAAGGGGGCTCCCAGATCCCAGCCCTCCCCCTATGTGAATGAGTATGGGGTACATAGTACCCTTACCCATTCACCAAAAAAGTGTCAAAAAGCAATAAAAACACAGAGACCGTTTTTGACAATTCCTTTATTAAAAACTAAAAAAAAAAAAACTAAAAAATGTTGTCCCCCTGATGTAACTCCACTGTCAATCAGACAATCAGAGCTTCCCCACACCAAAGCACCCATGCCCCCATGTTGAGGGCATGTGGCCTGGTATGGTCTGCCCCCCCACCCCAAAGCACCTTATCTCCATATTGATGGGGACAAGGGTCTCTGCCCTTTAACCCTGGGCTGTGGTTGTGGGGATCTGTGGCAGGGGGCTTATCGGAATCTGGAAGCCCCCTTTAACAAGGGGGGCGCCAGATCCCAGCCCCCCTCCATGTGAATGAGTATGGGGTACAAAGTACCACTACCCATTCTCCAAAAAAAGTAAAAAGCGAGTAAAGACAACACAAGTTTTTGACAAGTCCTTTATTAAAAAGGACTAAGATTCTGGTGTAGATTCATCATTAATCACGACGCCCGCTGCAATGCCGAACGTAAAAAAAGAAAAGCAGCCCCCTCCTGAACCATACCAGGCAATATGCCCTCAACATGAGGGGGTGCTCTGTGCCCCCACCCCAAAGCACCTTTTCCCCATGTTGATGGGTTCAAGGGGCTCTTCCCCACAACATTGACCCAAAAAAACAAAACAAAAAAAAACACCGGTCTCATCTGAGGCTCCCGACAGTTCTCAAATAGTGAAGGGGTGGGGCCACCCAGCGACATCCTACAGTGACAACACTGCTCCTTTAGAGTCCCTCTTCTATGTCAAAAACCCCCCTAAATGTCAAAGTACCCCATGTCATCAAGTCTTCTCTTAACATCAGCATCCCCTCATCACAGAGTCTCTCCAAATCCCAACCCCCCCCCCCCCCCAATCACACAGTCCTCTCTTACCATGAAAGCCCTACCTTTTGACTCCGGCTGCAGTGGCGGCTGGTGCTCAAAATTTTTGGGGGGTGCGCAAACAAACTGAAACATTTTTGAAAAAAAAAAACATCAATTGTAGCCACTGTGCCATCAAACGCAACCACTGTGCCCTTCAAACACAGCCACTGTGCCCATCAAACGCACCCACTGTGCCCATCAAACGCTGCCACTGTGCCATCAAATACTGACACTGTGCCCATCAAATGCTGACACTGTGCCCATCAAATGCTGCCACTGTGCCATCAAACGCAGCCACTGTGCCCATCAAACGCAGCCACTGTGCCATCAAACGCAGCCACTGTGCCCATCAAATGTTGCCACTGTGCCCTCAAAAGTAGCTACTGTGCCAAACGCTGCCAATGTGCCCATCAAATGCTGCCACTTTGCCATCAAACACTTCCACTGTGCCATCAAATGCCAACACTGTGCCCATTAAATGCCGACACTGTGCCCAACAAAACCAGCCACTGTGTCCATCAAACGCAGCCACTGTGCCATCAAACGCAGCTACTGTGCCAAATGCTGCCACTGTGCCTATCATATGCTGCCAGTGTGCCCATCATATGCTGCCAGTGTGCCTAACTTCCTATCATATGCTGCCAGTGTGCCCATTAAAGGCTGCCAGTGTGCCCAACTACCCATCACATGCTGCCAGTGTGCCCATCAAATGCTGCCAGTGTGCCAATTAAATGCTGCTAGTGTGCCCCCTGCCCGCACGCCGTTTGCCCGGCACTTACCCTGTGTCTGTAGGGCAGCGGGTGACTGAGACGAGTGGGGGCCCTCCATGCGTCTCCTGCCTCCTGATAGGCGTCCAATAGCAGCGCCTGTCGTTTCAGCCAATCAGGTGACAGGTAACAGGTAACAGACCCGAGCACCTGATTGGCGGAGAGGCGGTTCAGTGTTAGGAAAGCAAATAGTCATTTGCTTTCCTAACACAGCACTTCACCTATTTTGCAGCCTTAGAGCCATACTTACCAGCTCCGCTCAGGCCGTGCATTCCACGGAGCTTCTGATGTCACTTCCGGCTTCCCTCTGGCACAGGTAAACTGGAAATAACGTGTTAACTCAAAGAACAAAACACCCACCCGTAGTGATACTACGAGCGGATGTTGCTCGGCGCTTTGGAATGCGTCACAAGGCAGGTAAAAATCTTGCAAATGAAGTGCCTTATCTGTAATCTCGTGCACTTACAGGAAATTTTTTTCTTTTTTTTTTAAAGGGCCTTTTTACTGTTGGAGGGGGGGGGGTGGCACCCGTGCGCCCCCTATGGACGGGCTACCACTGTCCGGCAGTGTAATAGAGGGCAGGAAGTGGAGCAGATCTAGAGGAGCAAGACCTCTGTCTGCTCCTGGATGCTAGGAAGGGGCCTTGTATGCCGCCTGCCCTGAATCAGCGTCATGAGTTGTAATGATGCCGCCACCAACACTATAGCAACAAATGGCATAATGCATACTATCATAGAGTGTCATTGGTTGTTATGATGCTGGTGGCCAGCCTGCCAACTCATGACACTGATCCAGGGCAGGCACCATGCAGTTCTGCCCCCAGCATCCAGAAACTGACAGAAGTTTGGCTCCTCTAGACCTCCTCCACCTTCCGCCCTCTGGCAGGACTAACAGCATTATTTCCAATTTCAGTGCATCAGAAGCAAAATATAAAGAAAGTTAGGAGCTTGCTGGATTTCTGGTGGAATCAGCAGGAATTTATCTGTACTTGCAGCATTTTAAAACAAATGAAAAATAGAGCAATGTGCATGCGTTGCAGAGATATGCTAAATAAGATTTTTTTTTTCTATTTGGTTCTGGCATATACAATAAAAAAACAACTAATTAGCGCTAATTAGCAGCATCCCAAGCGCTAAATTCGGTTTGGATGCTTGAGCGGTGCCTCCCCTGATACAAGTAGATTTAAATGCACTCTGCATCTTTCTCATCACGCTCTTATCTTTTACAGAACAACAGCCCCTGAGCATTTTACTCTTGTGATGTGAGAAGCAAAGTCACCAGCGTAGAGTCAGGCCAGTGTAATTGTTAACATTATTCATTTATGGATGCATAAAGAAGAATGAAAAAAGGACACTCGTGTGTTTGATCCGGCACCTAGGGAAAGACCACTTCCCCCATAAACTCTGACTCAAGACGTTGTTGGGTTAATAAGAAAATTCTGGGGAATCACTATCATGATGACTGAAGTCTGATAAAAAAAAAAAAAAAAGGGCGAGGATTAAAAAATATGGCTTGATATCGAACATCAAAGGGGAAGCCTTGCTAGCAACCAGCAGCCGTGTGAGAGCTCTGGGGGGAAAGACGGAGAGCTTTTTATTCACGGATCTGGGGAATTGGCAATGAAAGGAGAGAAAGGAACGTGACGGCAGATTAGATATAACTAAGTTTTAGAATTAGGCTTCGAGCAGATGGTTTCCATCTCTCGGCAGGAATTGTTTGGTCCGGTATTCGGCAGGAAAGCTAAACATCTGCCTAGTTTACCGCATTTAAATATTTTGTACTTAAACAGTGAGCGTTCGCTGTTGTTGTTTATGTCATATTCAGCTGTTGCTACACAGCGTACCTGCCAATGGATCAGGGCAAGCCTTCAAAAATGAGTAGGGAACATTCCTTATTGAGCTGGGTTCATGCACATGGGAGGTTTGGCATGTATAGTGTAAAAAAAAAAAACTGGTGTTTTGGGATATCAGGGAGGCACAGGTGCAGCCTGTGAAATTTAAAGCAGAGCTCCAGGGTCCTTAAGAAAAATGTAAAAGTCAGTAGTTACAAATAGCTGTAGCTGCTGACTTTTAATATTAGGACACTTACCTGTCCACTAATTTAGTGGTGTCTTCACCAGAGCCGATTTTTTAATTGGCTCTCCGGTGCTGCTGCTGCCATCTCGGCTAAGGCAAACCGGCAGTGAAGCCTTGTGGCTTCACAGCCGGTTCTCTACCGCACATACAAGAAGAGCTTCCCCTTTTGGGTGGAGCTCTACTTTAAGGGCAGGCAGAAACATGAGCTGTTACAATTTAGTTCCTGGAATGCCCGCGGTGTAGCACTATGGTGGTGAGTTACACAGCCCTTCACACTTGAGTGTGTTCTGACATGTTCTAACTTGCACTCGCCCGGGTCGCAGACCAGATTGTAGGCAGGTGCAGTCTGTTTTCTCCACTGCAAGTGGCATTTAACCACTGGGGCATAGTAGTTGGAAGGAAAGTCAAGAGGAACTTGGTTCCTCTATGGTTTCCTGGGTCACTAGGGAAGCTATCCGATTGGATGCTGCTGCCCCATGTGACTCTGGCAGCAATCTTGGGTTGGGCAGAGCCTATTTCAGGCCCTGGCTCCCAGGCTTGGCACTTTATTTCACGTGTGGGTAGTGTAGGGACAGGTCAGGCAGGGAAAGGTTCCAGACGAGTAGGGAAAGCATAGGGATCTTTCCATTTCGGTATAGACCAGCCAAGACACATTCCGCTCTTCAAAACAGATGCTGTTGGCACATCCGAGACCTGCTCCGCTACACACTGCGGTAATATTCAGTGAGTGTTCACAGTCGAGTGTCTTTCCACCAGTTTTGTTGGGAATTATTGGATTCTACATTAATACAAGTTCTGCTCTCTGCAACTGGACTCTGAGTTTTCTTCTGCAGCACCACGCTGCACCTTCCCACAAGTTGACTCTTTTTGGAGTAGTAGAAGAAATAACATGTGTATACATTGTACTATTGGTGGAAAATGAGTATCAGGAATCTGGAGCAGCAGCTTAATGCCACGTACACACGAGCGAACTTTCCGTCAGAGTAGACTCTGACGGTCTTTCCGAGTTCCGACGGAGTTCCGCTGAAACGGACTTGCCTATACACGATCACACCAAAGTCTGATCGTTTAGAACGCAATGACGGATGATGGGACTAGAAAAAGGAAGTTCAATAGCCAGTATCCAATAGCTGCCCTTGTGTCGTTTTTGGTCTGTCGGACTAGCATACAGGCGAACAGTTTTCTAGATAGGAATTGAGTCTGTCGTAAAGATTTGAAACATCTTCTATTTCTAGGTCCGTCAGAATTTTCGAAAGAGAAGGTCCGATGAAGCCCACACACGATCGGAATGTCCGACGGAATGATTCAGAAAGAAGATCAGAAAGAATGTTGTCTTCAAGTTTCATCCAATCTTTTGAAGAACATAGAGGTATTTGATAGGTTTACTGGTGATGGTGTTTCCTGTATGATCCAGAAACAAAACACCAGAGCATTAGAATGATAAGAAACAGGTGCAGCACTCACAACAGCGGGAATCACTATATGAATCTGGAATGGAATCCAAAGGCGGGTGCTCTGGCTTCAATTTTCTCAACTATCAGTAGTACTTGAAAGGATTGATAGAGCCAACAACTCCAAAATCCATATGAACTATTCTTTATTGCTACATATAGAGTATAAAAAGCACAGCTTAATTAAGGGTAGTTACCAAAACGCGTTAGCCCTTTTTATACCCTTTTTATACCATGTAGCAATAAAGAATAATTCGTATGGATTTTGTAGTTGCTGGCTCTATCATTCGTTTCAAAAACACCAGAGTATGCAGCGGAAAACAAAGAATTCTCCTCTCTCAAAGAAAGCACACATGTCTTCAGTTCAAAACCATGCTGGTGTGTTTTTTTGATCACAAGGGGATAGCTCACTACAAGTTCATAGAACATCGCACAACGGTCAACTAACATTGTTACTTGGAAATTATGAAAAGGTTATGGGAATCTCTTCAGGGAAAAAGACCGAAACTCTAGTCCGACAAGTGCATTCTCCACCATGACAATTATGCTTTAAGTGATCTCAAGTTCCTGGCCCATAAATCCAGAAACATGACCAATCACCATGTTCCCCTGACTCAGCACCCTGCGACTTTTTGGCTGTTTTCAAAATTTAAAAATGACTTAAAAGGACGGATATCCAGCACGATGTGGCAAAGATACTGTGGAAAACAAATTCCAGGAATGTTTTCCCGGCAGTGGCACAGTCATCTAGTGCACCGCTTCACAAGGAGACTACTTTGAAGGTGACAACAGCCGCTAGTGTATAGGTAAGCAAACATACTTTTTTAACAGTCCATTACAGGAATTACTTAGTTTTTTTTACTGACTGTTATACTGTACATCTGTGCACATCTCAGGTCACATTAAAGAGGAGGTCCAGCCCCCCCCCACGAAAAATTAAAAGTCAGCAGCTACAAATACTGCAGCTGCTGACTTTTAATATATGGACACTTGCCTGTCCAGGGAGCCAGCGATGTCGGCACCCCAGCTGATCTTCAGATCGGTGCAGCCGCCGCCATTCCAGGTAAGGGAACCCAGCAGTGAAGCCTTTCAGCTTTTCAGTTTCACAGCTGTTTCCCCACCGTGCATGCGCGAAGTGCGCTGCACTTTCTAATTGGCCTGGCAACGGAGGAAGGAGGAGTGGGGCCGAACTTCCGAGAGACGGCATGAGAGTTTTGTTGTTAGTCTGGAACTAATAGGTTCTGACCCCGATGCAAAATCCTATTTATTTCTACAACAATAGATAATCTCCCCAACGGGGTGAATAGGATTTGTGTAGAAGACTTTGGGACTGAACAGGTGAGTTTCCAGCGCTGGTTGTACGTTTACCTATTGGGCTAGAATCATGGACAGGTAAGTACTGTATAAGACCTTGGAGTGGTCATTTAAAGGATAACTCTATAAAAAAAAAGTTATCCTTTAGGTCCAGCAGTTAGAATAAAGTGTATCCAATCCCGGAAAGCTGGTGATCCTACAATTAACACACTCCCTCTTCTGGGGTGACTACCCAACTGTATATAGAGGATAAGTATGGTCACCCTGGGGAAAAGAGTGTTGGGATTATATAACACCTCTCCCTATCCATTTGGAAAGGTGTTTTGTAGTCAAATGAGATATTTGGGAACAATGGTAAGTGCTAACTGTCTGTATAGGAAGAGAGCACAGAAAGGTTTTAACAGCTCACACGATTTGTGGCTGGATGAACATCTACTTTTTTTGAACTTGTTGAACAGATATAACAAAACATTTTCAATAGTATATTTAATAAACCATAAGGGAACAAATAGGATAAATGTATTGATTTTACATACACTTTAAGGGCGGGGTTTGGATATAAGACTTATGGGGCGTACATACGGTCGGACTTTTCGACCGGACTGGTCTGACGGACGCCGATGGACCAAATCCGGTGGACATTCCGATCGTGTGTGGGCTTCACCAGACCTTCAGTGGACATTTCCAGTCGCAAATCTGACGGACTTTAGATTTGGAACATGCTTCAAATCTTTACGTCGTAACTCTGACGGAACCCAGAAATCCGCTCGTCTGTATGCTAGTCTGACGGACAAAAACCGACGCTAGGGCAGCTATTGGCTACTGGCTATCAACTTCCTCTTTTTAGTTGCCCCATTGTAAGGAATACTTTTAAAGATACCTGGGGTTGTATATATTTACAATTGTAGGGTTTAAGGCTCTTTTCACACTTGTGTGACTCATCATGCAATTTTTAGACATCAAAGTTGCAAGACAAGTCGTCCCCCATGTTTTCCAATGATACCCATTCATATATGCGTGACGTGAAGTTGCAGCAACTTCAAAGTAGTTCATGTGCTACTTTGGTCCAACATGCAACTTGAGGGCCATAGACTTCAATGTAAACCCTCAGAAGTTGCATGAAAGTCGTACCTGAATGTTATACAATGCAACTTTGTCCAAAGTTGCATGACAAGGCGCACAAGTGTGAGTGGAGCCTTAAACCCTACAATTGAAAACATAGAGCCCAACCTTAGGTAACTTACAAAGTATCCCTTGCAATGGGGCTGTGCCCACACTGCAAGGATTAATAGCTAGGGCTATTAACTAGCTAGGGCTAGGGGAAGATACAAGTCAGATTTCAGGCATCCCCTGGAACAAAAAATTTCATTTTTGGTGAGATACTCCCAATAGGAAATCACGTCTGCCACGTTCCTCATTAGAACCCTGCAGGTGCAGCAGCTGATAATTATGAAACCACTCCCATTGCCACATGGACACAGACAAACACACAGGGTTTGTTCCAGAATAACAAAAAGGTAGGAATCTGCAACAATGTTTGTTAAATTATACATAGATCACCCAGAGGAGAATTTTTTTTTTCTCAACAAAAGTGGAGTTACTCTTTAAGTATTGGAATGCACTTAAAGCCCAATTTTGGGATCAGCCCACACACCCCAATTGCTGCCCCTGACAGTATGTTATGCTTTATTGTATTTTTTTACCTTTTCCAGAAATCTTCAGACATGTTACACAATGTGCTGGGTCTCCTAGTTTTGGGCATAAAAAGCGCCAAAATGCGTCTAAATGCATCTAAGCGCTGGATGCATTTAGTACAGCATTTATTAATTTCACTGGCCAGAATAGATTAAAATTCTGGCCAATGAAATTAATAAACTCCTAAACACCAAATGCCATAACTAAGGCATTAAGTATGGCATGTTCTGCACTGCTATACCAAAAAACCCCACCCTTCTTTTATAATAATCACGCAACACCAGGATTGGAGTTAAATGACTATAGCAGCCTTTTTATTAACCAAAATATAATAACAAATAGATCACAGATAAATAACTTAGTAACCTGAACATATATTGCATCAAAGAAAAATTGATCTACAAGGTCCTAATAGGCAACAAAACCAATAAAGTACCTGCGAGTCACTTCTCAGGCCTCCAGCCGCAAACCACCGACTCGGAGACAACTCGCAGGTACCCATACACCAACTGGGAGCCGTACCTCAGACAGGTCCCTACACCATACCTTTTGTGCCCAAATGAACCTAAAAAGGACCTTGCACCTTGTCACCACCTCAAAAACCTGACACCTTAGGTTTGTGCGGACCTCCACACCCTCAGGGCCCGTCGGACACCATTTGGTAAACCAAGACACCACATGTCAATGCCAATTCACATGAACACCATCACCACTCAAATACCTTCAAGAGACCAGTTCTAACTCACGATGTCCCACCACCAGCTCCCCATTGTGTACTACAAATCGGGTCACCTCCCTATTCAACTTCCCCCGCGCCCTGTTCAAACTATCCATTGACCTAGCCATACGCTATTGGGTACGAGCCACTATGTCGGACCACACAATCAATAAATATGGGTAGGAAAAGCAAAGCCGTAAGAAACCGTATTTAATGTCTCTAACAAGCTCTTGCATAGAACGCAGCCCCAAATTATTTTCCTTAGCTTGTATTACAAACACCTCAGAGGCCCTATCGAGTTGAGCAGAACGCTCCACCTCTGGAACCACTTTACTCCACAGAAGGCCGGGCACCCTGATCCAGCATACTACCTCATCCGCCCTAGGAATGCCCACTTGACGTCCGTGAGGCCAGATTTCAGCTCTCCTCGCCCCCAAGTGGACGTATGAGTGGTCCAAGATCCAAAGCAGTCTCAAGCCATCACCTGTAATCAGGGTTTTTTTTCTAAGAGAATAGGTACAGGAACTCCTCCCTTCTAAGTCACCCCTTGACTCTGCCCCCTATCTACCTCAGAGCACCATTCCTTTTAGGGAATACAGAACCAAGTAACATTTTGTGGTGCTAAGTATTTTGTATGGAATTGGTAATGATAACAAGAAAGGCAGTAAAATAGATGTAGCAACAATGGACACCACAGTGAAAATAGATTCACCCCATAAACAGTGGGCTCCCAACAGCCAGCATCAATAGACCCTCCAGCAGCCAGCAACCTTAGACCCACCTCTCAACAGTACACCCCTCCCAGTAACGATTGAAACCCTGCATAAGACACACCCTCAGCAACAAAGGCTCCCTGCTGACCCACAGAAGACCTCCCCAGAAACAATAGATTCCCCTGCAAAAATAGATCCCCTTTAGCAACAATAGATTCCTCAGCAGCCAACATCAATAGACCTTCCAGCAGCCAGCAACAAAAAACCCTCCCTCCACAGTAGATCTGTCCCAGCAAAGATTACCCCCCCCCCCCCCCAGCAACAATAGATCCCCCACAAGCAACAAAAGAAAACCTCCACAGCAACAATAGATCCCCTTCCTCTGCAAAAATAGATTCCCTCCAGAAAAAATAGATCTCCCAGCAGCCAGCATCAACAGACCCTATAGCACACCTCAGCACCCCTTGCCGTTACATACATTCAGTTCTGGAGATGCCAGGAACTGCGTTCCCCCGCGTTCCTGCTGAAAAAAAGCCCTTCCTGTAATAAAGAAAAAAACAAACCACACACAAACGTAATATCATTAACGCCCAACCACCCATGACGTACAACGATAAACCACAATCAGCAGCTCACAGCAAACTAAATTCCCACCCGATCAGCCCCCAAACCACTATAACAAATAAGGATGTGTGAAGGAATGTGATGTAGATAATAATAATAGTAATCTGAAAATGTCTATTTTCTTATGTGCATACATACTTTTCTCCTTACTCATTATATAAGTATACAGATTTGCTCTGTTCCTATATTTTCTCAAGATGGCGATTGCCCCCTGCATCCCACACACAGAAGAACGCGGAACTGGAGATAAGAACAAAGAGAGCCAAACCTCGTTATGAAAATTCTCCATCTTCTTTTTTTTATCTTAACCAATGAGATGTACCTATTAGACTAACATAGCAATGACGTATTTGTGTGTATAAAACATTAACACCGCCTTGAATAAAACACAAGTGTAATGAGTTAGCAGTTCTGAGCGTGTCTCAGAGTGTTTACTTTTATATGCATGCATATCTACACTTTTCAAATTAGAGACAGCAGCAGATAACCTTGAGCTCGATTGTAGCTCTTAAATCATTTCCATAACAGATGGTGCCGAAACCCGGGACCTCAGGCTACGGTCGAAGTTATACCGCGACAAGCATTCGGGCGTTAATTGAAAGATAACAGACGGGGTTTGCGCAGCCCTAACAGTACGGTAAGTTTGATTGATATTCTTACCACTGTACGACTCTCTTATCTTTCGGTTGACGGCTGGATTCTGTCGGTATGCTGAGACTGTCTTAGAGGCAGGTATTTCCTCGCCTGAGGTTGTTTAACGAACCTGTCAATGGGTTTCTGCTGACTGTATTTGTTCACTGTCTGCCATTCTTTGGGCTACGAAACTCAGCAGTCTAAGGGTGCTACATGTGTGAATGTTGTTCTCATCTCCAGACGAGCTGTCGGCCTCTGGCATGAGATAGTTTCCCTTGTAGCAAACGTTTATGGGACGGGTGTACTCTAGGTTCAAGGAACCTTTGAGGGTTAGCTCAGCTGCGGGCTTTGCAGTCTGAAAGCGTTACAGAGGACTCACCCCAAGAAGAGTTGTCGGCCTCTTGGTGTAGAGCTGTAGAAAAACGTCTATAAACGGGTTTATTTTGCAGGGTGGTCTGCCTTTGCGGTTATTTTAGCCTGCTGAAATTTTGCAGTTCGAAGAGTGGCAGGTGTAATGTCCTGTCGTGATTGTATTTGTGGTTTATTGTTTGATATACACGAGAGGGGGAGGGGGGCTGCCCAGGGGATCTGTTGGGTTGCGGGCCATTGCTCCTCACTACCCCTGATGTGTTTGTTCTTGTTCTGAGATTAACCGTACATTACAGGGTTATAGCAAACAGTAGCAACTTGGAGCGCAGTATAAGCCCCCACCGAAGGAATTTGCTGATAAGAACGCTGAGAAAAATATTAACTCCTTGGTTGTATGTATTCCCCTCTCAAGCCGTTAGCCGAGAAACAGAAAGTGATATTGTAATGAAAGTGATATTGTAAAGAAGGAGAGAAGAAGATGTTGAAATAGTTAACAAAGTTGAAAGAAATGGCGAAAGTTATGTTGCTGAAGAGACAGGGAGAAAAATCCTGTGTGATAAAGAAAATTGGATAAAGGAAGTTAAGAAAAATGGCGATTGTATTATGTATGTATAGCTGATGATATGTTGGAACTTTAAACAAAGGAGGGGAGGGACAGCACTGCCCTCCGTCTAACAACCACTCCTTTCTCACCACCCAAGCACAACCCACTGTGACAACTCAGCCCGGCGGCCATCTTAGTGCACCCATGCCTTCACTTTCTACCCAGTCCAGTGCACTTCCTGCCGGCAGCCATCTTGGTACACCCAGTAAGCTTAAACAGCCTGTACCCAGCCCTTGCTGTTTTAAACCAAGATGGTTCATACCACACACCTGTCTTCCCTAATACGGGAGCATCACATTCCCAGGCCGGATATGTTAATGATGAAGAAGCATCTGAGTGGGAAGCCCGACAGCAGGCAGCAAGGCCACCCACTGATTTAACCCCCAATCCGGCTCCAGACTCTCAGTTCCGAGAGGATCTCAAACACATGCTGGCAACCGTAAAGAACAGTGCCTCTTGTCAGCCCCTGCCCCAACAACAGTCTCGGTTACCAGAAGGGGCACCAGTGATGTATGTCGCTTTTACTCTATCACAAGCAGCGGCCTTAGTGACAAGTCTGCCTGACCCAGAGAAGCAGCCAATTCCCTTCTACCACAGGATAGTGCAGATACAAGAAACTTACTCAGCTGCCTGGAGAGACTTAATCAGCCTATGCCAAATCAAAGCAGGATATGTCTTTTGGCCAGTCATGCAGATGGCCTTCAATGATGCCTACCTGACAAGTGCCACTTCCTACACCTCAGGCGTGGAGTTCTGTGCACAACTCCACGACTGGGCAAAGGAGAAGTTGACGGATCAGAAGACCACAATCCAAGATATTACCCAAGATAAAGGGGAGTCTGTGAAGAAGTATCATGCTAGACTCATAAAGGCACACACACACATGTTATCAACTGCTTTTGTTTCAGGGCTCAGAGAGGATATCAGAAAAGGCCTGATGGTGGCCCGCCCTGAATACCATTCAATGAAAATGTCTGATTTATTGTTGGTGACCAGAGGTATAGAAAATCAAAAAGGTAAAAAACCAACGCCCCTCATGGTAACCCATGACGAAGATCCCGCCAACACTAGTCCACCACCACTGCTTAATACCAGGGAAAGGATCACCTGTTACAACTGTGGGAAACGGGGTCACTTCAGAAAAGAATGCAGAGCCCCAAGATGTCCAAGACGAAAAACCTACCACTTTCCTCATTGACGGGTACAGCCAGAAGCGTGTTGAAGGCTGTGGACCTGCCTGATAATTCTTTCCTTTCCACTATTGATGTTTCCTGCGTAGGAATGGATGGGGTGCCCCGCTCCAGTCCACTTCCTGATTTGCTTGCCAAATTTGTGGTGTCCTCTACATGTCCCTTGAATCTACTAGGAGCTGATGTGTTGTCCAGACTACAGGCCTCAATCAGGACACGCCTGAAGGGGGGGTGAAGTTACATACTCCCCTATCTTTAGAAGACTACTCTGCTTTGTGTTCTCAGCCTCTCCTGATGACACTTAATGAAGCAAAAACTTCAAGTTCAATACTGCAGGAAGTACTTGACAGAATCCCTGCGTGCCTATGGTCCACAGGACCGGAAGACAACGAACATTTAAAGGTGCCACCAGTTTCAGTCAAGCTAAAAGAGGGCGCTTCATTGCCCCGGAAACCACAATAACCCCAAGAAGAGAATCCTAAAAAGAGAACCAGGTACCTACTGTGGATGCCTTTGACTGCAAAGTACCTCACAGAGGTGGACCTTACAAACGTTTTCTTCAGTGTCCACCCTCACCCCTCCTGCTGGTACCTTTTCGCATTCATCCACGGAAAGAAACGGCAACATACCTAAACAGCTGTGCCACAAGGGGCACAGAACTTTCCAAGCCAGTTTGCAAAAGCTATGGCTATCATCCTTAACACATGACAAGAGGAACACCCGGAAGTGATTCTCTTCCAACATGTTGATGACCTTCTCCTTTGTGCAGCTGACTTACCCCCTGTTGAAGTCACCTCAGAAAGCCTGTTGTGCTATCTTGCCAACCAGGGCTGCAAAGTCTCAAAGCCCAAATTGCAGTGGTGCTCAACACCTGTCATTTTCCTTGGACACTGTTTGTCCCATGGGACACGACACCCCACTGCCACAAGGTCAGAAATCCCTTCATGCCTTCCTTGGACTAATTTCCTAGTGCAGAGCATGGATTCCAGAAGCCTTCCTACTGATGCTCTGCAATCAGACCCTTCCAGATGTCTTCTGAAGAAATATCTAAGTTTGAGGCCCTCAAGTGTGCCATCTCAGGCGCTAGGGCTCCCAGCCTACGACAAAACGCTCAAGCTCTTTGTATCCGAACGTCTGGGACATGCTGCAGGTGTACTCACCCAATCACACGACATCAGCCTATGCCCCATAGGATATTATTCCTGTCTGCTGGATGCGGTAGCAAGAGGAGGCCTATTGTGTCTGCGAGCTGGATTTTCTACACAAGCCTTGCTTGACAAAACTTTGAACTTGGTCTTCGGACACTGCCTCGTTCTGCTTGTTCCCCATGACGTTGTTGCCATATTCAACCAAGATCCAGCCGAAACACTTGTCCACTACCAGACACTTGAGACTCCTGTGTTCCCTCCTACTAGACAGCATTACTCTATTAAGTTGTCAAGCACTGAACCCTACCACCCTTCTTCCACTTCTCGAGGGGGGAAAGGAGGAGGAGGAGTAGAGTCTTGACTTGTCACCCCATGACCACACAGGACACGCGGTCACCACTGAAAATTAGAACAGAGGATTCCTGATGGCTGCAGGAACACCTGTGAAAACTTGATTGATGCCTTGCTTCTCACAACCCAAGTGACTATTCTGAGTAAAAGCACACGACAAACTGAACTCAAAGGAAGCTCGAGGCAATCATCGAGCCAATACAGCTGCCAAACAGACAGCTGGTGGTCCACGGGAAGTGGACAGCAGGGTGGTAGAAGAAGACCACCCCGTGCTTATCTTACAGACTTTCCCAGTGGACAGAGTTTATCTAAAAGAACTACAGGAATAAACAAGTCCGGATAAGAAGGAAAGCTGGAAATGGAGAAAAGGAGCAACTCTCAGAAATGGACTATTCGAGTGCAACAAGAAGCCTTGTCTACTCAGGAGTATGTACCCAGTCGTGGTGCAATGGGCACATGGACTTTATGAACTCTCTTATCAACAAGTGTTGCACTAAGAGTTACTCCACTGACCGACAGCTTCTGCAGATCATGCATTATCTGCACCAAATGTAACCCAGGATGCACAGAAGAAGCACCTGGCAAAAGCCCTATACCCCATTCCAGAGGATGCAAATTGATCATTCTCAAGTGCCAAGAAGTGGCAGATTCGAATACGCCCTAGTGGAAGTGGTCATGACTGCCAGGACCACAGCTAAGAAACTACTGAGTGAGATAGTATGTAGATTTGGGGTCCCAGAGGTGATATTGAGAGATCAGGGACCAGCCTTAACAACAACCCTTACTAAAGAGATTTGGGCAGCACTGGGGGTTCAGTTGGCACTACACATCCCATACCACCCTCAAAGTAGCGGGAAGGTAGAAAGGATGAATGGGACACTAAAAACAGGATGTTAAAGATGGCCCAATAGACTAACATGAGTTGGCCCATTGCCCTGTTCAGTGTCAGACACACCCCCAGGGGAAACATGCCCTATCCCCTTATGAAATTTTGTTTGGTTCAGCTCCCAGACTTGGTTGTTACTTTCCACAACAGTTATAGTTACAGTCTGATGTGTTGACTAATTATGTAACCACATTATCACGAGAATTAACCTGAATGCATGTCCAGGTGTTTTCTTCCATTCCAGATCCTGAATTAGATACAGGAACACACCAACTACTGTCTGGAGATCCTTGAGCCAAGTTATGATGGTCCATTCCAAGTTTTGCTGACCACAGCCACCTCAGTCAAGTTGGCCAGGAAGAACACCTGAATGCACGCTTATCACTGCAGGAGAGAGTGTTTTCGGGTGCTGCATATCCTTTTTCTGTTTGATCTAGGGGGGAGGGGCCCAGGAGGTGGCCATCACAAAAATGATAACATAATTACGTTTTGGTGTAACTCTTCAGGTACACATGTGACCACCTTTACCTTAGATTACTGTGACATAGTACCTTGTCCGTTTGACCCTTCATGGTGATGCCATTGGTACAGTGATATCCCTGACGGTAAGGACATATATGTATGCCACACAGACAGTTACTGGGGACAGAGTTGTGGTTTCTGTGGGGGCCAGTGGGTTGGAACACAGGGCCAGACTGGGCGACCACAGAGTGCATTAGACAAAAGAGATGAAAATAGAAAGCCCCATATCCTAACCAAAGATACCCCTGATACATACACTGACCCAGCACACAGTCAGAGGAGGAAGCAAGCAGCTCTCTCCGGAAGTTTTGATCCTCATGTATACATACATGTCATAGGGGTTACAAGGGGGGTCCCTGATGAGTTTAAAGGCAGGGATCAGGTAAAAGCTGGTTTTGAGTCTTTGATCCCCATAACAACTGTCAGCAAGAATGTAGATTGGATTAACTACATGTCATGGTTATGCAATAGAGTTTGTCGATCAGCATACCTGTCTCCATGTGTTCATCTCTAGAGACCAGCTGACTCTCACCTGACTGCTTTTGTAACCTCTCCTCTAAGCATGGCCCCACCCCAGGCCCTATCAGGGAACCCTATATTAACCTGTGCACTGCAAGCCAGCAGTGCTGATCAACCACTGTGTGTCAGCCTCTATGTGTACTTGCTGTGTTTCCTGCATCTGATTCCTGTTACTGACTTTGGCGTGTTCCCGACCATCCCTGTTTGCCTGTGACCCTGATGTTCCAGCCAGCTCCCTCCTTCCTCATCTCCTGTAGTCTACCGTGAGCGTGAGCTGTGAGACCCTGGGGACCGCGACCTGGAGCCAGACTGCAGCGCAGTCCATCCTCACCACTAGAGGCTCTGGTGAACACCTGCTGGCTCTTAGACTCCGCGCCCTGGGGAATCTATGCTCTAGCTCCCAGTGGGATCTGTGTCAGTGATCCAGTAGACCTGCTTCCTGAACCTCCCAGGGTTCAATCCGCAGCAGTCAGTGCTAGGGTCCACTATCTTGCGGTGCACTCCTGATCCCAACGGTGTACATCTGTCACCCAGCCACTAGGTGACCTGACACTACACATATAACCAACAGAGATTTGTAAATTACTCTAAAGACACCCTCCAGGGAATTGCTGACCAGTTAGCCCCCACTTCCTACATGACATTCCAGGACCGGATGACCTTAGACATGGTGCTAGCTGGGAAAGGAGGTGTCTGTAAAATGATAGAAAAAAACAGGAACTTGCTGCACATACATTCCTGATAATACTGGCCCAAATGGTAAGGTTACTTTAGCTATAAAGAAATTAGAAGATCTGTCACTGGAGTTGAAGAAGAACTCAGGTATCACAGACCCATGGGACCAATATTTTAGCTGGATGAGTGGGTGGCAGAAGGTGCTCGCCCAGATACGGGTAACGGTATTAATAATCCTGGATCTTTTAGCCCTGATTATATGCTGTATTCTACCTTTTGTAAAAAAGTTAATGAGCAAGGCTGTAGACAATAGCACACCTACATTTCTCCACCAAGAAGAAGAGGACCCCCTTATGATGGAAGATGACAAACCCTTCACTCCTCTACAGTCACTTCCTGTCCATAATCTCACAATCCTATAGGGTTTTTAGGGATAGATAGCGCCTGACTGCACCTCTCCAGCTGTATCGAGGAGGGAAGTGAACAGTTACTGCCCAATTCTATATACAGCCTAAAAGAGTCTCTGAGGAGAAGGGCCAGGCTAAAAAGTAGGACCTTTAGTATTAGGGACAGAAAAGAGAAAATAGTCATTTTAGGGGGGATTGTGAAGGAATGTGATGTAGATAATAATAATAGTAATCTGAAAATGTCTATTTTCTTATGTGCATACATACTTTTCTCCTTACTCATTATATAAGTATACAGATTTGCTCTGTTCCTATATTTTCTCAAGATGGCGATTGCCCCCTGCATCCCACACACAGAAGAACGCGGAACTGGAGATAAGAACAAAGAGAGCCAAACCTCGTTATGAAAATTCTCCATCTTCTTTTTTTTATCTTAACCAATGAGATGTACCTATTAGACTAACATAGCAATGACGTATTTGTGTGTATAAAACATTAACACCGCCTTGAATAAAACACAAGTGTAATGAGTTAGCAGTTCTGAGCGTGTCTCAGAGTGTTTACTTTTATATGCATGCATATCTACACTTTTCAAATTAGAGACAGCAGCAGATAACCTTGAGCTCGATTGTAGCTCTTAAATCATTTCCATAACAGATGTACGTACAAGCGATACCGCCGCGGTTCCCACCTGCCAACACGAAGCAAGACCCCTTCGCTCAACCCACAGCGCGCCACCTATATGGCAGCTCCAATTCGTAAAGAATGCAATGCAAAGTTAGACAGGCAAAAAACCCTGAAGCTGCCAAACACCTCCGGGAACACTGCCGTCAACTGAGAGCGAGACAATGCCGAACAGTCCGTGTATATCAAAAATGTACCAATGCGCCCCGGGCCGTCTGAAACAACGTCACCTCGTAAGATGAAGAACACACCCTGTGGAGCTCTTCCAACAAGGAACCCAACAATTCAAAAACACCGGCCGGCATCCATTGACCCGCCGGCGGCCCCAGCGATATCCCTGAATCGCCATCGAGTGGTTATTTGAGTTACTGTTGCCTTTCTATCATCTAGATCCAGTCTGCCCATTCTCCTCTGACCTCAACAAGGCATTTTCGTCCACACAACTGCCGCTCACTGGATATTTTCTCTTTTTTGGACCATCGTGTGTAAATCCTAGCAAAGGTTGTGTGTGAAAATGCCAGTAGATCAGCAGTTCAGCCACGTTCAAAGTCACTTAAAGGGGTTGTAAAGGTTTATGTTTTTTCACTTTGGTTAAATCCCCTTTCTTCCCCATTCTGATGCTCGGTTTGAACTTCAACACGTTATCTTCACCACGTCTAGATGCCTAAATGCATTCAGTTGCTGCCATGTGATTGGCTGATTAGCAATTTGTGTTACCAAGCAATTGAACCTAATAAAGTGGCGTATGAGTGAGTGTATGTAAAAAATGTGGAAGTGACATTAACAATTTTTTAGAGCAAGCTACAGAATAGCAGGGAAGAATGAGGGAAGAATGATTGCCATCCGAAGTCACAATCTAGTTTTTTTTTTTTTTCTGCAGCGCCAAGTTCTCTCTGAGCGAGTCTCCACAATGGCCATTTTCAGGCTTTGTTCCTAAATTTAGTAGGATGTGTTAGAAGTGCGAAAGTGTATTTCATTCCATACAGACCATTTCTCCAGACTAATGAGACCGGGAGAAGGTACAGATATTTTATCCTTCAGATATCTTTAAAGGGATTGCTAAAGAAACTTTCCGCCTTGCCGGAGCCTTACAAGATTCGAGACGGGAAAAAAAAATCCTGGAAAATATCACTCCAGGAACAGAGGAAACCGCTGCAGGGCAGTGTCAGGTTTAAACATAATCAAAGGTTCATTAAAGGGAGATCCATTTAATTAAGTTACCAGTGACTGCTTCCATGGGTCACAGCCAGGATGCTGCTTCATGGGCAGATAAATGGCAAATAAAAACCGTATTATTGAAAAATGCAATGGTCTACTCCGGGGTCGGGATAATGGTATTGTTCCCTGTCCAGGAAAAGGAACAGAGCTGGGGAAGGACTCGGGAATATTGGTTAAACGCAAAACTTTTTTTTTTTTTGTTTAACCACTTGACTTTCAGAAGATTTACCCCGCTTCCTGACCAGGCCATTATTTGCGATACAGGAATGCGTTACTTTTTTTTTTTTTTTTTGTAATTCATGTAACCTTTATTCAAAAACATTTTTTCATCATTACATCCACAATTGATCCAACACCCCAATATTTAAGGTATACAAAAAACACTACAATCTGATTTTCTTATAATATTATCCTGTTTAACCACTTCCCTACCCACCTATAGTCAAATGACGTCCACAGATGGGATCTCCCATCCTGGGTGGACGTCATATGACGGCCTCGGGTTCCCAGCCGCCTAGGGGTCCCAAAAATGTGTCAAAAGTGTCCGATGTGTCCGCCATATTGTCACAGTCATGAAAAAAAATCGCCGATCGCCGCTATTACTAGTAAAATAAATAAATAAATATTTTTTTTTTTTTAAATGCCATAAATCTATCCCGTATTTTATAAACGCTATAACTTTTGCGCAAACCAATCAATATACGCTTATTGCGATTTTTTTTACCAAAAATATGTAGACGAATACGTATCGGCCGAAACTGAGGAAAAAATTTGTTTTTTTTTTAAAAAATTGGGATATTTATTATAGCAAAAAGTAAAAAATATTGTGTGTTTTTCAAAATTGTCGCTCTTTTTTTGTTTATAGCGCAAAAAATTAAAACCGCAGAGGTGATCAAATACCACCAAAAGAAATCTCTATTTGTGGGGAAAAAAGGACGTCAATTTTGTTTGGGTACAACGTCGCACGACCGCGCAATTGTCATTTAAAGTGCAACAGCGCTGAAAACTAAAAATTGGTCTGGGAAGGAAGGGGGTGAAAATGCCCGGTATTGAACCGGTTTTAAATATCTCACTATATTTTATAAAAAAAGAGAGAAAGAACAATCCCCCAGATAAATGAGGAAAGAAAAATTATTCCAACATTATTTTCACTTTTAACCATACATTGCACTTTTACCCTTATCCGTCAATCCAACATTCCCGTATTTTTTTATACACAAATTTTTCCTTCCTCATTGCGTTTTTAACCTCGTTTTCCCATTTAGCATAGGTTGGGAGATTTGTTGCCAACCACCTCCTGGCTATTAATTTCCGTGCTAAGAAGAGACATCTAATTATTTCTACTGCGGTACTTTACCTGATAATTGCGCGGTCGTGCAACGCTGTACCCAAATAAATTTAATTTTTTTTTCCCCACAAATAGAGCTTTCTTTTGGTGGTATTTGATCACCTCTACGTTTTTTATTTATTGAGCTATTAACAAAAAACGACTGAAAATTAAAAAAAAAATAAAAAATGTATGTAATTTTGTAATGTAACTTATGTAATAAAATGTATGTCATTTTTTTCCCCAAAAAAGAGAGCTTTCTTTTGGTGGTATTTGATCACCTCTACGGTTTTTATTTTTTGAGCTATTAACAAAAAACGACTGACAATTTTGAAAAAAAAAATGTATGTAATTTTGGAATGTAACATATGTAATAAAATGTATGTCATTTTTTTCCCCAAAAAATAGAGCTTTCTTTTGGTGGTATTTGATCACCTCTACGTTTTTTTATTTTTTGAGCTATTAAGACAAAACTACTGAGAATTTTGAAAAAAAAAAAAAATAAAAAGTATGTAATTTTGTAATGTAACGTATGTAATAAAATGTATGTCATTTTTTTCCCCAAAAAATAGAGATTTTTTGGTGGTATTTGATCACCTCAAATGTTTTTATTTTTTGAGCTATTAACAGAAAGCAACTGAGAATTTAAAAAAAACAAAAAAAAAAACATGTAATTTTGTAATGTAACATATGTAATAAAATGTATGTCATCCCCCCCCCCAAAAAAATAGAGCTTTCTTTTGGTGGTATGTGATCACCTCTACGTTTTTTATTTTTTGAGCTATTAACAAAAAAACGACTGACAATTTTGAAAAAAACAAAACAAAAAAAAAAAAAAGTATGTAATTTTTTAATGTAACGTATGTAATAAAATGTATGTCATTTTTTCCCCCCAAAAAATAGAGCTTTTTTTGGTGGTATTTGATCACCTCAACTGTTTTTATTTTTTGAGCTATTAACAGAAAACGACTGAGAATTTAAAAAAAAAAAGTATGTAATTTTGTAATGTAACATATGTAATAAAATGTATGTCATTTCCCCCCCCCCCCCCCCCAAAAAAAAATAGAGCTTTCTTTTATTGGTATTTGATCACCTCTACGTTTTTTATTTTTTGAGCTATTAACAAAAACGACTGAGAATTTTGAAAAAAATAAAAGTATGTAATTTTGTAATGTAACCTATGTAATAAAATGTATGTCATTTTTCCCCAAAAAATAGAGCTTTCTTGGTGGTATTTGATCATCTGTACGGTTTCTATTTTTTGAGCTATTAACAAAAAACGACTGAGAACTTTGAAAAAAATAAAAAAATAAAAAGTATGTAATTTTGTAATGTAACGTATGTAATAAAATGTATGTCATTTTTTCCCCCAAAAAACAGAGCTTACTTTTGGTGGTATTTGATCACCTCTACGTTTTTTTTTTTTTTTTGAGCTATTAACAAAAAACTACTGAGAATTTTGAAAAAAGAAAACGTATGTAATTTTGTAATATAACGTATGTAATAAAATGTATGTAATTTTTTGCCTAAAAAATAGAGCTTTCTTTTGGTGGTTTTTGATCACCACTAGGTTTTTTATTTTTTTTGCTATAATCAACCAAAAAAAAAAAAAAAAGACATCAATTTTGGAAAAAAACTTATAGCGGGAATGAGATATGGCAGCGGAAAATCTGACACTTTGCGGGAACCAGTAACACTAATGCCGCGTACACACGACCGGTTTTGCCGTTGGAATAAACTCCGAAGGTTTCTCCGACGGAACCCCGACGGAATTCCGCTCAAGCGATCTTGCATACACACGATCACACCAAAGTCCGACCGTCCAGAACGACGTGACGTACAACACGTACGACGGGACTAGAAAAAGGAAGTTCAATAGCGAGTAGCCAATAGCTTCTGTCTCGTACTTGCTTCAGAGCATGCGTCGTTTTTGGTCCATCGGAACAGCATACAGACGAGCGGTTTTCCCGATAGGAATTGGTTCCGTCAGAATTTTCAAAAAAAAAAGAGCGGTGAGGCATACACACGATCGGAATAGACGATGAAAAGCTTCCGTCTGACTTTTTCTGTCGGACATTCCGCTCGTGTGCATGCGGCTTAATACAGTGATCAGTGCTAAAAATAAGCACTGTCACTGAACTAATGACACTGGCTGGGAATGGGGTTAACATCAGGGGCGATCAAAGCTTTAACTGTATGCCTAGCCAGTGTTTATGTGTTTTGTGTGAGTTGTTTTTACCAAGGGAAGTGATGGAATTTATTCCATACCTTCCCCCCACTGTCAGAACGGGATCTGCCTTGTTTACATAGGCATATTACAGTTCTGTCTCTCTGCCTAACGATTGGCGGGTGCCGGACAACATCGGGTACCGCGCAACCCGCCGGTCGGCTTCCGCTGTGTGTAATCACAGCGGAAGCGAGCCAGCGGCGGCGTGGATGCGTGTCCCCTACGCAGAAGAGTCGGATTCCGTATATATACATGTGATCCGGCGCACAGGTGCCGTCCCATAGCAGTAAAACTGCTATAGGGCGGACCTGAACTGGTTAATTTTGGAAAGTGCAAAGGGAGAGTATAACCACACCTCCCAACTTTTTGAGATGGGAATGAGGGACACCTATCAGCAAAAGTATGCAGGCATAGGACACACCCCTTGCCAAGCCCCCTTAAAGGAGAAGTGTACAAAAAAACAAGAATGGTTAAACCCACAAGTGCTTTTTTTTACCACTATTACTTTATATTGGCTTTTGGAATTCACAAATGCAGCAATTTAGAAATCAGATGAAAGGTTTAGTGCTGGAAAACACTTTTTGATAGATAAAAAGTGCATTTTATATACATCTATATAGATCAGACCAAAATGAGGGACAAATGAGGAGGAATGAGGGACAGAGGGACATTGCTCCAAATCAGGGACAGTCCCTCGAAATCCGGGGCAGTTGGGAGCTATGTGTATAACCACTGTCATTTTTTTTTTTTTTTTTCTGCCATCTCTGTCCCAATCGGGGAGATTTCGCTTCACTTCCTGTCTCTTATGCCGCGTACACATGAGCGGACTTTACGGCAGACTTTGCCCGGCGGACTGGATTTCGTCGGACAATTCGATCGTGTGTGGGCTCCAGCGGACTTTGTTTTCTCAAAAGTTGGACGGACTTAGATTTGAAACATGTTTTAAATCAATCCGTCGAAATTGAGTCCGGTCGAAAAGTCCGCTCGTCTGTATGCTAGTTAGACGGACAAAAAGCAACGCTAGGGCAGCTATTGGCTACTGGCTATGAACTTCCTTACTTTAGTCCGGTCGTACGTCATCACGTAGGAATTCGACGGACTTTGGTGGATTGTGTGTAGGCAAGTCCGTTCATTCAGAAAGTCCGTCGTAAAGTACGTAGAAAAGTCCGCCGGGCAAAGTCTGCCGTAAAGTCCGACCGCGTGTACGCGGCATTAGCCCCAACAGGAAATGAGAGAGAATCCCTCCAAAGTGAGGGGATCCCTGGTTGTCCCCATTGGAAAATGTCTCCCCTATTCCTGTTCTGGTGACAACCCAAAATTTGGGGTTTTATTCCACTTTCATTTTCAGTAGCAATGGTCGCCGGGGCAAATATAGAGGGTAAAATCTTCCTAACAGGGGCATAAACAGCAATACAAATCTGACGGGTGTTCTAATTAGAAATGCTTGAATTATTAATTCGTTCGGAATTGAAATTCAGACAAGAATTACAATAGTAACAAACTTAAAGGGGTTGTAAACCCTCAAGGTTTTCTATGCATTAAGGTGAAAAACCTCCTGTGATGCAGCAGCCCCCCAGAGGCCCCCTTTTACTTACCTGACCCCGGTCTTTCCAGCGACAGGGAACGAGCACACCCGCTCCAGCCGATGTCTCTGGTCCTGATTGGGATAGATTGATAGGAGCGTAGCCATTGGCTCCCGCTGCTGTCAATGAAATCCAATGATGTGGGAGCCGGGGGGCGGGGCCTAGTCCTGCTGTCTGTGTCAATGGACGTTGCAGCAGGACACGGGAGAGCGGCTCTCCAACGGGGCACTCGAGGAGAGGAGGAGCCAGGAGCGCCGCTGAGGGACCCCAGAAGAGGAGGATCGGGGGCCACTCTGTGCCAAACCAACTGCACAGAGGCAGTAAGTATGACATGTTTGGTATTTTTTTAACGAACCTTTACTTACCACTTGCCGACCAACCGCTGTCATTATACAGCGGCAGGCCGGCTCTTTCCCGCAAATCGCCGTAGCTGTACGGCGGTCCCTTTAACAGCTACAGAGGGCGCACATGCGTGACGCCGGCGGCCGCGATGTCCGCTGGCCACCCGCGATTACTCCACAGAGAGACAGAATGGGGATCTGTCAATCTAAATACACAGATCCCCGTTCTGTGAGGGGAGTTCATAGTGATCGTCTGTTCCTAGTGATCAGGAACAGCGATCGGTCTTCTCCTCCAGTCAGTCCCCTCCCCCCACAGTGAGAAACACCTCTCAGGGAACACATTTAACCCTTTGATCGCCCCCTGGTGTTAATTCCTTCCCTGCCAGTGACATTTATACAGTAATCCTTTTTGTACACACACAAATCCTTGTTCTTGCTCTCGTGCATGCGATCACGCTTGACCGGCGGCGATCGCGCCCTTAAAGGTGATTTGCGGGAACAAACCACTTTGCCGACGTATATCGGGATGAGCCGGTCGGCAAGTGGTTAACTTTGGATAGTAAAACCATTTTTTTTCTGCCAGTAAACACCTTATACAGCCCACTTCCCATTTCTTGTCTGGTCATTTGCCTAGGCTTATGACGTCGTGCATAGGACTCTCTCTCTCACTCTACTGAGAGTTTGCCAGCAAGGGAAGGGGGATGAGTCATACGAGGGCCAATGGGAGCTGCAGAGCTGGAGGTGTGCCTCTGTGTAAAACCAGGAAGTCAACAGGCAGCAGCTTCAGCTGCCCACAGTTAAAATGGCTGCAGCCAGACTCAGTGGAGGGAGATTTCTGCAGCCTATTTGGCAAGTACAGAATCACAGTATATATAAAATAATATGCAAAGTGGTTGGAGGGAAGCTTCAGAATGGCAAAGATGTTTTTATTACAAATTATGTGAGCAGACTGCAGTTCCTCTTTAAGGATGCATATACCCCTAAAAACCTTCTGAATATTAGTTAGCATGCACAGTGTGTCAGAAATGTAGCTGTGTAGACGGGTTTATTCCAGAGAGTTATTGCAGTGTGCACTGATAATTACAAAACTTGATGGTCCATAGCAATCAATCGACTACATTTTACTTTAGTCAGATCAGTTAAGAGATAAACGCTCTGAAAACACATGTACATCAATTCAGTTTTCAGATGTCAGCCAGCTTTGGAAAATGCCAATAAATGCCAATTTTCTAAATGAATAATTTTTAGAATGCTACTACTACATATAATAATAATAATGATAATAATAATTAAAATATTAAAATAATAATAATAAATACAACTAGAAAAGCTACAATTTCTAGAAAAATTGTGTGAAGTGTTCTTGCCTACAGTAGTCTACAACTGGAGTGGGCGGGGTAACTGGGTGGAGTGGCTTGAGTAACTGTGAAAAGTGTTAAAAAGCTTAATATTTAAAAAAGTATAAATAGTAGTAAAAAAGTTGAAGTCCCATCATTAGCTGAAAGAGCTGAACATTTTTTTTCAAAAATGATTTTTTTTATCAAAAATGATTTTTTTTTAAAATGATTTCTTTTTCCCAAAATTCGTTTTTTTTTTTCAAAAATTAGTTTTCTTTCAAAAAATTTTTTTTTTCTCAAAAATGATTTTTTTTTTTTTCAAAAATGATTTTTTTTTTTTCATGGGGTGGCCATAATGTTTTAGCTGATCATGGGGTGGTCATAATGTTTTGGCTAATCATGGGGGTTGTCAGCTTTTGTCACCTCCCACTCTAGTTTTGAACATTTTGCCATTCATTCCCATGGGACCAATTTCGCCGCAAAAACGGCGATATTTCATGAACCATTCGGCGAAACGTTCCACAAAGTAATAGCAAACCAATTAAACGACATTGAACATTTCGTCATTCATTCCTATGGGACCAATTTCGCCACAAAAACGACGATATTTCGTGAACCATTCGGCGAAACGTTCCACAAAGTAATAGCACACCAATCGGGAACAATCCGCACGTTTCGGTATATTACTTGTCTATGTAGTGTAAAAACTGTGGGAGGAGTTAGGGTGGTAATTTTGGCTATAATAAGAATAACTAGAAAAGGTACAATTTCTGGGGAAATTGTGAAAGTGTTCTTGCCTCTACAACTGGAGTGGGCGGAGTAACTGGGTGGGGTGGAGTGGCTTGAGTAACTGTGAAAAGTGTTAAAAAGCTTAATATTTTAAAAAGTATAAATAGTAGTAAAAAAGTTCCATCATTCGCTGAAAGAGCTGAACATTTTTTTCAAAAGTAATTTTTTTTTTTTATTTCTTCATTTCTTTGTTTTAGCTGTTTTATTGTTGAGCCATACAAGCTGTTGCCCTTCTTCAGTATTTGATCAAGATCACCCTTTCTCACATCATCAATCTCACTGTGGTATGCCAAAAATGTCAGAGCCATGCATGTACACTGTTTGTTCCTTAACCTTCCATAGCCATGATGACCCTGATGAAATGATGCCTGCACAGAAATCTCACTTGGTACACATGGTTCTTGCATGCCATGGTTTTCAGAAGTGCCCATCACACTGTCACTGTGCTCTTGAACTTGACACTGAGTTGAACATGAAAATGACACCACAGGTTCACTATGTACCTCCTGGGCACATTCACTGTCACAAACCTCCATATCCACTATGCTGCTGTGGGGCTCCGGATCCAGTTTAGTCCAGCGTATCTTTGCAGCTTTAGATCTCTTTCCTTTAGATGGCATGATGATATTTGTGGAAGGAGCTATAATTCTCCTCAGAGCTTTGTTCGAAGAGCTATAATTCCCCTCAGAGTTGTGTTGGAGGAGGAGCTATAATTCGCCTCAGAGCTGTGTGGGAGGAGCTATAACTCCCCTCTGAGCTGTGTGGGAGGAGCAATAATGCTATAATTCCCCTCAGAGCTGTGTGGGAGGAGATACAATTCCCCTTAGTGTTGTGTGGGAGGAGCTATAATTCCCCTTAGAGCTGTGTGGGAGAAGCTATATTTCCCCTCAGAGCTGTGTGGGAGAAGCTACATTTCCCATCAGAGTTGTGTGGGAGAAGCTATAATTCCCCTCAGAGCTGTTTAAAAGGAGCTATAATTCCCCTCACAGCGGTGTGGAAGAAACTATAATTCCTCTCAGGGTTGTGTGGGAGGAGCTCTAATTCTCCTCAGCTGTGTGGGAGGAGCTATAATGCTAAGCTGTAATTCCCCTCAGAGCTGTGTAGGAGGAGCTATAATTCCCCTCACAGCGGTGTGGGAGAAACTATAATTCCCCTCAGAGTTGTGTGGGAGGAGCTATAATGCTAAGCTATAATGCTATAATTCCCCTTTGAGCTGTGTGGGAGGAGCTATAATTCCCCTCAAAGCTGTATTGGAGGAGCTATAACTTCCCCCCAAGCTGTGTGGGAGGAGCTATAATGCTATAATTGTCCTTAGAGCTGTGTGAGAGGAGCTATAATTCCCCTCAGAGCTTTGTGATTTTTTTTTTTTCAAAAATGATTTTGTTTTTTTGTTTTTTTCAAAAATGATTTTGTTTTTTTGTTTTTTCAAAAATGATTTTGTTTTTTTGTTTTTTCAAAAATGATTTTGTTTTTTTGTTTTTTCAAAAATGATTTTTTTAAATGATTTTTTTTTTCAAAAATGAAATTTTTTTTTTCAAAAATGAATTTTGTTTTTTTCAAAAATGATTTTTTTTTTAATTTTTTTTTTTTCAAAAGTAATTTTTTTTTCAAAAATATTTTTTTTTTTCAAAAATATTTTTTTTTTTCAAAAATATTTTTTTTTTCAAAAATTAATTTTTATTTTTTTCAAAAATATTTTTTTTTTTACATGGGGCGGTCATAATGTTTTGGCTGATCATGGGGTTGTCAGTTTTTGTCACCTCCCACTCTAGTTTTGAACATTTCGCCATTCATTCCTAGGGGACCAATTTTGCCGCAAAAACGACGATATTTCGTGGACCATTCGGCGAAACGTTCCACAAAGTATTAGCACACCAATCGGGAAAAATCCGCACGTTTCGGTATATTACTTGTCTCTGTAGTGTGGAAAATGTGGGAGGAGTCTACAAGCATTATCAAGTCTAGCAGATGAAGTCACATGCATTTGGGGTGTCTCAGCATCTTGTGTTTACAACCACTGTTTCCTAGCAACATTTCCTTTTGAACATTTTGCCATTCATTCCTATGGGACCAATTTCGCCGCAAAAACGACGATATTTCGTGGACCATTCGGCGAAACGTTCCACAAAGTGAGAGCACACCAATCGGGAACAATCCGCACGTTTCGGTATATTACTTGTCTCTGTAGTGTAAAAACTGTGGGAGGAGTCTACAAGCATTATCAAGTCTAGCAGATGAAGTCACATGCATTTGGGGTGTCTCAGCATCTTGTGTTTACAACCACTGTTTCCTAGCAATGCTCATGCCCTGTTTATGCTTCCCAAATACTACTTCATCAAAACTGCCCCATCAGAATTACCCCATCAAAACTGCCCCATCATATTCCTCTATTATAAATCAGTACATGGTGTGTCTGTCCCCTCCCCCGGGCTCTGTAATTGCCCCATCAAACTTGTCCCTATTAAAACTGCCCCATCATATTGCCACCATCAAAACTGCTCCATTAAAATTGTCCCCATCAAAACTTCCCCATCATATTGCCACCATCAAAACTGCCCCATCAGAATTGTCCCATCAAAACTGCCCCATCATATTGCCACCATCAAAACTGCCCCATCATAATTGCCCCATCAAAACTGCCCCATCAGAATTTCCCTATCAAAACTGCCCCATCATATTCCTCTATTATAAATCAGTACATGGTGTGTCTGTCCCCTCCCCCGGGCTCTGTAATCAGAGCTGAGATGCTCCAGCCACCTTCCCCCCTGTGTATAACAGAAGCTTTGGTAACCATGGCAACAAAACAAACACTAACAGTACACTCTGATTAATGGCTAAAATTTCCTGAAATGACCTCTAAACAAATGGCCGTATTTTAAAAACTATACATCCTACAGCGAAGATCTTTATATTGTGAGAATCACAAGACCCAGACCTAGATTTTGATGTATAGTATGTCTGTGAAATATTAAAAATGAAGGCACGGTCGCAGTTTAGAAATTGCCCTTCAAATTTGGAGGGGGCTAGAGTGTAGTTTCAATGAATGTCAATGGACGGCGTGAGTTACAAACAAATGGTCATATTGTGAAAACTATCAGGACTATGGCTTAGCCGTGGACATGTTTAGTGGCAGCAGGGATAGCTGAACGTTTTGATATAAGATTTGTGTAGGTGGGCTTGAAAATGAGGGAGTGGCGGCAGTTTAGAAATCATGTTCTGATTTTTCAGCTTTTGTCATCTCCCACTCTAGTTTCCCCATTCATTCCTATGGGACCAATTTCGCCGCAAAAATTACGATATTTTGTGAACCATTCGGCGAAACGTTCCACAAAGTAATAGCACACCATTCGGGAACAATCCGCACGTTTCGGTATATTACTTGTCTATGTAGTGTAAAAACTGTGGGAGGAGTTAGGGTGGTAAATTTGGCTATAATAATAACTAGAAAATGCATTTCCTGGGGAAAATGCGTGGGAATGCTGAATTGCTAAAACGGCCCCCAGCAAAATTGCCCCCATCATATTGCCATCAAAACTGTCCCATCATATTGCCACCATCAAAACTGCCCCATCAGAATTGCCCCATCAAAACTGCACCATCATATTGCCACCATCAAAACTGCCCCATCAAAAAATATTTTTTTTTTTCAAAAATATTTTTTTTTTTCAAAAATATTTTTTTTTTTTCAAAAATTTTTTTTTTCAAAAATTTTTTTTTCAAAAATTTTTTTTTTTTTAAATATTTTTTTATTTCAAAAATATTTTTTTTTTTCAAAAATAATTTTTTTTTTTCAAAAATAATTTTTTTTTTTCAAAAATATTTTTTTTTTTTCAAAAATAATTTTTTTTTTCAAAAATAATTTTTTTTTTTTTTCAAAAATAATTTTTTTTTTCAAAAATAATTTTTTTTTCAAAAATGATTTTTTTTTTTTTTTCAAAAATAATTTTTTTTTTTTCAGAAATATATTTTTTTTTTCAAAAATATATATTTTTTTTCAAAAATAATTGCTGAATAGCTAAATTGCTAAAATGACCGCCATCAAAACTGCCCCATCAGAATTGCCACCATCAAAACTGCCCCATCATATTCCTCTATTATAATCAGTACATGGTGTGTCTGTCCCCTCCCCCCGGGCTCTGTAATTAAAGCTGAGATGCTCCAGCCACCTCCCCCCCCTCTGTGTATAACAGAAGCTTTGGTAACCATGGCAACAAAACATACACAGTACACTCTGATTAATGGCTAAAATTTCCTGAAATGACCTCTAAACAAAAAGCTTTTTCTCAAAAACTGTAAAAGATATCAAACTGAAAAGCTATAGCCAGATAGCTGAATATTTTGTGAACATTTTAAAGTTTGTTTGGTGTCTCTAGGTGAAAGTATGAAGGAGCTGAAACTTTTGGGAGCGGAAGAAAAATTTAAGGATTTCAAGCATGCTCCCATTGACTTCAATGTTAAAAAAAAGTGATAAAAAGCTTAATATTTTAAAAAGTATAAATGGTAGAAAAAAAGTTGAAAAAGAGCACACCTCAGCTAAAAGAGACGAACATTTTGATAGTTGAATGGTTTTAATAGCTGAAAGTATGCAGAAGTTACGCATTACCGAAAAACGTACGGAATAAAATTAAAATTAAAAATAAATAAAATCGAATAACAATAGTGGGACTGCTAAAGCATTCCCACTAATAATATATATGTGAGATAACAGTAAGTGGTCTTGCTATGCAAGAACACTTAACTAGAAAAGGTACAATTTCTGGGGAAATTGTGAAAGTGTTCTTGCCTCTACAACTGGAGTGGGCGGAGTAACTGGGTGGGGTGGAGTGGCTTGAGTAACTGTGAAAAGTGTTAAAAAGCTTAATATTTTAAAAAGTATAAATAGTAGTAAAAAAGTTCCATCATTCGCTGAAAGAGCTGAACATTTTTTTCAAAAGTAATTTTTTTTTTCAAAAATGAATTTTTTTATTTCAAAAATAATTTTTTTTTGAAATTATTATTTTTTTTAAAGTAATTTTTTTTTCAAAAATAATTTTTTTTTTTTCAAAAATATTTTTTTTTTTCAAAAATATTTTTTTTTTTTTTCAAAAATGATTTTTTTTTTCAAAAATTATTTTTTTACTTTTTTCAAAAAAATTTTTTTTTTTCAAAAATATTTTTTTTTTTACATGGGGTGGTCATAATGTTTTGGCTGATCATGGGGTGGTCATAATGTTTTGGCTGATCATGGGGTTGTCAGCTTTTGTCACTTCCCACTCTAGTTTTGAACATTTCGCCATTCATTCCTATGGGACCAATTTCGCCGCAAAAACGTCATTTCGTGGACCATTCGGCAAAACATTCCACAAAGTAATAACACACCAATCGGGAACAATCCGCTCGTTTCGGTATATTACTTGTCTCTGTAGTGTGAAAACTGTGGGAGGAGTCTACAAGCATTATCAAGTCTAGCAGATGAAGTCACATGCATTTGGAGTGTCTCAGCATCTTGTGTTTACAACCACTGTTTCCTAGCAACGCTCATGCCCTGTTTATACTTCCCAAATACTGCTTCATCAAAACTGCCCCATCAGAATTACCCCATCAAAACTGCCCCATCATATTCCTCTATTATAAATCAGTACATGGTGTGTCTGTCCCCCTCCCCCGGGCTCTGTAATCAGCTGAGATGCTCCAGCCACCTTCCCCCCTGTGTATAACAGAAGCTTTGGTAACCATGGCAACAAAACAAACACTAACAGTACACTCTGATTAATGGCTAAAATTCCCTGAAATGACCTCTAAACAAATGGCCGTATTTTAAAAACTATACATCCTACAGTGAAGATCTTTATATTGTGAGAATCACAAGACCCAGACCTAGATTTTGATGTATAGTATGTCTCTAAAATATTAAAAATGAAGGCACAGTCGCAGTTTAGAAATTGCCCTTCAAATTTGGAGGGGGCTAGAGTGTAGTTTCAATGAATGTCAATGGACGGCGTGAGTTGCAAACAAATGGTCATATTGTGAAAACTATCAGGACTATGGCTTAGCCGTGGACATGTTTAGTGGCAGCAGCGATAGCTGAACGTTTTGATATAAGATTTGTGTAGGTGGGCTTGAAAATGAGGGAGTGGCGGCAGTTTAGAATTCATGTTCTGATTTTCCAGCTTTTGTCATCTCCCACTCTAGTTTCCCCATTCATTCCTATGGGACCAATTTCGCCGCAAAAACGACGATATTTCGTGAACCATTTGGCGAAACGTTCCACAAAGTAATAGCACACCATTCGGGAACAATCCGCACGTTTCGGTATATTACTTGTCTATGTAGTGTAAAAACTGTGGGAGGAGTTAGGGTGGTAAATTTGGCTATAATAATAAGAATAATATATATGTGAGATAACAGTAAGTGGTCTTGCTATGCAAGAACACTTAATAATATATATGTGAGATAACAGTAAGTGGTCTTGCTATGCAAGAACACTTAATAATAATAATAATAATAATAATAATAATAATTAAAATATTAAAATTATAATAATAAATACAATTATAATAACTAGCAGCCCTACCCAAATGTTTTTACATTTACAATCTCAAAAGCCAAAACATGAACACTCATACTAACTTAAAGTGGTGTTCCGGTCGAAATTATACTTTTTAAATAAAAATACCCCTATAATACACAAGCCTAATGTATTCTAGTAAAGTTAGTCTGTAAACTAAGGTCTGTTTTGTTAGTTTATAGCAGTAGTTTGTTATTTTATAAACGTACAGCAGGCTGTGGCCATCTTAGGTGTGGGCATCTGAAGCCAGACTGTGTTTCTTCCTGGATCTCATCCTTCCAGATCTCGCACATGCTCAGTGCAGCACAAGCAGTGTAATAGGTTTCAGGTCAGGTTTCCATAGCAACAGCAGTGTCAGAGGAAGTTGTTGCACCTTCCCAGAAGGCATTACAAACAGGAAATGATGCGATGGGCCACGACCAGGGAGGAGGAAGTGAAAAATGAATACAGCAGATATACAGTAAGTGCTGAGAAAAAAAAAATTAAAATATCCAATTTGTTTACAGTGCACAGTTTAGTGAGGGATGCTGAAGAGTTATAAAAGTGGGTGGAACTCCACTTTAAAGCAATATTAAAGCCTTGGTTTTCTTTTTTTTTTCAAATAACAAACTTGACATACTTACCTGCTCTGCAGTGGTAATGCACAGAGCAGCCCCGATCCTCCTCTTCTCGGGTCCCTCCTCAGCAAGCAGCTTGCTGTGGGGGCACCCAAGCAGGCGCTCTCCCAAGACTGACCATTCACACACAGAGACACAGCTCGGCCCCGCCCTGCCCCCTCCATCTGATTGGCTTATTGGCTCTGATTGACCAATGGCTCTCACTGCTGCCGAAAAGCCAATCAGGAGTGTGAGTCCCCAGGAAGGCAAGGCTCTCGTGGACGTCACTGGATCGAGGTGTGTAGTGGGGGGGGGGCTGCTGAACATAGAAGGTTTTTTTACCTTCATGCATAGAATGCATGAAAGTAAAAAAAACCTTGTTCCTTTACAACCACTTTAAACATAAGACTAGCCCTCCGCCCTGGTTCACATTGCAGCGATTTGGCATGCGATTTGACATGTCAAATCGGCAGCTATTGCTGGCAATGGCACAGGACGGTGCGACGCCACATTTGCGGCGCCGCACCGATTCTCAAAAGTAGTTTCTGTACTATTTTTTTCGACTTCGGCAGTGACGGCTGGTGGGTTTTTGTTTGTGGGGGGGCAGAAAACAACCGAACCCCCCCCCCCCCGCGGCAAATCAAACACCTCTCACCCCCTGCTGCTGTCCACCGGCACTTACCCCATCTAGACGTCCGAGGAGCGGCGAGGATCGGGCATCTGAGACGCAGTGGTGGGGAATGGACATCCATGCATCAGCTCTTCTCCTCCTCGCTTCTGCCATCTCCTCCCCTCCTCCTAGGTGTCCAATAGGAGCGCTTGTCCTTCCAGCCAATCGGGTGACGGGTATTAGACCCGCTACCCGATTGAACGGGAGGAGGATCAGTGTTGCAACAGCAAATATTCATTCGCTGTTGCAACACACCTGGGTGGGATCGGAGCGCACGCTCTGCGACCCGATCCCACTCTATTTTGAAGCCTATTAGAGTCTCTAGGCTCTAATCTGGTGCTTAAAAAAAACCCTGTTGCTGTAATTCATGCGACCGGTGACCTGAAAGGGGCCGGACGCATAAATAGGGGGCGGCTGCGGCAGCAATAGATAGATTCTTGCCAGGAATCTATCCATGACAATTAGGGGGTTCTAGAGGAGAGAGGGGGCGGTGCCCGGGCACCCCTAATGGGCGGACCACCACTGGACTTCGAGGGGGTGCGATTTCAATAGACATCTGTGCAGAAACCCGCACAGATGTCTCTGAAGTTGCCCGAAGTGAATAGGTGAATGTAATCCTAATCTTTCCTTTAACCCTAACACTAATCCCTCACACTAACATTGGATGTAACCCTAACACTCTTTCCGCACACTATTCCAGTAACCCTAATGCCCCGTACACACGATCGGACATTCCGACAACAAAATCCTGGATTTATTTCCCACGGATGTTGGCTCAAACTTGTCTTGTATACACACGGTCACACAAATCTTGTCGGAAATTACGAACGTCAAGAACGCGGTGACGTACAAGACGTACAACGAGCCGAGAAAAATGAAGTTCAATAGCCGGTGCGGCTCTTCTGCTTGATTCCGAGAATGCGTGGAACTTTGTGCGTGGGAATTGTGAACACACGATCGGTTCCGACAACGGACTTTGTTGACGGAAAATTTGAGAACCTGCTCTCAAGTTTTTGTTGTCGGAAATTCCGACAACAAATGTCCGATGGAGCCTACACACGGCCGGAATTTCCAACAACAAGCTCCCATCGAACATTTGTTGTCGGAAATTCCGATCGTGTGTACGCGGCATAACAGTACATAGTTACTTATATAGTTAGTCAGGTTGAAAAAAGACACAAGTCCATCTAGTTCAACCAATAAAAAAAAATAATAAATAAATAAAAATCATACAATCCCATATACACAATCCTTCACCCACAGTTGATCCAGAGGAAGGCGAAAAACCCCAGCAAAGCAGGATCCAATTTGCTACAGCAGGGGAACAAATTCCTTCCTGATCCCCCGAGAGGCAATCGAATGTTCCCTGGATCAACTTTACCTATAAATGTTAGTACCCAGTTATATTATTTACATTTAGGAAATAATCCAGGCCCTTCTTAAAGCAATCTACTGAGCTGGACAGAACCACCTCTGGAGGGAGTCTATTCCACATTTTCACAGCTCTTACTATGAAGAAACCTTTCCGTATTTGGAGATGAAATCTCTTTTCCTCCAAAAGTAAAGAGTGCCCCCTTGTCCTCTGTGATGACCTTAAAGTGATTAACTCCACACCAAGTTCACTATATGGTTCCCTTATGAATTTGTACAGTAATTAAAGCTTTCCCTGTACTAGTGACATTAACCCTTTCTGTACTCCCAACACCAACTTTCACAATAACCTTCCTTGAACCCCTAATGCCGCGTACACACGGTCAGACTTTTCGGCTACAAAAGTCCGACAGCCCGTCCGACAGACTTTCGACGGACTTTCGACGGACTTTTGGCGGACTTGCGGCGGACTTTCTAATGAACGGACTTGCCTACACACGATCACACCAAAGTCCGACGGGTTCGTACGTGATGGCGTACACCGGACTAAAATAAGGAAGTTGATAGCCAGTAGCCAATAGCTGCCCTAGTGTGGGTTTTTGTCCGTCGGACTAGCATACAGACGAGCGGATTTCTAGGTCTGGTGGAGTTACGACGTAAAGATTTGAAGCATGTTCCAAATCTAAAGTCCGTCAGATTTGCGGCTGGAAAAGTCCGCTGAAAGTCCGGGGAAGCCCACACACGATCGGATTGTCCGCCGGATTTGGTCCGTCGGACTTTTGTAGATGAAAAGTCCGACCGTGTGTGCGCGGCATTACACTAATCTTCCCTGTAACCCTATCACTATTCTGTAACAAGTCGCTATTCTATACAAGTCTCACATAGTTTCCTTCTAGTAAGATCTCCAGTGCAGTTCTCACCTTCTACCACTAGATGTCCCCACCTATCCTAAGTCCTCCTAAGAGAAGAACTTCCCTTCTATCCTCTAGAACAGGGATATGCAATTAGCGGACCTCCAGCTGTTGCAGAACTACAAGTCCCATGAGGCATAGCAAGAGTCTGACACCCACAAGCATGACACCCAGAGGCAGAGGCATGATGGGACTTGTAGTTTTGTAACAGCTGGAGGTCTGCTAATTGCATATCCCTGTTCTAGAAGGAAGTCAGGCATGTCACTGTTGTGTCCTCTGCCATGAACACCAAGTGCCATTTTGAGGGAGCCTGTGTCTGAATGGCTTTTTTCTTGCCACTCTTCCATAAAGCCCAGATTTGTGGAGAGCACGACTAATAGTTGTCCTGTGGACAGATTCTCCCACCTGAGCTGTGGATCTCTGCAGCTCCTCCAGAGTTACCATGGACCTCTTGGCTGCTTCTCTGATTAATACTCTCCTTGCCCGGCCTGTCAGTTTAGGTGGACGGTCATGTCTTGGTAGGTTTGCAGTTGTGCCATACTCTTTCCATTTTCGGATGATGGATTGAACAGAGCTGTTATGAGATGTTCAAAGCTTGGGATATTCTTTTATAACCTAACCCGTCTTTAAACTTCTCCACAACGTTATCCCTGATCTGTCTGGTGTGTTCCTTGGCCTTCATGATGCTGTTTATTCAGTAAGGTACTCTAACAAACCTCCAAGGGCTTCACAGAACAGCTGTATTTAAACTGAGATTAAATTACACACAGGTGGACTCTATTTACTAACTGGTGACTTCTGAAGGCAATTGGCTCCACTAGATTTTAGTTAGGGGTATCAGAGTAAAGGGGGCTGAATACAAATGTACCCCACACTTTTCACATATTTATTTGTAAAAAAAATTGAAAACCATTTATCATTTTCCTTCCACTTCACAATTATGTGCCACTTTGTGTTGGTCTATCACATAAAATCCCAATAAAATACATTTACGTTTTTGGTTGTAACATGACAAAATGTGGAACATTTCAAGCGGTATGAATACTTTTTCAAAGCACAGTACATACAGACACGTGTGTTTGAGCTTTGGGGTGCACACCCTAATACAATAGGCTGGTTGCGAATGTAGGTAGGGTCAGGGACCTTACCTGTAATGCGCAGTACACATGGTTTTTCTGACGGAAAATGTGTGATAGGACCTTGTTGTCGGAAATTCCGACCGTGTGTGGGCTCCATCACACATTTTCCATCGCATTTTCCGACACACAAAGTTTGAGAGCAGGAGATAAAATTTTCCGACAACAAAATCCGTTGTCGGAATTTCCGATCGTGTGTACACAAATCCGACGCACAAAGTGCCACGCATGCTCAGAATAAATAAAAGAGATGAAAGCTATTGGCCACTGCCCCGTTTATAGTCCCGACGTACGTGTTTTACGTCACCGCGTTCAGAACGATCGGATTTTCCGACAACTTTGTGTGACCGTGTGTATGCAAGACAAGTTTGAGCCAACATCCGTCGGAAAAAATCCTAGGATTTTGTTGTCGGAATGTCCGAACAAAGTCCGACCGTGTGTACAGGGCATAAGGGCGAGAAAGGCTGAGCCTAGGGACAGGCTCCTGTGGAGGGACAGTCTAGGGACATCCCGGACACCTCCTGTTTGTACGCAGTGATGGGAAGAAGAATCTTTTCTGCGTATAATCAGCATATCAGTCTGTGCATCAGTTGTCCGGTGGAGCATTCTACGTAGAAGGTCCATTGAAGGCATTGGTGGTCAGTGGTGTTTTCCCACCTCCACTTTTAATGGTCTATGTAGTTTGTGATGTGCCCCCCTCCCCCCAGGCTATTGGCTTTGTTGGTCGGTGATGTCCCTCCTGTGGCATTAGTGGTCAGTAGGGGGCAGCAGAGCACATTTGACTTAACTGTCTCCTGTGTTGTGTCTTCTCCCGGCGCTGTGAACTATGCTCATGCTATTGGGCAGGAGATTGCTCGACCCTGTAGTATGTGCATAGGGGTGGAGAGGAATGCTGGAATGAAGGCTATAGCCCAGATCTGCAGGATGCCGGGATTCTGTTGCAATCGCAGTACATTCCCACGGAATCCGGGCTGTTTGGGGAGTATGATTGTTGAGTGACCGGGGATATGTGGAACCTGTGGCTGTACAAGGCCCGGTGATCCATTGCTATAAATCACATTTTTGGACTAGATCAACCTTTCTCAACCTTATCAACACCGAGGAACCCTTGAAATAACTTTCCGGTCTCAGGGAACCCCTGCTAAAAATGACTATATCTACAGCTCATGGTACATTATGTGTGATGGTCAGTGGGAAGAACGCTCTTTACACTTGTGGATATTGGGAGGAACTATACCCTTACGGATGGCTAAAAAGATCAATGGTGTCAGTGGGAACTTATCTGAGAGGCAGAAGTTGCTCATTACTCAAGGAACCCCTAGCAACCTCTGGAGGAACCCTAAGGATCCATGGAACCCTGGTTGAGAAACCCTGGACTAGATTGTTATTTCTCAACCTTTTGTTACTCCAAGTAAGCAAAATCTCAAGGCAACCTAGTTTAAAATGAAGTTCCTCTGTCACATCATAAGCTCCTCTTTCCCATCTGAGACCCCCATTTACATCAGAGTCCTCAGTATTGCTCCCCCCCCCTCCAATCACATCAGAGTCCTCTGCCCCCTCCACTAAAGAGTCCTCAATCCCCCTGTTCACATCAGAATCCTCAGCCCCCCCTTTTACATTTTCACATTAGAATCTTCAGCCCCCCCCCTTCACATCAGAGTCCTCAGCCCCCCCCCCCCTACTAAAGAGTCCTCAATAACCCCTTTCACATCTGAATCCTCAATCCCCCCTTCACATAGGAATCTTCAGCCCCCCCTTTCACATCAGAGTCCTCTGCCCCATTCACTAAAGAGTCCTCAATTCCCCTTTCACATCAGGATTCTCAATTCCCCCTCCCCTCCTTCACATCAGAATCTTCAGTTTCCCCCCTTTCACATCAGAGTCCTCATCCCCCTTTGAAATCAGAGTCCCCTCTCCCTCCCACCTTCACATCAGAATCCTTAACCCCTCCTTCACATCAGAGTCCTTAGTCCCCCCTTTCACATCAGAGTCCTCAGTCCCCCTCCCTTTTCATCAGAGTCTTTACCCCTCCATCTTCCAAAATCAGAGTCCTCATTCCTCTTCTACCTTTATATCAGAATCCTTAACCCCCCCTTTCACATCAGAGTCCTCAGTCCCCCCCTTTCACATCAGAGTCCTCAGTCCTCCCTCTTTCACATCAGAGTCCTCACTCACTCCTTTGACATCAAAGTCCTCCATCCCCTTCACTAAAGAGTCCTCAATAACCCCTCTCACATCAGAATCTGCAATCCCCTCTTCACATTAGAATCCTCAGCCCCCCCTTTCACATTTTCACATTAGAATCTTCAGTCCCCCCCCTTCACATCAGAGTCCTCAGCTCCCCCCTCCACTAAAGAGTCCTCAATAACCCCTTTCACATCAGAATCCTCAATCCCCCCTTCACATAGGAATCTTCAGTCCCCCCTTTCACATCAGAGTCCTCTGCCCCATTCACTAAAGAGTCCTCAATTTCCCTTTCACATCAGAATCCTCAATTCCCCCTCCCCTCCTTCACATCAGAATCTTCAGTTTCCCCCCTTTCCTCAGTCCTCAGTCCTCCCTCTTTCACATCAGAGTCCTCACTCACTCCTTTGACATCAAAGTCCTCCATCCCCTTCACTAAAGAGTCCTCAATAACCCCTCTCACATCAGAATCTGCAATCCCCTCTTCACACTAGAATCCTCAGCCCCCCCTTTACATCAGGATCTTCAGTCCCCCCTTTTTCACATTAGAGTTCTCAAGCCCCCTTCACAGTCCTCAGCACCCCCCTTCAAAATCCAATTCCTCACCCCCCTCCCCACCTTCCTATCAGAATCCTCAGCCCCCCTTTCACATCAGAGTCCTCAGCCCCCCCTTTTCATCAGAGTCTTCACCCCTCCATCTTCAAAAATCAGAGTCCTCATTCCTCTCCTACCTTTATATCAGAATCCTTAACCCTCTCTTTCACATCAGAGTGTTCAGTCCCCCCTCTTTTACATCAGAGTCCTCAGTCCCCCCCTTTCACATAATAGTCCTCAGCCCCCCCCCCACTTTCATATTAGAGTTTTCGACTGCCTATCTGTACCAGGAAAACTCATGACTCTGTAAATATATGGGATGCTGTGCAGCAACCCCGACGAGCCCAAAAGTCACCCCAGGGTGAGATATACTGGACTAGACTAAGTACAAAGAACCTCTATGTGTCACTCTTATAGACATTACAGAACAATATTTCTTGGGAGTCAGAGAACAGCAGCTTCCACCTCTGGCTTCTCGCTCGGGTGTTACTCTTCCCGACACATTTTCTTTGGTATAGAAGGAACATGGGAGATCCGGCAGCTGTCAAAACATATAAACTATTTGCCAACATTTTGCAAGGAGATGCTTGTTAGTGTCAAAGATTACACACTGGGACCATATACCGGCTCTTTGTTGTTTTATACTTTTTTTTAAGTATCTTGTCAACATCTACATCTGAGGGCAGATTTTTTTTTCTGTTTTTTTTTTTTGTAAAAAAAAAAAAAAAAAAAAAAAGATCAAATGATGTAGCTATGTACATTCCATAACATTTCAAACCTTTGAATCTCATATTCAAAGATTTGTAGCAGCGTGAGGCGGCCTGCGTAAAATTCTGTCCGCATGTGAATGAAGGGCTGACTAGTAAAAATAAGCAAAGCTGATATATATCTTGTCAGAATTGTAGCCGGGGACTCGGGTGTGATGAGGTTTTCATGTCCTAAGACTTTTAAAAAGAACACAAACCAAATCTTTAGATGTTGCAGTACATTTCCAAGCATTTTTTTGGAACTAATACTAGAGGTACATTATGTTACCAAAAGTATTGAGACGCCTGCCTTTACAAGCACATGATCTTTAATGGCATCCCAGTCTTAGTCCGTAGGGTTCAATATTGAGTTGGCCCACACTTCGCAGCTATAACAGCTTCAACTCTTCTGGGAAGGCTGTCCACAAGGTTTAGGAGTGTGTCTATGGGAATGTTTGATCATTCTTCCAGAAGTGCATTTGTGAGGTCAGGCACTAATGTTGGATGAGAAGGCCTGGCTCACAGTCTCCACTCCTATTCATCCCAAAGGTGTTCTATTGGGTTGAGGCCAGGATTCTGTGCAGGCCACTCAAGTTTCTCCACCCCAAACTCGCTCATCCATCACGTCTTTATGGACCTTGCTTTGTGCACTGGTGTGCAGTCATGTTGGAACAGGAAGGGGCCATCCCCAAACTGTTCCCACAAAGTTGGGAGCATGAAATTGTCCAAAATGTCTTGGGATGCTGACGCCTTAAGGGTTACCTTTATTGGAACTAAGCAGCCAAGCCCAACCCCTGAAAAACAACCCCACACCATAATCCCCCCTCCACCAAATGATTTGGACCAGTGCACACATTTTATAGGGTCAGGCACGGATGTTGGACGAGAAGACCTGGTTCGCAGTCTCCACTCAAATTCATCCCATAAGTGTTCTATCAGGTTGAGGTCAGGACTCTGTGAAGGCCAGTCAAGTTCCTCCACCCCAAACTCACTCATCCATGTCTTTATGGACCTTGCTTTGTGCACTGGTCCAAATCATTTGGTGGAGGGGGGATTATGGTGTACGGTTATTTTTCAGGGGTTTGGCTTGGCTCCTTAGCTCCAGTGAAGGGAACTCTTAAGACGTCAGCATACCAAGACATTTTGGACAATTTCATGCTCCCAATTTGGGGGGAACAGTTTGGGGATGGCACCTTCCCTTCCCAACATGACTGAGCACCAGTGGTCTGGACTGGTCAGGACTCTGTGCAGGCTTGTCAAGTTCCTCCACCCCAAACTCGCTCATCCACGTATTTATGGACTTTGCTTTGTGCACTGGTGCGCAGTCAAGTTCCTGCCTATGAGAAGCTGCATTCCAGGCTGGTTGGACAACAGTTGAAGGATCTCCCTATGACTGCAGATCTTGTCTTCAGGTCTCCAACACAAAGGCATATGCCGCATCATCCTTAGGGGCTCCTGCAACTGGACTTTGCTGAAATATTAATCTGAAGGTATCTCTGTTAATAATAACTACAGTATATACTGTATACCCGGGTATATGTGCACATTTCCACCAAGACTCCTATAGGGCCCTTTGCTGATAATATCTGTACATTAGATGCGTGTACCGTTAAAATTTCTTCTTATCTAAAGCTTTTATTTCTTTATGCATCTGTGTATTCATGACTAATGTTATAAGGCGGTTGCATTCTGCGCCTAATGACTTTGTTTAGATTATTTAATAAGTTCCCAGGAAGGGAATCCCCTCTTTTCACAAATGCCCTGTCCTGGGTAGAGACACTGCTAACTTTATTATCCACTTGACCTCCAAAAGATTTACCCCCCTTCATGACCAGGCTATTTTTTGCGATACGGCACTGCGTTTAACTGACAATTGCGCAGCCATGCAATGCTGTACCCAAATACAATGTATGCCATTATTTTCCCCAAAAATAGAGCTTCCTTTTGCTGGTATTTGATCACCTCTGGGGTTTTTTTATTTCTTGCACTATAAACAACACCAACAAAAAAACATAAATTTTGAAAAAAATAAAAAAAATATATATAATATATATATATATATATATATATATATATATATATATATATATATATATATATATATATATATATATATATATATATATATAATTTTATTTTTTATTTTTTTTTACTTTCTGTTATAAAACATGTCTAATAAAAAACGAAAAAGAAATCGAATTGCTTCATAAATTTAGGTCAGTATGTATTCTGCTACATATTTTTGTTTAAAAAATTCCAATAAGTGCATATTGATTGGTCCACGCCATGGGTCTCAAACTGGCGGCCCTCCAGCTGTTGCAAAACTACAAGTCCCATGAGGCATTGCAAAGCTGACAGTTACAAGCATGACCCCCACAGGCAGAGGCATGATGGGATTTGTAGTTTTGCAACAGCTGGAGGGCCGCCAGGTATATATTTATGGATTTTTTTGTATACTAGTAATGGCAGTGATCATCGACTTATAGCGGGACTGCGATATTGTGGCAGACATTCGGACACTGACACTTTTGAGACTTCGAGGGAACCAGTGACACTAATACAGTGATCAGTGCTAATAATATGCACTGTCACTGTACTAATGACACTGGCTGGGAAGGGGTTTAACATAGGGTGATCAAAGGGTTAATAAGTTAGTGTTAGGTACCAAAGATACCAGGGTGCCTTGACCAGGCTCTGTGGCTTACACATGCATTTGCAAATGTGTGCAGACTAAACCCCTGCTTTTAACGCATATTGTTAGACAGGTTATTTGGTTGTCTGCGGGCTGGTCGCTAAGTTAAGCTTGGTTTTTCCCTTGGATTTATCCTTGGCCTTGTTTGTACCTGATCAAAGGTTTAACTGTGTGCCTAGCCAGTGTTTTTGTGACATTTGTGTGCTGCTTTTACTAGGGCTTCTTTGCAGGGACACAAAATCTATCCCTTCCCTCCTGTCAGGATATAAGGATCTGCCTTGTTTACATAGGCAGATCACAGTTCTGTGTGTTTTTTTCCAGCGATCAGCGGGTGCTAGTGGACATACAGTGCCCGACACCTGCAGATCGGCTGCTGCTGTGATTAATCATGGCGGCGCACGCCCCCTGTAGGTAAAAGTGTGGGATCACATAAACACACCTCCCAACTTTTTGAGATGGGAATGAGGGACACCTATCAGCAAAAGTATGCAGGCATAGGACACACCCCTTGCCACGCCCCCTTAAAGGTGAATTGTACAAAAAAACAGGATTGGTTAAACCCACAAGTGCTTTTTTTTTACCACTACTATTCCTTTATATTGGCTTTTGGAATTTACAAATGCAGCAATTTAGAAATAAGATGAAAGGTTTAGTAATGAGAAACACTTTTTGATAGATAAAAAGTCCATTTTGTATACCATTATATAGATCAGACCAAAATGAGGGACAAATGAGGAGGAATGAGGGACAGAGGGACATTGCTCCAAAACAGGGACAGTCCCTCGAAATCAGGGACGGTTGGGAGCTATGCATAAATAGGAGGGCCGCCCTGTAGCAGTATATCTGCTATAGGGCGATCCAGGACTGGTTAACAAACCCACTCTTCCACTTAGTGAAGGGCATTTGTGAGGTCAGGCACTCATGCAGGCCAGTCAAGTTCCTCCACCCCAAACTCACTCATCCATGTTTTTATGGACCTTGCTTTGTGCACTGGTCCAAATCATTTGGTGGAGGGGGGATTATGGTGTGGGGGTTGTTTTTCAGGGGTTGGGTTGGCTCCTTAGTTCCAGTGAAGGAAACTCTTAAGGCATCAGCATACCAAGACATTTTGTACAATTTCAAGCTCCCAACTTTGTGGGAATAGTTTGGGGATGGGCCCTTTCCTGTTCCAACCTGACTGCACACCAGTGCACAAAGCAAGGTCCATAAAGACATGGATGAGTGAGTTTGGGGTGGAGGAACTTGACTAGCCTGCACAGAGTCCTGGCCTCACCTTTGGGATGAATTAGAGTGGAGACTACGAGCCAGACCTTCTCGTCCAACATCAGACCTCACAAATGCGCTTCTGGAAGAATGGTCAAACATTCCGATAGAGACATTCCTAAACCTTGTGTGCAACCTTCCCAAAAGCAGGGCCAGGCTGGCCTACCGGGATACCGGGAAATTTCCCGGTAGGCCGCCTGCCCTGGGGCCGCTTTGAGCGGTGACTGCAGCACTCTCCTTCATCTGTCCTCCGGCGCTCCTATATCACAGAGCTGGGTCTGTGTGCAAGGTCCCGCCCCCCTAGACCAGCTTGTGTGGTAGTAGATTGAATCAGTGTTCCGCCTATCACATGAGCCGGTCTAGGGGGCGGGACCTTGCACACAGACCTAGCTCCGTGATATACGAGCACTGGAGGACAAAGGGAGGAGAGCGCTGTGTTATCCAGGAAAAGGTGAGGCTGACATTAGTACGCACAGAGGCTGCAATTGGTGGGCAGAGGGGCTGCAATTGGTGGGCAGAGAGGCTACACAATTGGTGGACACAGAGGCTGCAGTTGGTGGGCAGAGAGGCTGCAATTGGTGGACACAGAGGCTGCAATTGGTGGGCAGAGAGGCTGCAATTGGTGGGCAGAGAGGCTGCAAATGGTGGACACAGAGGCTGCAAATGGTGGGCAGAGAGGCTGCAATTGGTGGGCAGAGAGGCTGCAGTTGGTGGGCAGAGAGGCTACAATTAGTGGGCACAGAGGCTGCAATTGGTGCAATTGGTGGGCAGAGGGGCTGCAATTGGTGGGCACAGAGGCTGCAGTTAGTGGGCAGAGAGGCTGCAATTGGTGGGCAGCTGTTATAGCTGCAAAGGGTGGGCCAACTGAATATTGAACCCTACGGACTAATGCCCCGTACACACAGTCGGATTTTCCGACCGAAAATGTGTGATAGGACCTTGTTGTCGGAAATTCTGACCGTGTGTAGGCTCCATCACACATTTTCCATCGGATTTTCCAACACACAAAGCTTGAGAGCAGGCTATAAAATTTTCCGACAACAAAAATTTTCCGACACAAAGTGCCACGCATGCTCAGAATAAATAAAGAGATGAAAGCTATTGGCTACTGCCCCGTTTATAGTCCCGACGTACGTGTTTTACGTCACCGCGTTCAGAATGATCGGATTTTCCGACAACTTTGTGTGACCGTGTGTATGCAACACAAGTTTGAGCCAACATCTGTCGGAAAAAATCCTAGGATTTTGTTGTCGGAATGTCCGATCAATGTCCGACCGTGTGTACGGGGCATAAGACTGGGATGCCATTAAAGTTCATGTGTGTGTAAAGGCAGGCGTCCCAATACTTTTGATACTATAGTGTATATTACAACACAGGAAGCACCTCCATGGTTAACAGAGGATGGAATTAAAATTAGACTTGAGAAACTTAACATTAATAAATCACCGGGACCAGATGGCTTGCATCCAAGGGTACTTAGGGAACTCAGTCAAGTGATTGCCAGACCGTTGTTCCTAATTTTTACAGATAGTCTACTGACTGGAATGGTACCAGCTGATTGGAGAAAAGCCAATGTAGCACCAATATTTAAAAAGGGCCCAAAATACATCCCTGGGAATTACAGACCAGTTAGCCTAACATCAATAGTATGTAAACTCTTGGAGGGGATGATAAGGGACTATATACAAGATTTTAGTAATAAGAACGGTATCATTAGCAGTAATCAGCATGGATTCATGAAGAATCGTTCTTGCCAAACCAATCTATTAACCTTCTATGAGGAGGTGAGTTGCCATCTAGATAAAGGAAGGCCCGTAGACATGGTGTATCTGGATTTTGCAAAAGCATTTGACACAGTTCCCCATAAACGTTTACTGTACAAAATAAGGTGCGTTGGCATGGACCATAGGGTGAGTACATGGATTGAAAACTGGCTACAAGGGCGTGTTCAGAGGGTGGTGTTAAATAGGGAGTACTCGGAATGGTCAGGGGTGGGTAGTGGGGTTCCCCAGGGTTCTGTGCTGGGACCAATCCTATTTAATTTGTTTATAAACGACCTGGAGGATGGGATAAACAGTTCAATCTCTGTATTTGCAGACGATACTAAGCTAAGCAGGGCAATAACTTCTCCGCAGGACGTGGAAACCTTGCAAAAAGACCTGAACAAATTAATGGGGTGGGCGACTACATGGCAAATGAGGTTCAATGTAGAAAAATGTAAAATAATGCATTTGGGTGGCAAAAATATGAATGCAATCTATACACTGGGGGGAGAACCTCTGGGGGAATCTAGGATGGAAAAGGACCTGGGGGTCCTAGTAGATGATCGGCTCAGCAATGGCATGCAATGCCAAGCTGCTGCTAACAAAGCAAACAGAATATTGGCATGCATTAAAAGGGGGATCAACTCCAGAGATAAAACGATAATTCTCCTGCTCTACAAGACTCTGGTCCGGCCGCACCTAGAGTATGCGGTCCAGTTCTGGGCACCAGTCCTCAGGAAGGATGTACTGGAAATGGAGCGAGTACAAAGAAGGGCAACAAAGCTAATAAAGGGTCTGGAGGATCTTAGTTATGAGGAAAGGTTGCAAGCACTGAACTTATTCTCTCTGGAGAAGAGACGCTTGAGAGGGGATATGATTTCAATTTACAAATACCGGACTGGTGACCCCACAATAGGGTTAAAACTTTTTCGCAGAAGAGAGTTTAACAAGACTCGTGGCCACTCATTAAAATTAGAAGAAAAGAGGTTTAACCTTAAACTACGTAGAGGGTTCCTTACTGTAAGAGCGGCAAGGATGTGGAATTCCCTTCCACAGGCGGTGGTCTCAGCGGGGAGCATTGATAGCTTCAAGAAACTATTAGATAATCACCTGAATGACCGCAACATACAGGGATATACAATGTAATACTGACACATAATCACACACATAGGTTGGACTTGATGGACTTGTGTCTTTTTTCAACCTCACCTACTATGTAACTATGTAACCTATATATATATATATATATATATATGCTTTTTTGCTTTCCTAAGTAGATATAATAAAATGCTTCTAAACCAAAAGGGAGCAAGTAAAAGAAAAAGCTTTACATACCATTTAATATCTAAAAAACTGATATTAAATATAATTGTTCATATTACAGACACCTCCGATGATTTTGCAAGTACAAAATATCTATTTGCATGGGGCTGAAGTGATTCTGTGAGCAGACAATCCAAGATCCCTAGCACATTCTAACATCCATTTCATGAACAGTCATTCAGTACTGTAGTATGACACTTGAATCAATCATACTCAGGCAGTGACTGCCCCCTAGAGGCAAAAAATAAACCATATAAGAGCAGATAGCTGCTTTGCTGCAGAGCCTTGATACGATGTAGCATCCTTGATATACATTAACACAGGGTATGCTTCTTGATTAGATGACATACCGGAAAGGTAGACAGTAGGAAACAAATACAGCATGACTGATAAGGATCTTTTTTTTTTTCTAGTTCTAGCAGAGATAGTACAAACATACTAAGTTAAGGGGCTGAACATCCCCAACCAGAGTATCTCTAGCTAAAATGTTTGTTTTGTTTTGGATAAAGTGGGGAAGAGTTAGACCCTCTGTCATGTTTTTATTGCTGTCTGTGTCGACATTGCGGAGATTCACCAAGTTTCACATACCTGGTCGGAGGGCGAAGTGGTGAGAGGGTCTCCCTTGCAGCTGAGTGCAGGACACCCCTGAAGGTGGTGACAGGAAGTGCTATGCACAAAGAAGCAGGGGTTGCCAGCTGCGACAGGCTGAAGTGATGAGGAGATGTCTGCTGGATGGAGGCTTGAGGAGCAGGATGCACTGCTGGGCAGGAGTCCTTCCGATGTACCAGATGAGACTTGGCAGAAGGAAGAGCCAGGATCAGGGACAGTAGCCGAGCCAGTAGACATTCACAGGATATTAGCCAGGGTAAAGCAGCAAGCAGAGTCAGGAGTAAGCCGGGGTCATACACTGAAAATCAGGCAGCAGCGGAGTCAGAAGAGCAAGCCAAAGGTCATACATGGGTCAGCAGGGAGAAGCGGAGTCAATGGAGCAAGCCAAGGGTCAAAGCCCTGAAAAGAGACAATAGAGGTCAAAGGCAAGCCGGGTCAGTAACAGGAAATCTAATGATAGAAGAAACAGGAACACAGGAGCACACGGGGGAGCTGAAGATCATCCAGCAACTTGTGGACTAGATTGCTGGCTTTAAATAGGGCACTGGGCGCTAAGGATCTGTCATGCATTACGTGCGCCATAATGTTTGCCGCCATTTACGCCCTTGCGCATGTGCATTTGCATTGGAGAACGACTAGATGCCCACAATCTGTGATTCTATTGGGTATTAGCAGATGTGGCAGTTCTGCTGTGAACCGTTCTCTGAAAACCCCTCAAATTGTCCTGTGTTCACTGTATCTGGCAAAGAAAGTTGGGGAAATTGAAAATGTTATGCCGCGTACACACGGTCGGACTTTTCGTCTACAAAAGTCCGACGGATGCCGACGGACTAAAGCTGGCTGACAATCCGATCATGTGTGGGCTTCCCCGGACTTTCAGCGGACTTTCAGCGGACTTTTGCAGCCTCAAATCTGACGGACTTTAGATTTGAAACATGCTTCAAATCTTTACGTCGTAACTACGCTGGACCCAGAAATCCGCTCGTCTGTGTGTTAGTCCGACGGGCAAAAACCCACGCTAGGGCAGCTATTGGCTACTGGCTATCAACTTCCTTATTTTAGTCCGGTGTACGTCATCATGTACGAATCCGTCAGACTTTTGTGTTTTCGTATGTAGGCAAGACCGCTCGTAAGAAAGTGTGCCGCAAGTCCGCCAAAAGTCCGACAAAAGTCTGTCGGACAGGCTGTCGGACTTTTGTAGACGAAAAGTCCGACCGTGTGTACACGGCATTAGAGTTGTCTCCAGAACAAGAGGTAAAGACATAAAAGATGGTACAGTTTAAAAGTGGAAATACTTAAGTAGAATCTGTTTGGTCGTCCTATCTTAGTACAGAATTTGGATCATTTGCATAGTAAATCTGTTGAGCAAGAGTCATTGGCCCTTCTCAAGTGGCTCACAGTATCCTTAGCAGTTCAGAGAGTAAAAATGAAAGCTCCAGCAGTCATCTTTTTTTGTTCCCAAACAGGGTGTCGCAGATCCTACTCCACCCAATCAAAGGGTCCGAGAGGTGTGGTATAGGTGAGTTATTTTATGATGCTCCACTGCACACATGGTTACTTCCAACTATTTGGGGATAATCTATTTCTAAAGACCAGTATATTTTTCAGCAGAATGAACTTATGATTTGTTAGATACCAAATATGATATAGAGCTTATGTAGATTACTATGCCGCGTACACACGAGCGGACTTTCCGGCATACTTGGTCCAGCGTACCGGAGTCCGTCGGACAATTCGATCGTGTGTGGGCTCCAGCTGACTTTTTTTCTCAAAAGTTTGACGGACTTAGATTTGAAACATGTTTCAAATCTGTCCGACAGACTCGAGTCCGGTCGAAAAGTCTGCTCGTCTGTATGCTAGTCCGACGGACAAAAACCGACGCTAGGGCAGCTATTGGCTACTGCCTATGAACTTCCTTGTTTTAGTCCGGTCGTACGTCATCACATACAAATCCGTCAGACTTTGGTTGATCGTGTGTAGGCAAGTCTGTTCATTTGGAAAGTCCGTCGTAAAGTCCGCCGGACAAAGTCTGCCGTAAAGTCTGGCCGTGTGTACGTGGCATTAGCAGGTTTAATGTTTTTCATTAGCTTTCTGGACCTTGAAAATTAAGCTTGTTGGTGTCTAACTGAAAGGTAACTTCTTAGGAAGATTGTATGAAATTTAATGATGTAGGAAATATAGTATAAAATTTTTACTGAACCAAAATAATATTGAAAGATTAAAGGTTTAGATCCACTTTAATAAAAATAACTTCTATACTATTTCTAACTAAGGTTAAATCTTCTCTTCCTCCCTCCCCCTTTTTAAACCTTATGTCTACAGGGGTTGGGCAAAGTTATGGAATCAAGAATGGTAAAAAAATGAAATTGTTACCTAATATGGCGTTGGACTGCCTTTGGCATCCAAGCCAGCCTGAATTCTCCTGGGAATTGACAAATATAAGTCTTGAATGGTTGATAATGGAATCTGATACCACTCTTCATGCAAAAATCTGGGTCACACTCTCTTGTAATGTCTTTTTGTCTCTTTCGGTCAGTTGACCATCTCAACTGTACTTATGCTTACCAAATGACGTTTTCACATAACCCTTGATACTGTACCTCATGACACTGCAAATAAATTGGCAACTTCAGTCACAGAGGCACCAGCTAAGCGGGCATCAACAATTTGCCCTCTTTGAAAACCAGTAAGCTCTGACATGATTCCATATTACTAGCAGCACACTGAATAAATGGTGAGGCTGCCCACCTGTTAGCTAGGTGTCTCATCAGACAGCGGAAGCAAATAACGCAAACCATGTCACTTTCACACCTGCAAATCATTTAGTGTTTCCACTTCCATTCCATTTTTGTCAACCCTTGTACACTTACCTATTCTAGAGTGATCCAGTCCACTGTAGAAGAGGAATAGCTGACAGCTGATGCCCCATAGTAAGCCTATGGTGTCAGCACCCAGACACTGCAGCCGTTGTTAGTGATCTCTCCTCTTCACGTAAGAGGGAAGATCATGTGACTGGTCCAGATCGCTCTCAGAATAGGAAAGTATAAACATTTTCCCCTTCACAGGTTAGATAGAATAAAGTTTAGAAAAGGGGGGTTGGAGCATGTTTAAGCTTAGTTAGAAAATAGGCTGGACTTCAACTCTAAAGTCATTTTATTAAAGTGGAATTAAACCTATCTTTTCAAAAATTGTGAGCAGGCAGGTTTATTGCATGAGACATGGCCGTCCACCTAAACTGACAGGCCGGGGAAGGAGAGCATTAATCAGAGAAGCAGCCAAGTGGTCCATGGTAACTCTAGAGAAGTTGCAGAGATCCACAGCTCATGGGAGAATCTGTCCACAGGACAAATATTAGTCGTGCTCTCCACAAATCTGGCCTTTATGAACCAGTGGGAAGAAGAAACCCATTGTTGAAAGAAAACCATAGGAAGTCCCATTTGCAGTTTACGAGAAGCCTTGTGGGGGACACAGTAAACATGTGGAAGAAGGTGCTCTGGTCAGATGAGACCAAAATGGAACTTGTTGGCCTAAAAGCAAAACGCTATGTGTGGCAGGAAACTAACACTGCACATCACCCTGAACACACCTTCCCCACAGTGGTGGCAGCATCATGTTATGGGGATGCTTTTCTTCAGCAGGGACAGGGAAGCTGGTCAGAGTTGATAGGAAGATGGATGGAGCCAAATACAGGGCAATCTTAGAGGAAAACCTTTTAGAGTCTGCAAAAGACTTGAGACTGGGGTGGAGGTTCACCTTTCAGCAGGTGAATGGCCCAGTCAAAGTCCAGACCTAAATCCTATTGAAAATCCATGGCAAGACTTGAAAATTGCTGCTCACAGACGCTCTCGATCCAATCTGACAGAGCTTGAGCTATTTTGCAAAGAAGAATGGGCAAAAATGTCACTTTCATTTTGAAAACCATTTATCATTTTCCTTCTACTTCACACATATGTTACCGCTTTGTGTTGGTTTATCACATAAAATCCCAATAAAATACATTTATATTTTTGATTGTACAAAACAAAATGTGAAAATTTCAAGGGGTGTGAATACTTTTTCAAGGCACTGTATGTATACATAAAAAAAAAAATGATTAACACTTGTAAACATATGAGCTGATATAACGCAAGTTAAATGTGACTTTCAGTCTAGAAACTGTATTACAAAATCAAGACAGAATTAAAGCAGACTAAATGTGTTGAACATTCAGTTCATGTACTGTAGATAGATATGACATATGGCCATATTGTGTAGATACTGTAGCACTTAAACATAAAAACATAGGAAATCAGCATTTTGTATCTATGCCCTGTAAATGCAGACATATCCAAAGTGGGAAGATAATGGAAAAGTTAAGTACTTGTCAACCCAATAATATACCTGGTTAATAGGTCAGGCTGTTGGATGTTCTTGAAAGTCTTTTGAAACCCCATTAACTCTCCATAGTCTCTATGCAAAAACAAGTGGTACACTGGAAGCACAGTCAATGTCAAAAATAAACGGTATATAGCAGACTATATGAAATACACAGCCAACTCTAAATGTACAGCCATATATGTACTGATATATAAAACATAATCCAGCCTCCTTGGGGTGAACATAAAAGTCATTCCAGTAGAATAGGGTGCTGGTAAAAGTATGAAGTATCCAACTTTAAACGTCAGAATATGAGCTACGTATATTATGGCATGCACAACCAATATGTAGGTCTTTGTTGTATCCTATGGCATTATGCAAAAAAAAAAAATCAAGTATACTGTATATCTGCATTAAAGTTACCAGAAAAGAGCAAAGACTATAGCATATTGACTGTATAACTCAGATCCAAACCTATATTGGTATATCCAGCAATGTTTTCATCCACAGCAAAACAAAGTTATTGTAAATGGCTGATAGAATAATTGATCAAAGTGGCAAATATAGATGTACAGCACCTATAGCTGGAGGCTTGCTTGAGGATAGTGCATCAAATACCTGTCAGTGATTTATTGGTATGATTCTGCGTCATCCACCGTGTTTAAGAAAGTAATGTTGCATGCTTCTGTAGGACGTGGCGTGGAAGGTGCCTTCTCATAAAAAGTTGGCTGTGTGTGGCCCCAAAAACCAAACACTTTATACGCAACATGTTTTGATGCCTAGCAGGGCCACTTTATTAAACGAGCAGTGTGTAACACATCATTTGCTTGACAAAGTCACGCAAGGTTTTATCAGAAGTCTGTTGAAGACACTCTTGTGGAGCCAGGCTATGTTTTGTTGAATGTGGCTCTGTAATGCTTGCCCCAACTCTACTCAACTAAACCTAACAAGTGTAGTTTCACCTATAGCAACCCTGTTCTCTTAGACCAGGGGTCTCCAAACTTTCTTAACAAAGGGCCAGTTTACTGTCCTTCAAAATTTAGGGGGGCCAGACTAGGGTCAGTGCGGGTAGAAAATTTCTTGTCGCCCAGTGGGAGTAAGCAATGCCCTATTTTTGGTTTCAGTGGGAGAACTAATGTTGTATCGTTGGTGTTAGTGGAATAGTGCCTCATTGTTGGTGTCAATGGAAGGAACTCTGCCCCATCGCCATCGTCGGTGTCAGTGGGAGGAACTGTGCCCTTTATTTGGCTGTCAGTGGAAGGAATAGTGGTCCATTGTTGGTATCAGTGGAAGGAATTTTGCCCCATCATTGGTGTCAATACATGGAACTGTGCCCTATCACTGATGTCTATGGAAGTAATTGTGCCCTATCACTGGTGTCAGTGGGAGGAATTGTGCCCTTTTAATGGTGTCAATGGGAGGAATAGTGCCCCATTGTTGGTGTTAGCGACAGGAATTATGCCTCATTGTTGGTGTCAGTGGATTTAAAAGTGCCTCAAGAGCTGGATAAAGGCAAGCACAAATGAGCGCATCCAGCCACCAGGCCACAGTTTGGAGACTGCTGTCTTAGACCAAGCAGGTCTACTAGTACTTGGTTGCCCCCAGAACTTCATATGCAATGCTATTGTCTCTGACCAAGTGGTACAAGAGGCTGAGAAAAGATTTAACAAAAGTACAGCAGGGACAGGAAGAGGTCAGGAATAGGAGCAGAGAGTAACATAATCCAGGGACAGGCTGAGAACAGAGTAAGAAACAGACAGAAAGTAGTGCTGGGACCGGATGAGGTCACGTTAGGCTGCAGACAGACAAAGCAGAGGTCAGGACAGGTGGTGGGTGATAGAGTAATTCAGAGACAGGCTAGCTAAGGTTGCAGCCTATCAGGGTGGAAACAGGCAGAGCTATTCCAGCCAACCACTGCCTAACAAACCAGATTCTGTTTGAGGGAATGCTGCTGCTTGCCAATCAGAGCAGGAGGGGCATCATGGGTAGAGCAGGGCCTGTTGCCAGGCTATGGATGCAAGCTAGGGAAAGAGCACAGTGGGCTGTGAAGGGGCAGGGATGAACAGTGCAGAAATAGGTGATGTACAAGCCTGAGACATTACCTTACCTAACATTAACCCTCTCTAAAGAGTGACGTCTGGACACTCCAACCACAACTTTATCCTATGGTGGGTTGAACAACCCCACAACACCCATACTTGGCAGAAGAGAACCACCTGGACCAAAACTCTGGCTAGGTGACAAGCGGCCAGGGTTAATCAAGGGTTAATCAAGGGTTAATCAAGTCACCAGCCCACTAGACAGCAAGCCTAAGAGGCCAAAACTAGGTCCCCTCAAGATTCCCAAAAGAGTATGAGTATACCAGACACGGGGGTATTTATTCAGGTGCATAGAGGAACTTATCAGTAGCCAAAGTAACCCCTAAAAACTCCTCAGAACCTAGCTAACAATAATTAGAACATGCTAGAGTAATGGGCTCCAAAACCCTTTGCTCGCCTTTATCTAGTCCTTGGTCACTATTCCTCCCACAGCATTATTTCTTCCACTGATATTAAAAGTGGGGCATAATTCCTCTCACTGACACCAATGACAGGGCATTATTTCTCCCGCTGACACCAATGATAGGGCACTATTCCTTCCCCCAATACCAACAATGGGGCACATTTCCTCCCACTGACTCCAGCGACAAGACAACATTTCTGCCACTGACACCAACGGTGAGGCACTGTTCCTTCCACTGACACCAGTGACGGGCACTATTTCTCCCACTGACACCAATAATAAGGCACTATTTCCTCCACTGACACCAATGATGGGGCACTATTCCTCCAAGCAATACCAATGATGAGGCACTATTCCTCCCACCGATACCAATGTTTGGGAATTGTTTACTCCCATTAATGTCGGGGCATCTTTATCTTCTACTCACAATGGCCCCCTCAAATTCTAAAGGACAGTAAACTGCCCCTTTGCTTAGAAGGTTTGGAAACCCTGTGCTAGAGTATAGACTACAATAGAACTCACTTTAGCATGGCAAGTCTTAGGACTTGCCTGAATAAAAGCAACACCTTGGAAAGCTTAGTCATATCTGGCAAAGTAGTATCTGGGCATGCAAGGACGGAATAGGCACCAGAGTGAAACTTGGACCTCTATGAAACATAAAGGATACCCGAACAATTACATTTGTTAAACAAATAAGACTAAGTAACAAACTAGACAACAGAAGGAAACTGTGAGTCTTTAAACATATGGGAAAAAAGCTCAAGAACAGCTGACAGTACAGAAACAGAAGTAACGGAAATGTGAGATCCAGAAGTTCTAGATTACAAGAGGTCAGTCTGGGGACATTCTTCAAAGGAATTCAGAGCTAAGAGGGTCTTGGGAAAGGGTGTGCACAGGAATTTGTGGCATAGTGGATGATCTGTTTGTGGCCTGAGCAGGATTCATGCGCTGATATCATCTGGCTAGCTCCGTATCAAAATGCTCACCTCCAGTCAGTTTACCCATCTGGCTCGCAATATTGTAATACCCACCCTGTACCAGTTGACCATGACTATAACTGGCAAGTATAGCGTTACCTATCCCCATTCCCTTAAGGCCTACCAGTACTTGGTTGCCTCCAGGACTTAATACATAATGCTATAGTCACTGGCCAAGTGCACAAAGGACTAAGGAAGGATTTGGCTTGAACACCTTTGGTCCTCAGGAGTGTCAGATGCTGCCTGAGAACAGCAGGGACAGGCAAGGGTCAGGGCAGGCAACAAACAGTAGCATACTCCAGGGACATGCTGAGGTCAGAGCAGACAAAAAGAAGTACAGGAACAGGCTGAGATCATGGCTGGCAACAGACAGAATGTAGTTTAAGGACAGGCTGAAATCAGGGCAGGCAGCAGTCAGATATTAATCCAGGGATGAGCAGACATAAGGGCAGGCACTGGACGATAGAGTAATCCTGAAACATGCTAGCTAGGGTCAGGTATCAGACTATGGGGCAGGCAACAAACAGCAGCATACTCCAGGAATAGGCTGAGGTCAGGGCAGACAGAAAGAAGTCCACGAACAGGCTGAGGATAGGCCTGGCAGCAGACAGAGTGTAATTCAACAACAGGCTGAAGTCAGGGCAGGCAGCAGACATATAGTAATCCAGGGATAAGCAGAGGTAAGGGCAGGCAGTGGACAATAGAGTAATCCTAAAACAGGCTAGCTAGGGCCAGGTATCAGACTATTGGGCAGGCAACAAACAGAAGCATACTCCAGGGACAGGCTGAGGTCAGGGCAGACAAAAAGTAGTACAGGAACAGGCTGAGGTCAGGCTTGGCAGCAGACAGAGTGTAATGCAAGTATAGGCTAAATCCAGGGCAGGCAGCAGACAGATAGTAATCCAGGGATGACTAAAGGTAAGGGCAGGCAGTGGATGATAGAGTAATCCTGAAACAGGCTAGCTAGGGTCAGATATCAGATTATAGGGCAGGCAACAAAAAGTGGTATACTCCATGGAAAGGCTGAGGTCAGGGCAGAAAGAAAGTAGTCCAGGAACAGGATGATGTCAGGGCTGGCAGCAGACAGAGTGTAATCCAAGGATAGGCTGAAGTCAGGGCAGGCAGCAGACACATAGTAATGCGGAGGTGCGTAGAAGTAAGGGCAGTGAATGATAGTCATCCTGAAAAAGGCTAGTTAGGGTCATGTATCAGACTATAGGGCAAGCAACAAACAATAGCATGTTCCAGGGACAGGCTGAGGTTAAGGCAGACAGCAAGTAGCCCAGGAACAGGCTGAGGTAGGGCTGGCAGCAGACAGATTGTAATCCAAGGATAGGCTGAAGTCACAGCAGGCAGCAGACAGATAGTAATCCATGGATGAGCAGAGGTAAGGGCAGGCAGTGGATGATAGAATCATCCTGAAAAAGGCTAGTTTGGGGTATCTGAGTAAGAGAGGACAATGCAGGACAAGGGGAATTTGAAACACAGATATCAGGACCAGGGTACTAAATATAGGACAAACAGGAACAGGGTACAGGATCTTAATGTTACAGACTTAAAACTATTGAAAATTACTTTTAATTACATTAACAAGGCTTATATAAGATTTTAGTAGTTGAGTTTACATATAATTTATAAACCCCATATGGAATCTGTTCCTTTTACGGAGTGAACTAGATATCCAGCAATGGAAGACAATGACCTCCTTCCACATGGCAATTCCCTATTGGGTCTCCTTCACCTTCTGGGTCCAGTCCAGTGACAGAGGCTGCATAGGCAGTATGTCCAACCCAGATGTTATACGGTTTACTCAAGGAAAACATTTTTCTTTGAAGTTACCACTGGTGCAGATGTTAATGTAAGTAAATTAAACTTTCTGTGCCGAGCTCTTTCTCAAGTAGCTTTGAAAGTTTTAATAAAACAATTATCAAAAGCAAACCTGACATGAAAACCAATTAATAAGATAAATGGAGCAGGATGCGCCTCCCAGGCATAAAACTGCAGCAGTGGTGGGAAATAAAAACAAATATTTCAAGTTGTGCAGAAAAAAATAGATTTTTTTAACACTTTTCAAGAGTGGTAAAGGCATAGTATACAAAGTAACTGAAAAAGCACAATATGCTTGCAAAATGAAACAAGTGTATATAATATATATATTGCACAACTGTAGAATGCAGCAACCAATCAAGTCTTATTCTGTTAGCCTGCCTTCTATTATATGAAAATATAATAGTTTGGGATCAATTTTTTTATATATATTTGTTTTGTAAAGTTGAAAAGAATTATTTGGGAGTATGGGCCCCACCTCAGACTCACCAAGAACAAGAAGGCAAGTGGACTATTGTGGTACATAAAAAGTGGGTGTAACCATAAAGTACAGGTTATTAGTAAAAACAAAATGTTTATTTATACAAAGGTAACAAATAAATAACAAGCACATATGTATTAAAAGAATTTTGTGTTCTCAGATGACATGTAGCATTTCAACATGTTTTGCGGATATTACCGCTTCATCAGGATCATACATCTGAGCCCCAGGGTGTAAGGCGGAAGGGCTCTCCGGCCAGGCCTCCCCCGGTGATTGGGAAGGGAAATTATGGCACCCGCCAGACACTAGATAATAAAGGAATTAATATGAGGAGCCCAGGACTCTATAGTCAAGGGGACATGCATACATCATGGGTGTTCCGTGAACCCGAGTAAACTGTGTCAATTGTGCGAAGCAGCAAACATATGAACCTTGGGAGCTTAATCCAGAGTCAGTAATGCAGTCTCCCAGGACAGGTCAGGGTCTCCTACAAGTCTCCCACTGTGTTGGTCCGCTCCACATTTTTACTGCCAGCAGCGCAGTCAGTCGATGAGCCCACCTCTGGTTTGGGTTCACTAAAGCCTCCCCAATCTGATCATTCCTTTCCTATCCATTCATGGCTAAGGAAGCTTATGTATTCTGAATGGGAGCACCCAGATAAACAATTTTTCCCTCCAAAAAAGTTTTCAATACTTTATCCTATGGAGGAAGACTTTTATAAGAAATGGGGATTTCCAGCAATTGACGCTGCTATATCATCGGTAAATAAAAACCTGACTTGTCCAGTTGACAATGCTTATATGCTAAAGGATCCAATGGATAAGAAGTTGGAGTTCCTTTTTAAAAACTATATTTCGCTCGCAGGTTCAGTCGTTCAACCTGCACTGGCAGCGATCAGAGTTTCTCAGTCCTTAAAGGACCAGTTTATAGATGTACTCAAAGTTATTCCTGATCAGCAGGCCCGGAATTTGGCCAGAATATCAGAAGTAGGGATGAGCTTCGAGTTCGAGTCGAACATTGGCTGTTCACAGTTCGCCGAACAGCGAACAATTTGGGGTGTTCGCGGCAAATTCGAATGCCGCGGAACACCCTTTAAAAGTCTATGGGAGAAATCAAAAGTGCTAATTTTAAAGGCTAATATGCAAGTTATTGTCATAAAAAGTGTTTGGGGACCTGGGTCCTGCCATTGACATGGATCAATGCAAAAAAAAGTTTTAAAAACGGACGTTTTTTCAGGAGCAGTGATTTTAATAATGCTTAGAGTCAAACAATAAAAGTGTAATATCCCTTTAAATTTTGTACCTGGGGGATGTCTATAGTATGCCTGTAAAGGGGCGCATGTTTCCTGTGTTTAGAACAGTCTGACAGCAAAATGACATTTTGAAGGAAAAAACCCATTTAAAACTACCCGCGGCTATTGCATTGCCGACAATACACATAGAAGTTCATTGATAAAAACGGCATGGGAATTCCCCAAAGGGGAACCCCGAACCAAAATTTTTAAAAAAATGACGTGGGAGTCCCCCTAAATTCCATACCAGGCCCTTCAGGTCTGGTATGGATATTAAGGGGAACCACGGCCAAAATTTTAAAAAAAAATGACGTGGGGTTCCCCCTAAATTCCATACCAGACCCTTCAGGTCCGGTATGGATTTTAAGGGGAACCCCGCGCCAAAAAAAAAAAAAAAAACGGTGTGGGGTCCCCCCAAGAATCCATACCAAACCCTTATCCGAGCACGCAACCTTGCAGGCCGCAGGAAAAGAGGGGTGACAAGAGTGCGGCCCCCCCTCCTGAACCGTACCAGGCCACATGCCCTCAACATTGAGAGTGTGCTTTGGGGTAGCCCACCAAAACACCTTGTTCCCATGTTGATGAGGACAAGGGCCTCATCCCCACAACCCTGGCCGGTGGTTGTGGGGGTCTGCGGGCGGGGGGCTTATCGGAATCTGGAAACCCCCTTTAACAAGGGGACCCCCAGATCCCACCCCCCCTGTGTGAAATGGTAAGGGGGTACTTACCCCTACCATTTCACTAAAAAACTGTCAAAAATGTTAAAAATGACAAGAGACAGTTTTTGACAATTTATTTAAAAGCTTCTTCTTTCTTCTATCTTCCTTCATCTTCTGGTTCTTCTGGTTCTTCCTCCGGCGTTCTCGTCCAGCATCTCCTCCGCGGCGTCTTCTATCTTCTTCTCCTCGGGCCGCTCCGCACCCATGGCATGGGGGGAGGCTCCCGCTCTTCTCTTTTTCTTTTCTTCTCTTCTTCTCTTCTTCATTTTCTTCTCCGGGCCGCTCCGCACCCATGCTGGCATGGAGGGAGGCTCCCGCTGTGTGACGGCGCTCCTCGTCTGACAGTTCTTAAATAACGGTGACCCCACCCCCCTCTGACGCACGGGACATGACGGGACTTCCCTGTGGCATTCCCCGTGACGTCACAGGGAAGTCCCGTCAAGTCACCGTGCGTCAGAGGGGGGCGGGGTCACCGGGTGCCCCCATTATTTAAGAACTGTCAGACGAGGAGCGCTGTCACACAGTGGGAGCCTCCCTCCATGCCAGCATGGGTGCGGAGCGGCCCAGAGAAGAAAAGAAGAAGAGAAGAGCGGGAGCCTCCCCCCATGCCATGGGTGTGGAGTGGCCCAAGGAGAAGAAGATAGAAGATGCCGCAGAGGAGATGCTGGACGGGAACGCCGGAGAAAGAACCAGAAGAACCAGAAGAACCAGAAGAACCAGAAGATGAAGGAAGAAAGAAGAAGCATTTAAATAAAGGAATTGTCAAAAACTGTCTATTGTCATTTTTAACATTTTTGACAGTTTTTTAGTGAAATGGTAGGGGTAAGTACCCCCTAACCATTTCACACAGGGGGGGGCGGGATCTGGGGGTCCCCTTGTTAAAGGGGGTTTCCAGATTCCGATAAGCCCCCCGCCCGCAGACCCCCACAACCACCGGCCAGGGTTGTGGGGATGAGGCCCTTGTCCTCATCAACATGGGGACAAGGTGTTTTGGGGGGCTACCCCAAAGCACCCTCCCAATGTTGAGGTCATGTGGCCTGGTACAGTTCAGGAGGGGGGCGCACTCTCGCCCCCCCTCTTTTCCTGCGGCCTGCCAGGTTGCGTGCTCGGATAAGGGTCTGGTATGGATTTTTGGGGGGACCCCAAGCCGTTTTTTTGGGGGTTTTTTTGGGCGCGGGGTTCCCCTTAAAAGGGCCTGAAGGGCCTGGTATGGAATTTAGGGGGACTCCCACGTCATTTTTTTTTTTTAATTTTGGTTCGGGGTTCCCCTTTGGGAAATTCCCATGCTGTTTTTATCAATGAACTTCTATGTGTATTGTCGGCAATGCAATAGCCGCGGGTAGTTTTAAATGGGTTTTTTTCCTTCAAAACGTCATTTTGCTGTCAGACTGTTCTAAACACAGGAAACATGCGCCCCTTTACAGGCATACTATAGACACCCCCCAGGTACAAAATTTAAAGGGATATTACACTTTTATTGTTTGACTCTAAGCATTATTAAAATCACTGCTCCTGAAAAAACGGCCATTTTTAAAACTTTTTTTTGCATTAATCCATGTCCCCTGGGGCAGGACCCAGGTCCCCAAACACTTTTTATGACAATAACTTGCATATTAGCCTTTAAAATTAGCACTTTTGATTGTTCATGTTCGTGTCCCATAGACTTTAACGGTGTTCGCGTGTTCAAACTAACTTTTTTCCTGTTCCCATGTTCTGGTGCGAACCGAACAGGGGGGTGTTCCCTAATCAGAAGCATTGTGTTTTACAGTACACGCTATGAAAGATTCTATTCTCCAGGCCTCATGGCTCAGGCTAGGGCTGGTACATGTGCGTAGAATCCTATGGTTGAAAAATTGTTCAGCCGAAGCGCCATGCAAAAAGCTCTTGGCCAGTTTCCCTTTTCATGGTGAACGGTTGTTCGGGGATGATTCTTTGGATAAGTAAATCCAAACAATTTCTATCTCCAAGTGCCGATTTTCCCCGCTCACCAGAAATTTCTACGCTTCGAGGTAGAAAATCTTCATTTTCAGTTTGTAGCTCTACCTTTCAGTCTGGCTACTGCACCTCGAGTATTCACAAAGGTCCTGGCTCCTCTTTTAGCCAGGTTAAGGGCCCATGGTATAACAATACTAGCCTACTTAGACAATCTACTCTTGATAGATCAATCAGTAGCCCGTTTAAACCAAACTTTAGTCACCACAATCAGCTAACTGGAAGACCTAGGTTGGATTCTCAACCTAGAGAAATCCTCCTTAAAACCATCAAGGAGATTGCAGTACTTGGGGCTGATCATAGATACAGCTCAGAAGAGGGTGTTTCTGCCCCAGGAAAGGATCAGTTCCATAAAGGAACTGATTCAGTTGGTCAAAACAAAGAAAGATCCTTCTATTCGACTTTGCATGAAATTGTTGGGAAAGATGGTGGCTTCTTTCAAGGCCGTTCCTTATGTGCAGTTTCATTCAAGACTGCTACAAAACAGTATCCTGTCAACTTGGAAAAAGAAGATCCAAGCTCTGGACTTCCCAATGCATTTATCCCCAATGTGCGTCAGAGCCTCAATTGGTGGTTAATATCCAAGAATCTTCAAAAAGGAAAATCTATTCTACTAGTTACCTGGAAGGTGGTAACAACAGATGCCAGCCTTCTGGGCTGGGGAGCAGTCCTGGAAGAAGTGTTGGTCCAGGGGAAATGGTCCAAATCAGAGAGGACCTTGCCCATCAATATTCTGGAGGCCTGGACACTCAGACTACGGAATTGTCCTGTCAAAATTCAATCAGACAATGCTACGGCAGTGGCCTATATCAATCACCAAGGGGGCACGAGAAGTCATGCGGCCCAGAGAGAAGTGAATCATATTCTTTCTTGGGCAGAAAGCAACATTCCTTGCCTATCAGCTATTCTGATTCCAGGGATAGAGAATTGGCAGGTGGACAACTTGAGTCGCCAACAATTGTTCCCAGGAAAATGGTCTCTTCATCCCGACATCTTTCTGTCAATATGTCAGAAATAGGGAGTTCCGTACGTGGATTTGTTTGCGTCCAGGTTCAACAACAAAATCGACAACTTTGTGTCAAGGACAAGGGATCCGATGACATGCGGAACAGATGCCTTGGTCTTTCTGTGGGATAAGTTTTCACTAATCTATGCATTCCCTCCTGTTCTGCTGCTTCCGCATCTTCTTCACAGGATCAAGCAAGAAGGGAAGGAGGTGATTCTTGTGGCCCAGGAGATCTTGGTTTACTGAGATTATAAAAATGGCGGTAGGGGACCCTTGGACCCTACCGCTGTGGCCAGACCTTCTCTCGCAAGGTCCGATATCCCATTCTACCTTACAAATGCTAAGTTTAACGGTTTGGCTATTGAGACCCACATTCTAAAGGACCATGGGCAACTTCAGTAATTTCTACTTTGGTTAATGCCAGGAAGCCGGCCTCCAGAATCATATACTATAGAGTCTGGAAGGCATATGTCTCCTGGTGTGAATCCAGGGGTTGGCACCCCAGAAAATATGTCATAGGTAGAATCCTTGAATTCCTAAAGATGAGATTAGAGATGAAGCTGGCCTTGAGTACTATCAACGGCCAGGTGTCGGTATTATCGGTATTTTTTCAACGTCCACTTGCTTCACACTCGCTGGTTCGTAACTTTATTCAGGGGGTAACGCGGATTAATCCTCCAGTTAAATCACCCCTGAACCCTTGGGACTTAAATTTAGTCCTGTCGGCTTTACAAAAACCTTTTGAGCCTATTTGAGATATTTCCTTGGTCCTCTTGACGAGGAAAGTAATTTTCTTGGTTGCCATATCTTCTGCAAGAAGACTGTCAGAGTTGGCTGCTCTTTCTTGTAAAGAGCCATATTTGATTATTCATAAGGATAAGGTTGTATTGCGGCCTCATCCTAATTTCCTACTGAAGGTAGTGTCAGGTTTTCGTTTAAACCAGGATATTGTTCTGCCTTAATTTTTTCCAGAACCCCGTTCTGTGCAAGAAAAGTCACTACATTCTCTTGATGTGGTGAGAGCAGTCAAGATCTATTTGAAAGTGACCGCTCAGATTCATAAAACAGATGTTTTGTTTGTATTGCCAGACGGTCCTAAAAGAGGACAGGCAGCGTCAAAATCTACTATTTCTAAATGGATCCATCAAGTGATTGTTCAAGCTTATGGTTTAAAAAGGAAAATTCCTCCTTTTCATTTTAAAGTGCACCCCACCAGGGCTGTTAGTACTTCTTGGGCAGTGCATCATCAAGCCTCCATGGCTCAGATCTGCAAGGCTGCAACTTGGTCTTCAGTCCATACATTTACCAGATTCTATCAGGTAGATGTAAAAGGTCATAAAGATATCGCCTTTGGGCGCAGTGTACTGCAGGCTGCAGTATAAGTCCTCTAGTCTCTTGGTGCCCTACTTTTTGTTGTGTCTCCCTCCCTCCAGTTGGCATTGCTATGGGACATCCCACATAGTAACTACTATGGCTCTGTGTCCCGTGATGTACCATAAGAAAATAGGATTTTTATAACAGCTTACCTGTAAAATCCTTTTCTTTGAAGTACACCACAGGACACAGAGGTCCCTCCCTTCTTTGGTATACATGTGTATTGCTTGGCTACAAAACTGAGGTACTCCCAGTAGTGGGAGAGGTTATATAGGGAGTTCACTTTTTGTCTTAGGGTGTGCCAGTGTCCATCACCTGAAGGTGGCCTATAACCCACATAGTAACTACTATTGCTCTGTGTCCCGTGATGTACTTCAAAGAAAAGGATTTTACAGCTGTTATAAAATTCCTATTTTTTCACTAAGAACTACTGCACTGGGGTCTCAATACTAGCAAACTGTAATACAATCCGAACATCTACAATACATTATACAGTAGTTCAGTAGTGGCAATAACCCAAACCATTTCCTTTAAGGACCTTGTATAGGATTCCTCTTACATAAGTCTGATATATTCAGTGTAAAACATTTAAATCCAATTACCATCACAAGATAGGAAAAGATGGGAAATATTGAAAATGATGTGATAATGTCATCTCTAATGGTACAAATGACTTTGGCAGCACTATGTTGCTGTGTTGTCGAGTGCTAATACACAGAAAACAGCTTACATTACTCCGCATTAACCAACAAACAACTGTGGAGGTGAATTAAACACGATGTGAAAATACAGACTTTATTGGAGCTGATCACACATCCGGGTGTGTTATCTGTAAATAATTCTCTCTCTCTGGGTGGCTTTAGAAGTAACTGTTACACCAGAATGATACAGATAATGTAAAATAAAGAGGAATAATGCCTAAAAATATAAGAAACATAAAAGCAACAAAGTGCAAATACTATATATATAGATATTTACAATGTAACCCCTGCTGTGTTATATATACAGTATATACAACTTTAATAGTATATTTATAATGCTAAAGTATAAAATAAAATAACTAAATCTAATAGCAATAATAATAATAATAATAATAATAATAATAATAAATATATTCCTTATAGCATACAATTATTATGTACCCAACTTAATTTATTGAAAGTTAACCCCCTAGAGCGTGTGCATGTATGTATGTATATATATATATATATATATATATATATATATATATATATATATATATATACATTATATACACTATATTACCAAAAGTATTGGGATGCCTGCCTTTACGCGCACATGAACTTTAATCTCATCCCATTCCGTAGGGTTCAATATTGAATTGGCCCACCCTTTGTAGCTATAACAGCTTCAACTCTTCTAGGTGTTCTATGGGGTTGAGGTCAGGACTCTGTGCAGGTCAATCAAGTTCATCCATGTCTTTCTGGACCTTGCTTTGTGCACTGGTCCAACTCATTTGGTGGAGGGGGGATTATGGTATGGAGTTGCTTTTCAGGGGTTGGGCTTGGCCTCTTAGTTCTCTTAAGGAGTCAGCATACCAAGACATTTTGGACAATTTCATGCTCCCAACTTTGTGTGAACAGCTTGGGGATGGCCCCTTCCTTTTCCAACATGACTGAGCACCAGTGCACAAAGCAAGGTCCATAAAGATGTGCATCCAGGGAGTGGAAAAGTAAGTGGTTGAGCTGCAGTTTTACTGTCCCGAACCATCCACCTAAACAAGGGCATGCGGCCAACCAGGGCACATGTGCGCATGCTTTGGCCGTGATGCTTTGCGGGTAAAGCAAAAATTAAATGGCATGTCATATTCGGTGGGTGAATCATCACTGAATGAGAGCCATACAATGAATTGGGCTGCACCGCACTTTTCTTCTGTTCACTCACTTTGCATTTTGTAAACTGATAAATAACCAATAAAATATATATTTTTGAAAACATTCTTACTTTACAGCATTTCTTCACACTTGCCTAAAATGCACAGTACTGTATATATATATATATATATATTTACACAGTATATACACACTTACTATATATAAATAAAATATATTATAGTACATTTGTCTGTGAATTAATAATTTTTTTCCCTTAGTCCCCTATCTTAGAGTTCTTCTCTCTCTCGTTTTATTTTACAAATGTCGAAGAGATTTACTGGCCTTTGTATTTCATGGAGAAACCTTAAGCGAATTGTACCGTATTCAAATGCGCTCCATAAATGTATTTCAATTATGTTTTATTCTCATTCTGTATTCTGTTTGCATTTCTATAAATCCTTCTTATGTACAGTAGCAAAGTGGTCATAAAAATGGTGCCGGTTATTGCATTTAAATTGCACAGCATTAAACGCGGCAATCGTGGCAAGGTATTAAGGTTGTTGTGAGGATCTTTCTAAACACATCAGTCTGAAAAAAAAATGTAGGAATCTGGGGGAGATGTGGCCACTGACACAGTGGCAGTGTGTCCATAAGGGCGCACGGGCACCGCCCCCTCTCTTCAGCCACCCCCTCTATCCCCAATAGATAGATTCATGCATTGCCGCTGCTGCCACCCCCTATTCAGGCGCCCGGCCCCTTTTCAGAGCCTGAAGTACAGCAGCGGGGGGTGTTTTTGAACCACCTGATTAGAGCCATAGGCTCTAATAGGTGTCAGAAAAGGTAAACAGCGAGCGCCATGCTTGGCGCTTGCAGTTCACCCAGCTGTGTTAGAAAAGCAAATGAATATTAGGCACAGTGGCTGCGTTTGGCCACAGTGGCTGCGTTTGGCCACAGTGGCTGCGTTTGATGGTACGGTAGCTGCGTTAGATAGTACAGTGGCTGCGTTTGGCAGCCACTGTGCCATCAAACGCAGCCACTGTACCCATCAATTGCCGTCACTGTGCCCAAATGCAGCCACTGTGCCCATCAAACTCAGCCACTGTGCCATCAAACACAGCCACTGTGCCCATCAAACGTAGCCACTGTGCCCATCAAACGCAGCCACTGTGCCCATCAAACCTAGCCACTGTGCCCATCAAATGCAGCCACTGTGCCCATCAAACGCAGCCACTGTGCCATCAAACGCTGCCACTTTGCCCATCAAACGCAGCCACTGTGCCATCCAATGCCACCACTGTGCTCATCAAACACTGCCATTGAGTTTGCTGGAACTTAGACCAAGTGGAACTGGACTAAGTGGTGAGTTAAAAACCAGAGTGGAAAACAGAAGGTTATAACAGGGGTCAGAGTACCTGTGTAGTGTGAGTGTATACCTGTGTATTGTAAGTACATGAGTGATGGGAGTGCACGTGGGCTGTATTTTGTATTAGTGTCAGGTAGTACCTGTGTATTGTGAGTACCTGAGTGTTGTCTGAGTAGTGTGTATGGATCGTTAGTACTTGTGTATTGTGTATACTTTTGTATTGTGTGTACTTGTGTTATGTGTGTCCACGTTGGTCAGCGTGTGCACATTGGTCTGCGAATGCACGTGGGTCTGTGAGTGCATGTGGGTCTGCGAGTGCACGTGGGCCTGCGAGTGCACGTGGGTCTGTGAGTGCATGTGGGTCTGTGAGTGCATGTGGGTCTGTGAGTGCACGTGGTTCTGTCAGTGCACGTGGGTCTGCGCATGCACATAGGTCTGTGGGTGCACATGGGTCTGCTAGTGCACGTTGGTTTGCAAGTGCACGTGGGTCACCTGTGTGTTTTCTTGTTGAGTACCTGTGTATTGTCTCGTTGAGTATTAGTGTTAGGAAGCTAGCTGTTAGGTAATTTGGACAGGGTATAATCCCCAATCCTCATTAAATTAGTAGGTACGATGCCTGGCGGGTGTGGAGATGCGACTCGGTGTACATCCGATCAAGGGCGAATGCTGCTGTGCAAAATGTGAGCACATTGTTTCCCTGGAAGCCCAGGTTTTGAATCTGGGGAAGCAACTGTCAGCACTGAGAAGACCCTCCATACTAAAGGAGAGCCAGGAACATACCCAGTAGGTGCCAGCAGGAGCCAGCACAGAAGAGGGTGAAAACAAAGAGGTGCAGGCACTAAAAAAGAGTAGATGGGTGACAGTCAGGAAGGGTAGAGGTGGAAGTGCCAGGAAGGCCAATGCAGGGCTGGAGCATCCCAATAAGTACGCTCCATTAAGTGACATTGTTGAAACCAGTCAGGGACCAGCACTGCTGGAGCTGAGGGACTCTCCTTGCTGCCAGGGGAAGAACTCCTCCAGTGAGAGTTGGGGGGGAAGCGAAGGGAAGGAAAGACAGATTCTGGTGGTAGGGGACTCAGTTCTTAGACGGACAGAGAGGGCAATCTGTGACAAAGACCTGAAGCACCAAACTGTATGTTGTCTACCGAGTGCTCGGGTTCGGCAAATCACAGATATGGTGGACAGATTACTGGGAGGGGCTGGGGAAGACCCGGCTGTCATAGTGCACATTGGCACCAATGACAAAGTCAGAGGCAGATGGAGTGTCCTAAAGAACGGTTTTAGGGACTTGGGAGCTAAATTGAGGAAAAGGACCTCCAAGGTAGTATTCTCAGGAATACTACTGGTACATCCAGCCACACTAGAAAGGCAGAGCAAGATTAGGGAAGCAAACAAGTGGCTGAGGAGCTGGTGTAGTAAGAAGGGGTTTGGGTTCCTGGAGGACTGGGCCGACTTCTCAGTTGGTCACCAGTACTATAGAAGGAACGGACTGCACCTAAATGAGGAGGGTGCAGATCTGCTGGGAGTGAAGATGGCCAAAAAGTTAGAGAGGTTTTTAAACTAGGCGATGGGGGGGAGGGTCCAGAGGTAGAGATAGTCAGCGCGTAACATATTCCAGAGGGTAGTATTGGGGGAATTAGTGGTAGATTGATTAAAGAACATAAACCCAAGGTAAGTATAGTAACAAGTCCCAGTTGCAATCTCGGAACACCCAATAAGAGGATAGTATGCGATCGGTCTAAACTACGTGGCATGTTCACCATTGCCAGGAGTCTGGCGGACAAGATGGGTGAACTAGAGATACTGTTCGAGGAGGATTTGGATTTTGTGGGAATTTCAGAGACCTGGTTCAACAGCTCTCATGATTGGCTGGCAACCATTCAAGGGTATAACCTTTATCGCAAGGATAGAGAAGGTAAAAAAGGGGGAAGGGTATGCCTATATCAAGGATAATATACAAGTGAATGTGAGAGATGACATCACTAAGGGGGCTAGGGAGGAGGTGGAATCCTTATGGGTAGAGCTCCAAAGGGATGAAGCTAAGGGTAAAATAATACTGGGAGTATGCTATAGACCCCCTAACCTGAGGGAGGAGGGGGAGATGGATCTCCTATCACAATCTGTATTAGCAGCAAGGACTGCAAGGGTTATCATAATGGGGAATTTGATTATCCAGACATAGACTGGGCGGAGGGAACCAAGCATTAGTCTATGGCTCGCCGGTTCCTAAATGTCTTGCAGGACAATTTCATGGTTCAGATGGTAGACGCACCAACTAGAAATAAAGCGTTACTGGATCTACTGATTACCAACAATACAGACCCGATCACGGATGTGGAAATAAAAGGCAATTTAGGAAACAGCAATCACAGGTCAATTGGCTTCAATATAAATCACACAAATAGGAAACATAAGCAGAATATAAAGACACTGAATTTCAAAAGAGCCAACATCCCTAAACTACGAAACCTTGCTAGAAGGCATAAACTGGGATAAAATCTTAGGAACAATGAACATGGAGGAGAGATGGGTTTTCTTTAAGAGCATATTAAATAAGGGCATTAGCCAATGCATCCCATTGGGTAATACATTTAAAAGTCCTGGATGGCTTAACTCCAATGTAAAAATGCATATAAAAGCGAAGGAGAAGGCCTTCAAAAAAGGTTGAGGGATCATCATCAGCATTCAGACTTTATAAGGAATGCAACAAGAAATGTAGGGGGCAATTAGGGCGGCTAAGATAGAACACAAAAGACACATAGCGGAGGAAAGCAAAAAAAATCCCAAGAAATTCTTTAAGTATGTAAACAGTAAAAAAGGGAGGACAGACCATATTGGTCCCATATAGAATGAGGAAGGTCATCTGGTTACAAAGGATGGGGAGATGGCAAAGGTATTGAATTTATTCTTTGCTCAGTCTTCATGAGGGAATCGGGGGGTGTTCAGTAACCAAAATTGCAGTGTGGATCCTCATGACACATCACAGGAAGGAAACCTAACATTAATAAATCACCGGGACTAGATGGCTTGCACCCGAGGGTACTTAGGGAACTCAGTCAAGTAATTGCCAGACCATTGTTCCTAATTTTTACTGACAGTCTACTGACTGGAATGGTACCAGCTGATTGGAGAAAAGACAATGTAGCACCAATATTTAAAAAGGGCCCAAAATACATTCCTGGGAAATACAGACCAGTTAGCCTAACATCAATAGTATGCAAGCTCTTGGAGGGGATGATAAGGGACTATATACAAGATTTTAGTAATGAAAACTGTATCATTAGCAGTAATCAGCATGGATTATTGAAGAATCGTTCTTGCCAAACTAATCTATTAACCTTCCATGAGGAGGTGAGTTGCCATTTAGATAAAGGAAGGCCTGTAGACATGGTGTATCTGGATTTTACAAAACCATTTGACACAGTTCCCCATAAACATTTACTGTATAAAGTAAGGTCTGTTGGCATGGACCATAGGGTGAGTACATGGATTGAAAACTGGCTAGGGGCGAGTTCAGAGGGTGGGGGGGAGTACTTGAAATGGTCAGGGGTGGGTAGTGGGGTCCCCCAGGGTTCTGTGCTGGGACCAATCCTGTTTAATTTGTACGTAAATGACCTGGAGGGGTAAACAGTTCAATCTCTGTATTTGCAGACGATACAGATGATACTAAACTAAGCAGAGCAAAACTTCTCCGCAGGATGTGGAAGCCTTGCAAAATTATCTGAACAAATTAATGGGGTGGGCAACTACATGGCAAATGAGGTTTAATGTAGAAAAATGTAAAATAACACATTTGGGTGGCAAAAATATGAATGCAATCTATACACTAGGGGGAGAACCTCTGGGGAAATCTAGGATGGAAAAGGACCTAGGGGTCCTAGTAGATGATAGGCTCAGCAATGGCATGCAATGCCAAGCTGCTGCTAACAAAGCAAACAAAATATTGGCATGCATTAAAAAGGGGACCAACTCCAGAGATAAAACGATAATTCTCCGACTCTACAAGACTCTAGCATATGCTGTCCAGTTCTGGGCACCAGTCCTCAGGAAGGATGTACTGGAAATGGAGCAAGTACAAAGAAGGGCAACTAAGCTAATAAAGGGTCTGGACGATGTTAGTTATAAGGAAAGGTTGCGAGCACTGAACTTATTCTCTCTGGAGAAGAGACACTTGAGAGGGCATATGATTTAAATTTACAAATACCGTACTGGTGACCCCACAATAGGAATAAAACTTTTTCATGGAAGGGAGTTTAACAAGACACGTGGCCACTCATTAAATTTACAAGAAAAGAGGTTTAACCTTAAACTATGTAGAGGGTTCTTTATTGTAAGAGTGGTAGGATGTGGAATTCCCTTCCACAGGCAGTGGTATCAGTGGGGAGCATCGATAGTTTCAAAAAACGATTAGATAAGCACCTGAACGACCACCACATACAGGGATATACAATGTAATACTGACATATAATCACACACATAGGTTGGACTTGATGGACTTGTGTCTTTTTTCAACCTCAACTACTATGTAACTATGTAACAATTCCTTCACTAGGCTGGGAAAACCCTGGCCCTGGGGCACTTCTTCTCCTTCACTACATTGGTAAAACCCTGACCATAGGACACTGGCCCTTCACTAGGCTGGGAGAACCCTGGCCCTGGGATACAGGTCTTTCAATATACTAGGAAAACCCTGGCCCTGAGACACTGGTCCTTCAATGGGCTTGAAAAACCCTGGTCATGGGACACAGGCTCTTCACTAGGCTAGGAAAGCTTTGGCCCTAAACACCAGTCATTAGGCTGGGAAAATCCTGGCCCTGGGATACTGACACTGGGACACTGACACTGGGACACTGGTCCTTTATTGGGCTGGGAAAACACTGGCCATAGGACACAGGCCCTTCACAAGGCTAGGAAAGCTCTTGCCCTCAACATTGTTCCTTCACTAGGCTGGGAAAATCCTGGCCTTTTGGCACTTGTCCTTCAGTATGCTGGTAAAATACTAATAACGGGAAACTGGCCCTTCGCTAGAAAAACCCTGTTCTGAAACACTGGTCCTTCACTGGGCATGGAAAATGGTCAAGGGACACAGGTTTTTCATTAAGCTAGGAAAGCTCTCGCCCTCAACACTGGCTCTTCATTAGGCTGGGAAAACCCTGGGCTTGGGACACTTGTCCTTCATTACACTGGTAAAACCCTGACCACATGTAGGTTTTTCACTAGGCTAGGAAAACCTGGCCCTGGGACACTGGTTTTTCACTAGGCTAGGAAAACCCTGGCTCTGGGATACAGGTCCTTCATTAGGCTTGAAAAACCCTGGCTAGTGGCTACTGGAGTTCATGGCCTGCACTATAAGCACCAAAAAGCACTAAGGGCATAGAAAGAAAAAGGATATTGAATCAAATTCAGCCATCCCTTAAACACGTGGCCCTCGTGCAGTTCTATATGTGGTTCAAGCCACGAAAAAAGGAAGACGAAAAAAAAAAAAAACAAATACAGCAAACTAGTAGCCTCTTCATTATAACAGAAAACCTGATATGAAACAATTAGCAGGCAGCCATGAGGTGAAATGGGTGTAATTGTTCTGCAACTACGTTACACGTTCCATCACAGAAGACATTTCTAATCTTATATCTGTTTTTCTAGTTTCATAATCTCCTGCAGTGCTCTTGTTCCCTGCTGCACAAAAGCTGATGCTAATTGAAAATATATGATGCATAGCATATGGATAGGCGTGTATGCAGTGCTGAGAAAGGTTATGCTGGAAGCCAAGGAATAGAAAAAGAAGAACGTACAGCATTTGTCATTTTATTCCCCATATTTATATAGCCCTGATCAATTCCGTAGCTTCATATAGATTACATTTTTACAACAGCCTTTCTTGATGGAGACTACAGTCTATTTTCCCTGCGAGAGTTATTCTGCGGATGCATCTGTACACACGCGGATGTAACTACAAGTCGTGGGGGTCCCTAAGAAAACATTTGATAGCATCACCTACTGGTGGGCATAGTCACCAAAACGTGGCTGTGCAGGACCCCATTCAACTATATGACTATAGATCAAAAGATAGATACATACATACATAGATACATAGATAGATCATTACAAGCCAGGATCATGGTTAGGGTATACTAAAAACCGAGGGTGGTTCCTGCTTCTCACCTGCCCAGAAGAAAGCAATGTCCACCAGCATGTGACAACACATCAGCACTAGCTCAAGTCCCATCTAGTATGAATAGACCCTTAAGGTAAAGGTACAAGGTTTTTTACCTTCATTTTAAATCACTCTCTGCAGTAAGGTAAAAACCTTTAAGGCGCAGCTCTGCCCCCCCCCCCCCCCCCCCCCGCTTTTTATACTCACCTAAGCCCAATCTCGATCCAGTGATGTGCACAAGAGCATAGGCTCTCTCAGCTCTCTCCATCCTCAGTGGTTTAGACACAGCCATTGGCTCCAGCTGCTGTCAATTGCAGCCAGTGAGGAGGGAGCAAGGCGGGGCCAAGACACGCTCTGTGTGTCTTATGCAAACAGAGCGGGGCTCGGGAACAAGAACGCATGAGTGCCCCCCCCCCCCCCCACATAGTAAGCAGCTTGCCATGGGGGCACTCGGTGGAGGGAAAGAGCCAGGAGTGCCAGCGGGGGACCTGAGAAGAGGAGGATCAGGGAAAATTCCTACTCCCTATGTTATGAAGATAATAAGAAGGGAGGTTTTCCAAAGTCCTAACACACTTCATATCTTAGGGTGACAATGCTGTTCCTCCATAGATACTGTACAGTGAGTAAGGGCTTTCTTAACCAGGACAGGAAGTACACTATATCACCTGTCTTTACATGCACATGAACTTTAATGGCATCCCAGTCTTAGTCCATAGGGTTCAATATTGAGTTGGCCCACCCTTTGCAGCTATAACAGCTTCAACTCTTCTGGGAAGATTGTCCACAAGGTTTAGGAGTGTGTCTATGGGAACGTTTGACCATTCTTCTAGAAGCGCTTTTGTGAGGTCAGGCACTGAAGTTGGATGAGAAGGCCTGGCTCGCAGTCTCCGCTCTAATTAGTCCCAAAGGTGTTCTGTCTGGTTGAGTTCAGGACTCTGCGCAGGCCAGTCAAGTTCCTCCACCCCAAACTCGCTCATCTATGTCTTTATGGACCTTGCTTTGTGCACTGGTCCAAATCATTGGGTAGAGTGGGGATTATGGTGTGGGGTTGTTTTTCAGGGGTTGGGATTGGCCCCTTAGTTCCAGTGAAGGGAACTCTCAAGGCGTCAGCATACCAAGACATTTTGGACAATTTCATGTTTCCAACTTCGTGGGAACAGTTTGGGGGATGGCCCCTTCTTGTTCCAACATGACTGCGCACCAGTGCACAAAGCAAGGTCCATAAAGACATGGATGAGTGAGTTTGGGGTGGAGGAACTTGACTGGCCTCCACAGAGTCCTGACCTCAACCCGATAGAACATCTTTGGGATTAATTAGAGGGGAGACTGCGAGCCAGGCCTTCTTGTCAATCAGTGCCTCACCTCACAAATGCACTTCTGGAAGAATGGGCAAACATTCCCATAGACACACTCCTAAACCTTGTGGACGGCCTTCCCAGAAGAGTTGAAGCTGTTATAGCTGCAAAGGGTGGGCCAACTCAATATTGAACCCAACGGACTAAGACTGGGATGCCATTAAAGGTCATGTGCATGTAAAGGCAGGCGTCCCAATACTTTTGACAATATAGTGTATGTTGCTGACAGGATCGCCAAGTTCTGATAATGAAATGTTTTACATTCATGTTTTTGACTTCACATTTCACTAAAAATCACTTTAGCATACAGCTCTGCATGCTGATATGAAATCATTTTACATTCATTAGTTAAACAAATGTATTTCATTTAACTGTTTAGTTACAATGACTGTTTTTCCACTTCCTGGTTAAGTAAGGTACCTGTGACGTAACCCTGGCCTCACAGTTGCATCCCGGAAAGTTCCTACCACATGTTCCAGGAGCAGACCCAGAGTTCCAGATAGAGTTCCAGCAAATAATGGGAAATAGATTAATCTGCCCTTAGTACAAATGGTTACTGTGAGAAGAATGGGGAGGAACAGAAAATTAGGGTATACAAAGAATAAAAAGCTTTTAATTATTTATAAGTATCTGTTAGTAGATCGCCATTACGAAACATTTCTAAAGGCGGCTTTGTTCTTTTTTTTTATAAGGGATGATAGACATGTGCAGAATGAAAAAAAATAGTTTTGTTTTGTTTCGTTTAAATTCGTTATTTACATAAATTTGTTTAGTTCAATTTGTTTAATTCGTTTAATTAGTTTTCAGAATTCGTTTTGTTTATTCATATTCTAATCTATTTGAATTTTCAAATTCATATTCAGATCGATTTGAAAAGTTTTCAAATCATTTTTGAATAGTTTTCGAATCAATTTCGAATAGTTTTCGACATCGAATAGTTTTCGAATTTGAAAAGTTTTCCAATTTCCAAGGAGAATAAAATAGAATAGAAAATAAAGGAATAGAATAGAAAAAAAAATAATAGAAAATAATATAACAGAAAATAAAAGACTAGAATATAATAGAGTAAAACAGAACAAAATATGATAGACAATGAAAGAAAAAAATAGAATGGAATAGACTAGAAAGGAATAGAATAGAATAAAAAAAGAATAGAATTAGAGTATAACCATCTTCTGAAATTCAAATAGAATAGAAAATAATACAATTAAAGAAACAATAGCATTGAATAGAATAAAATAGAAATAATGTAACCATTTTCCAAAATTCTAATAGAAACAATTCGAATTTGAATAGAATAGAAAAGAATAGAGTAGAATAGAATAGAAAATAACACAATAGTATAGAAAAAAAATACAGAATAGAATACAATGAATATAACCATCATCCAATTCTAATCTATTCTTTTCTATTCTATTCAAATTAATTCTATTTGAATTTTGGGAAATGGTTATATTCTTTGTATTCTATTGTATTCAATTTTTTAAACTTGTATTTTTTTTCTATTTGTTTATTCTATTCTATTCTTTTCTATTCTATTATTTTATTTTCTATTCTGGTCTATTCAAATTATTCTATTCAAATTTCGGAAGATGTTTATATTTTTTCTATTCTATTCTGTTGTTTTTTTTTTCTAAATTATTCTGTTATTTTTTATTCTATTCAAATCTATTCTTTTCTATTCTATTCAAATTCAAATGTATTCCATTTGAATTTTGGGAAATGGTTATATTCTTTCTATTCAATGCTATTCTATGCTATTGTTTTTTCTTTTCTTTTCTTTTCTATTCTATTATAGTCTATTCTATTATTTTTTTCTATTCTATTATTTTCTATTCGTTTCTTATGTATTCAAATTTATTCTATTTGAAATTCGAATTTCAGAAGATGGTTATGTTACTTCTATGTTATTCTATTCTATTCTATTCTATTCTATTCTATTCTATTCTATTCTATTTGTTTCTATTATATTCTAGTGTATTCTGTTATTTTATTTTCTCTTCTATTTTGTTCTGTTTTACTCTATTATATTGTATACTTATATTTTCTGTTATATTCTTTTCTATACTATTTTTTTTTCTATTCTATCCCTTTATGTTCTATTCTGCTTTATTCCCTTTGGAAATTTAAAAACTACCCGAATTCAAAAACGGATCGAATTTGAAAACTATTCGAATTAGAAAACTATTCGAAAACGTTTCGAATTAGAATTTCGTCCAAATTTTTTTTTTTCTGTTATTTTGGATTCATTCAAATTCAGTACTATTGTAATTCGGAAATTCGGATACATCCGAATTTCCGAAAAAGGAAAATTTGTCCGAATTTCAATTCGGAACGAAACAAACCGCACATGTCTAAAGGGTGAAGTTCCTCACACGTATAACAATTGGGGCTGTGGTTATTGGTCGAAAATGCGCAGTGAAAACACATACCAAGCCATGTTTACAGAGGGATAATTAGAAGGAAAGTTTATTTGAAGGGAGGAAGGAGAAACGTTAGAGGTTATTGCTCTAAACATCTCAAGGTTGGACCTAGGAAGAAATAGAAGAACACACAACAACGTGAATCAAATGTATTCCATTATAAAGCTAAGTAAAAACACAATGGGTTGAATGGCTCCTATCACGCCTTAGAAAGAAGAAAGTTCTCAAGGTCACTGACTAATTCAACTAACATTCATTTATTGCCTGAATGGAACGCTTGTGTTTCATAAGCCCTTTCGTAAGTCTACTGAACAGGATGTTCTGTTCAATTATTTTTTTTTGCTTTAGACTAACATGAGATTGGAGCAACTGAGAGCTGCTTATCAATGAGTACGAAGGCAACACCACTGTTCAAATTGTAACATACGGTATGTCTTTAAAGTCAATCTTTACAAGTCTGCATGAATGCATTCCTGACGTATCACAATATACGTGAACAATATAACTAAAGAGCTCTACCCTTTATTATTAAAAAGCTGTCCTTGAGCTCCAGGCAAGTGACTTTGCCTCAGCCGAGATGAAGCTCCTGGACGGTGTTCGCTTATTGAAGACCCAAAAGTCTCGGACATCAAGGGTACTCTAGAAAATTTAAAAAAGAATAAAGCCCAAACCCAGAGCTGAAATGTAATAAAGGTACTGTATATATAGAAACCTATTTAGGGCTGCATTTAGACAACAGTTCACCCCAGCCTCACCTAAATAATAGTGCCTTTTTGTAAAACTCTGCCTTTTCTATTGTTTATTATTTCAGTAAAAGGCAAATGCCGCAATGAGGTGCTGAAGGTGAAGTGTGCTGCAGGAATGGTCATCAGACCTTAACAGAGACCTAACCTCTACACTTTAGGTAGAGTTTTGCCCTGGTTATTACTATGGAAGAGACTTGTCGCTCAGGTTGGCTGGATTAAGGATATTCAGGGAGATGTGGATGGAATCAGGGGGGTGGTGGCACAGAGAACCATGAGGAGGGACTCTTCTTGGAGAGAGAGAGAGAACAGAGCAAAAAGTTGAGTTTTATCCCTGAAGTATGGAGTGCACAGGTATAAAAAAGAAACTAACCAACACAATACAATCTCCTGAGCTTGGTCAAATTAGTAGATGGTGCAGCCAACCCCGGATTTTGTTGACGGAAAATTTTATAGCAAGCTCTCAAACTTTGTGTGTCGGAAAATCCGATGGAAAATGTGTGATGGAGCCTACACATGGTCAGAATTTCTGATAACAAGGTCCTATCACACATTTTCCGTTGGAAAATCCGTGTGTACGGGGCATTATACTGAGGCCTCATGCCCACGGACATTTGTACAGCCGCTTTTAGGAGCACTTTTCACAGCTTAAAAATGCCTCTCAATTATAGCCTCATGCCCACCAAGGCGTTTAGGAGCTGTAAGCAGCATAGGCGTTTTTAAGCTCCAAAAAAAAAACAGTACCAGAGCTTTCTGAGGCTCCAGTGCTAGAGCGATTTAATGAGGCTTAACGCTGTATACACAACATTAAGCCTCGTCTGCGTTTCTCTGTCTCTATCAAAATCAATGGTTCCCTATGGGAGCCCATTGACTTGAATAGAAGTCGCACCAGAAGTCGGATCACAATGATCCGACTTACGGTGCAACTTGTGTGCTGAGAATCTTGAAAGGGAACCCCGCCAAAATGTAAAAAAAAAAATAGCATGAGGTTCCCTCCCCAAGACGATACCAGACCCTTCAGTCTGGTATGGATCTTAAGGGGAATCCCCCATGCCAAAAAAAATGGGTCCCCCCCAGGATCCATACTAGACCTTTATCCAAGCATGTAGCCCGGAAGGTTGGGAAAGGGAGGGGGACCATCGGGCAAGGGTTGTCGGGAGGACAGGGTGTTTGGGGTAGGGAGCGCAGGGCCCCTGCCCCGAAGCAGGCTTGTGGCCTGGTATGGTCCAGGAGGGGGGCGCTTGCTTGCCTCCCCCTTTCTTGACCCTCTGGGCTGCGTACTCGGTTAAGGGTCTGGTATGGATCTTGGGGGGAAACTCACGCAAAAATTTTTTTCACATTTTGGAGGGGTTACCCTTTAAGATTCTCAGCACACAAGTTGAGAACTTTGAGTCTCATCAACCTTTTGTTATTTGGGGTTTAAAGTGGTTGTAAACCTAGTTGTTTTTTATTTCTTGCTTTTTGTGTCTCTTTTTCATTATTTTCATATTTATTCGGCTTTCTGCGCAGTACACTGAGTGTTTTAATACCTAATGCTACTGTGCATGTCCTACAGACTGGATCCAAAACGAGGCCTGGTTAGATTATTTTGGTATATAGGGAGGTGACGCAGCGCGCCGCCCGTGCCCCTGGACGATGTAACCTATTACGAAACGCGTAGGGCAGAGCGACGTGCTTGCGTCACCTCGCATTGTCGTTGATGTCTCAGTAGGACGGGTTCTGTCCATGTGTTTACCGGCCGGAGCACCAGACACCACAGGCGCTTATTTCTGCCATCCATATGTGAGTGCAATACATGTTTTCTTTTATCTTTAATAAATCGAAGGTTTTACACTATTGGAGCTTCTCTTATCTTTCATGCTACACTCGTTATCTATGAGCTGGGGAGATATGATGGGATCTGAGGTCTAATAGTTCCATTTGGTATCTTTGGATGTTTCATTACCACCAATGAATCCAGAGTCTGGGTCCACTTGCTAAGCTCCGGAGGGATTTCTCTGCACAGGCTTCCCCTGATCCTCTGTAGTGGGGGGTCATGAGGTTCTAGTAAGCGGCAAATCTTTATCGCTGGTGGTGGATTGAACACAAGATTTTTCACGTCATGGAAGATTTCATATAATTCATAATTTGATGGACTTTTCCAATATTTTTGTATTTTGATTCATTTGTTCACGGGTGTTTGGCCATTTTTAGTGTTTTGGATATTACACTATATGCCATATACATTTTAATTTTATCAACATTTATTGACTTTTAATTTTTGTCTCTAATTTTGGTATCACATCATTAATGTATACATTGTGAAGTTAATGCCTTAGCGAGACTCTATTATTTTTCTTTATTTTTCTTTCTGTAAACCTAGTTACACCACTTGTACCTACAGGTAAGTCTATAATAAGGCTTACCTGTAGGTACTGAAAATATCTCCTAAACCTGCATGCGCACTGAAGAAACGGCTCTCCGGTGGCGATTCTTCAGCAGCTTGCTGTGACCAGCGGCTCTCGCACGCATGCACGGGAGTGATGTAATTGCGGCTCCGGCCAATTACAGCGTCGGAGCCCACGAACCCGGAAATAACCCCGGGAAACATGTCGCCGGTCACAACGGTGTTCGGGGACCGCTACAACAGCGTCGTTCTAAGGTAAGTATTTCATAATGTGCTAGTATGCAATGCATACTAGCTCATTATGCCTTTGTCTTACAGGTTTTGTTTGTTTATTTATTTTTTTACTACAACCACTTGAAGTTTTCAATCATGAGCTGCAAAATTCTAAAGCCGCGTACACACGAGCGGAATGTCCGACAGAAAAAGTCAGACGGAAGCTTTTCATCGTCTATTCCAATCGTGTGTGACGGACCTAGAAATAGAACATGTTCTAAATATTTCTGATGGAACCAATTCCTATCGGGAAAACCGCTCGTCTGTACGCTGTTCTGACGGACCAAAAATGACGCATGCTCTGAAACAAGTACGAGACGGAAGCTATTGGCTACTGGCTATTGAACTTACTTTTTCTAGTCCCGTCGTACGTCCTGTACGTCACCGCGTTCTGCACGGTCCGACTTTGGTCGGACTTTGGGTTGACCAAGTGTAGGCAAGACTGCTTGAATGGAATTCCGTCGGAGTTCTGTCGGAGAAACCTTCCGAGTTTATTCCGATGGAAAAAAAACGGTCGCGTGTACGCGGCATAAGGTGTGCTTCTATTATATGAGCCTTTTCTCTTCGATTTTTGTGTGCCCTTTGTTTTCAGAGATAGAGGAGACCAAATCAATACCTTTTTACTCAATAAAAAGACAGTTTTCAAAATACCCGTTGCCCCCCTCAGAGAAACTGTCCACTGAAAACTACTTAAAGTAGGATTTTCACAATTGTATTAATATTAAGTCTTAGTATGTTTGAGACAATTTGCCTTATGTGGAGGAATCAAAAAAGAAGTGTTTTAGTGTTTAAAACCAATGTAAGTGCAGCAAAAAATGAAGGCTGCTTAGACATTGCAGATACTGTAGCTCTGAGCATTAACATAGCCTTATATGTAATGCAGAAACTGAATCGTGGTACAGCACTCTTAGAAAAGTGTAGTTAAGCATTCAATTAGCTTATGTTCTGCTTTTTTATATTTGTAGAGCTACTTGTCAACTGTATCTCATCAACTGTGAAGGAAAAGAGGGTTTCCATAACAATACAAAGTCTTCTGACTCCTTTCCACATCCCCAGGTACCCATTTCCCTACAGTACTTTAGTATAATTTATCCAAAATATTAAGAAGAATAAAACAAAATAAGGAACATTTCTTACAATTTGTACATTTCAAAGCTTGGTGTTGCCCCTCAAACCCTGGTTCCCTAGCCACTGGCCCAGGAGGGGTCATTATGGCGAATATAGCCCATGAGTTATTTTTGCTTTTATATTGCTGTAAAAAAATGTGTTTAGCTTGAATACAGCTACACTTCAAACCTTTTAAAACGCTGTGGTATGTCGTTGCTTCAGGCCATAACAATGAACATTTAATCACGGATGGAACATGTGTTGTGGAACGCAGGGCACACTTACCCACTCGATTTGGTACAACAGGCTCTGGCTGCATTTCCAGCACACTGTATCAGCATTCAGCAGATTTCATGGCAAATTTCAGTCTTAGCATCTGATCCACTGGTATGCCAAAAACATAATGCATGTCAGGGCTGGCATCTTGTCACCGTTAAACAGAATCTGTCTTAGAAAATGTATGAAAAATGCCATACTTGCTACTAAATGGAACCATGGAAACGATTATCATATATTACATTTTTCAAATATTTTCAAAAAAGTGTTGATGCTGATCATCATGGTATTGCTTAAAATATTTTCACGAAAAAGTCAAATCTGATCATTATAAGCAGTTGTTGCTAAGCTGTATAACCCAATTCGTTTGTACAACTGTAAAGTCAAATAGAAAAACACTCCTAAAGTCACGTCGGTATTGGAGAGATAAATATTAGAAAAAAGGAGGGCCAAAATGGCCTTAGATAGGACTTTAAAGTCAGCACAAATCGCCCTTTTTAGCACAAAATGCCCCCCATATCCCTCCTCCCAGTATAAATCTCCCCAAACCCCTCCTTCTTATACAAATTCTCTTACCCCCCCTTATCATTACAAATCATCCCTCTTCTCCCTCCTCCCTGCACAGATATCCCCCCTCTCAGCACAAATCCCCCCATATCCCTCCTTTTAGCATAAATCCCCCCCAAACCCCTCCTTCTTACACAAATGATCTTAACCACCCCCCAAATCTCAACTCTGTTTACAAACCCACACCCCAAAACCCCTTCCTTCCAGTATTAAACCCCCCCCCACCCAAGCCACCCACAGCACAAATGCTTTTATTTAACCCCTCCCCGCTAAATCCCCCCTACAAGAACAACCCCACCCCAATACAAAAGGTACTTGTCTCCTGATTTTCTCCAGCAAAAAAAGAAATCTTAATCCTTCCCAGCATGAATCCCCCTTCCTCTTCTTGCACAAATCCTCAGATTCCTGCCCACAGCACCTACCGGTTACCAGTTACCGGGACCTCAGCCCCGGGAGACCTCCTTCCCAGGCTCCTCCTTCTGTCCTGTCAGAAGACACGTCAGAGCAGAGGAACCTGCGGGAAAGTTCCCTCGGCGCCCAGACACTGCTATAACCATGCAGCCGGCTGGGACAGATACCGCGGGCCAAAGTGTCGGCAATCACTGCGATGGAAACCCGCGGGACAGCCTGCAGAAGATGTGGGCAAATGCTCCGTGCTGATACTGTAGCAGCCCACTGGCGCTCCCTCCGTGCTAGCACACTGCGCTCAAGACTGGAGCCCCTCCCGCCAACCGCATTGTCCCGGCCCCTGGTTTCACCCCCTACTCCCCCATAGCAACGCCACTGGCAGGGATGACGAGATCTGTGTAACCGAACTTAGGAAACTGAAATCAGACTGTGTATATTAAAGTCAGTTTATTAATAGTGAAACAAAACACATCCAAACACCAGCAAATAAAATAAACAGCAAACGTGAAGATATAAGTGAACAAAAAGCCAAGTGCCAAAACACCTAACTAGATCACTAACTACGGGACAGAAAACCAGCAGACTAACTATATTAAAATATATATACAAAATGGGGAACATGGTTTAACAGGGAAAATTTGAAGGTCCAAGGAACAGCCAGAAAGGGGGCCAGAATTAGAATCAGGAATAAGGGGAGCAGGTACAAGGCAGCAGGGCACAGGTTATAGGTACAGGGCAGGAGAAGGATCAGGATCAGGAATAAGGCTCAGGACGAATCCGCAAGTGGTATCTGGCTAGAAGGCAAAACTGGCTAGCAGGCAAAACACTGAAGCAATAGGGAAATGAAGAGGAGGGACTAACCACCCTCCTAGCAGCCAACATCAGGTGAAGACTAAATCAATCAAACATCAGGTGAAGACTAATTGCTGGCTGCTGGGAGACAACTGCTGGTGGACACCAGAACTACAAACCTCAGGTCTGGGATTCTGGGAGTCCTGCATTCCTCATGAGATGCTTATGTTAGGCAAGTGCCTGCAGACGGAGAAAAGTGTTGACTGTCAAAGCAGACATCTCCTTGCTAGCTGCATTGTTGGATGGCTGTGGAGGAAGGAGGGGAGCACTGTTCGACTGGCTTACAGCAAGCCTTAGACTGCACATAGGAAGATGGGACAAAGTCCTACATGTTGTTTGTCCCCTGGGGGAACAGACCACATTAATAAAAATTAAAATGGGTCTTCTTCTTTTCCCCACTTGGCAACGTGGTGGAAAATATGCAATGCAAGATTTTGCAAAAGAGGATCTGTCAGGAATCAGTAGCAGGGTGGGCATATCGGCATGGCTACACTCAGGAAACTGAGACCAGACTATATACAGTACATTTAAAGTGGAGTTCCAGGCATTTTATAAAAACTCCCCCCTCCCACTTCCGCAGTACCTCATACCTACGTCATGTCCACCTGCCCATTGGCTCCTAGGATACGAGTGTCATCAATCCCAGGAATCAAGATGCCTCCTCCACTTGTAGCATCGTGCCACACTTTGTTATTTATGCACATGCTCGAGATTGGGAGGTGCATAGTGGGTAGCCAGCAGCACCATATGCCAAAACAGGATACCAGTGGGCTTCAGCTGCCCACACTGGAGATGGCAGAGCATCCGAGGTGGACAGCTAAGTACGTTTTTTAAAATACATAACAGTTACAAAAGCTACATTAACTAATAATGCCAATTGATATCGGATTATGTGCAAACAACACTGAGGTTTTTTTTTTTTTTTTAAATGCTGGAACTTCACTTTAAAGTATGATTTATTTACAGTGAAACCAAAATCCAAACACCAGAAAACAGCAAACATAAAGATATAAGTGAACCAAAAATCCAATGACAAATACCTAATAACCTAACTATAATATACAATATTTAAAAATGAAGAACACAGATCACAGTGTAAAACTAGAGGTGTAAGGAAAAGTCAGGAAGGGGGAACCAAGACTGGTATAAGGAGCAGGGGTCAGGTATAAGGGAGCAGGGTACAAAGTACAGGTACAAGGCAGAGACAGGAATCAGGTCCAGGAACAACCATTAAACAGTATCTGAGAGAAGCACTAGTAGGGGAGGACCTAAATAACTTTTCAACAGCCAGCATCAGGTGGAAACTGATTACTGGGATCTGCTGGCGGCTGGGAGACACCCGTGGTGGACACAGGAACTACAACCTTCTGCTCTGGGAAGCACAGTGCCACCAGCAGGTGATCCATGTCCTGAGACAGAATCATAAAGGTAAAATAAGGCATGTTAGGATTATTAGACTTGTAGCGAGTGCAGGTTCATGTTAATGCCTACCCTGAACACACTCGCTGCTTGACAACACACTGAACATAGGGTAGAAAGCATACAACAAACAACCTTACAGTTTTATAAAGGAAGCCCTTTATTATTTAATGTATCCTTCAATATATTGAGTCAGACATATATAGCATAAGCATGTTCAAGCAAGGACATTCTTGTATGAATATATAGTACTATATGACAATGTACAACTGAAGTCAACTGTTTATATGGTTTGACCTCTTCATCCTTGCTTAGCTTGAAGTTTCCTTGAGTGCTTCATGGCCACGTTCGTATTATGTATGTTCTGATCAGACACATTGGCTTGTTAGTGAATTGACTCTATTACTAGCTTCTTCTGACCCCACTCATGACCTTTACTATGTCCTTGTTTATTCTTTGGCATCTTATTGTCTCTTAGGGAACAGCACAGGGCAACTATTTTGTAGATACTGATGCAATTTGACAGCCTTGTTTGTCTTCCAGTGCCTCTATAGCTTCGTACACAACCCAACCAGCATCACCTGATAAATTAATTGTACAGTTAGTCCATTTTTTCTAAGAATGCATCAGGCTTAAAATGTATTTCCACTTTTGCAGTCAAATTGTGATAACACCTACTTAGTTAACTGTTCCTATTGGTTGGTATAAAAAAAACAAAAAAAAAACAAAACAATAAAAACAAAAAAAATATATGCTCACCTTTCTGACACCATAATGGAGGTTTTCCCCTTGTATGTAATCTTAAGTAGAGGGCTGGGAAGTTAATGCTACTATAATGAACCCTGTCGTACTGTGCATTAACCAGTGCATCCCATTGGGTAATACATTTAAAAGAGCGAGCAAAAGTCCTGGATGGCTTGACGCCAATGTAAAAATGCATATAAAAGCAAAGGAGAAGGCCTTCAAAAAATACAAGGCTGAGGGATCATCATCAGCATTCAAACTTTATAAATAATGTAACAAGAAATGTAAGGGTGCAATTAGGGCGGCTAAGATAGAACACGAAAGACACATAGCGGAGTAAAGAAAAAAAATTCCCAAGAAATTCTTTAAGTATGTAAGCAGTAAAAAAGGGAGGACAGACCATATTGGCCCCATAAAGAATAAGGAAGGACATCTGGTTACAAAGGATGGGGAGATGGCGAAGGTACTGAATTTATTCTTCTACTCAGTTTTCACAAGGGAATCGGGGGGCTTCAGTAACCAACTCTGCAGTGTTTATCTCCTCGTGACACATCACAGGAAGCACCCTCATGGCTAACAGAGGACACAATTAGAACTAGACTTGGGAAACTTAACATCAATAAATCACTGGGACCGGATGGCTTGCACCCAAGGGTAGTTAGGGAACTCAGTCAAGTAATTGCCAGACCATTGTTCCTAATTTTTACTGACAGTCTACTGACTGGAATGGTACCAGCGGATTGGAGAAAAGCCAATGTAGCACCAATATTTAAAAAGGGCCCAAAATACATCCCTGGGAATTACAGACCAGTTATTTTAGTAATGAAAACTGTATCATTAGCAGTAATCAGCATGGATTCATGAAGAATCGTTCTTGCCAAACCAATCTATTAACCTTCTATGGGGTGCCATCTAGATAAAGGAAGGCCCGTGATGTGGTGTATCTGGATTTTGCAAAAGCATTTGACACAGTTCCCCATAAACGTTTACTGTACAAAGTAGGGTCCGTTGGCATGGACCATAGGGTGAGTACATGGCTTGAAAACTGACTACAAGGGCGATTTCAGAGGGTGGTGATAAATGGGGAATACTTGGAAGGGTCAGGGGTGGGTAGTGGGGTCCCCCAGGGTTCAGTCCTGGGCCAATCCTATTTAATTTGTTCATAAATGACCTGGGGGATGGGGTAAACAGTTAAATATCTGTATTTGCGAATGATACTAAACTAAGCAGGGCAATAACTTCTCCGCAGGATTTGGAAGAAGATCTGAACAAATTAATGGGGTGGGCAACTACATGGAAAATGAGGTTTAATGTAGAAAAATGTAAAATAATGCATTTGGGTGGCAAAAATATGAATTAAATTTATACAATAGGGGGAGAACCTCTGGGGGAATCTACGATGGAAAAGGACCTGGGGGTCCTAGTAGATGATAGGCTCAGCAATGGCATGCAATGCCAAGCTGCTGCTAACAAAGCAAACAGAATATTGGCATGCATTAAAAAAGGGATTAACTCCAGAGATAAAACGATAATTCTCCCACTCTACAAGACTCTGGTCCGGCCGCACCTGGAGTATGCTGTCCAGTTCTGGGCTCCAGTCCTCAGGAATGATGTACTGGAAATGGAGCGAGTACAAAGAAGGGCAACAAAGCTAATAAAGGGTCTGAAGGACATTAGTTATGAAGAAAGGTTGCGAGCACTGAACTTATTCTCTCTGGAGAAGAGACGCTTAAGAGGGGATATGATTTCAACTTACAAATACCATACTGATGACCCCACAATAGGTATAAAACTTTTTCGAGGAAGGGAGTTTAACAAGACATGTGGCCACTCATTAAAATTAAAAGAAAAGAGGCTTAACCTTAAACTACGTAGAGGGTTCTTTACTATAAGAGCAGCAAGGACGTGGAATTCCCAAACCTCACGGAACGTGCACTTGGTGGTTGAACCCTACCTTACTGACTGACCCCGTTACTTCCCAACAGATAGCCATAGCACTTAAAATGTACTTTCAGCTTAATGACACAGATGGAATATCTCCCCTGATGATTTGGGCGGTGCATAAGTGCGTCATATGTGGCAAACTTATCCGCCTTGGAACCCACAAGAAAAGGGAAGCCAATAAAATCATTGCGACACTAGCGAAAAAAAATTGCTGCCTTAGAAAACCAACATACGCAGTCTCGCGTGGAAGCCATCTCTACAGAACTGTTGGAAACGCGTGAAAAATTAAAGTCCTTGCTCAACCTTAAAGTGAAGTGCATTCTTTATTTTAAGAAGGGTTTCTATTATGAGCACGGGGATAAATGTGGCACATTTCTTTCAAAAGCTCTTAAAGCATTAACCCACGCTCTATCTATTCTATCCATTAAGAATTTAGAGGGTCAACCCTTGTACAAAACGGATCAGATTCGGATAAGAAACGCATTGCAATTTCACGCCTTCTACACCAAACTTTATAATCTGCCCATGTTCCATAAAGCCCCGAACCCTAAAGGAGATAGAGAGCACGTTTTGTGTGACTACATTAAAGAGAGTGGCATGCCCACTATAATATTGTCTGAAGTTGAATCCTTGGAGTCACCTATTTCAGAAAACGAGCTTCTATTGGCAATTAAGGCTCCCAAATCCGGTAAAAGCCCAGGTCCTGATGGGTTCACGGCACATTATTACAAAACCTTTACGGACATCCTAAAGACACCCTTTCTCCATGCCCTTAATCACCTGAAAACCACTCCACCCATATCAGACACCTTTACGATGGCACATATAGCTCTGCTCCCCAAACCGGCTAAAGATCCTATAGGCCGATTTTGTTACTGAATTTGGATTTAAAAATCTTGGCCAAAATTCTGGCCATTAGACTGACGACTTTTCTACCCAAACTTATTGGGCTCGAACAGGTGGGATTCATGCCGGGGAGGGAAGCCCGTGACAATGTGGTTAAAGTCCTCAACTTGGTTCATTGTGCACATACAAAGAGAATCGAAGGTCTTCTCCTGTCTACCGACACGGAGAAGGCCTTTGATCGTGTGGCCTGGGACTACCTGTTTACCCCCTGTAGACACATTGGCTTGGGATCTCACACGATGTCGTGGATAGCGGCTTTATACCATAACCTGCAGCCCTGACTTAAAATAAATGTCACCCTCTCTGAAGCGGTACTGTACATATCAATAACGGCACGAGGCAGGGTTGCCCCCTATCCCCCCCCTCTTGTTTATATTATCACTAGAGCCCTTTATCCGCCTGACCAACGCAAATCCAGACATAAGAGGATTTCAGATAGGTCCTAACACTTACAAAATAGCAGCTTACGCGGATGACCTCCCATTCTTTCTCGCTCAGCCACATATCTCAATCCCAAATCTCACTAAAGCCTTCCGACTTTTCAGATACATCTCCAATATGAAAATAAATTATACCAAATCAGAAGCCCTTAATCTTACCCTACTCCCTGACCCACTAGCTAGAGCACGCGCCTCATGCTCGTTCAAATGGGAAACTTCGGCCATCGCCTACCTAGGAATTAGACTCACGGGCAATCTTGTGGATACTTATAACGCTAACTTCCCTCCCTTGTTAAACAACATACAAAAAGACCTGAAGGGTTGGACAACTAGGCCCTTCTCATGGTTTGGCAGAGCCAGAGCCTTAACCATGATTAAGCCCTAAGTGAGCATGAAACGCATCAATTGTCCGCCTTCCTCCACTGCTGTTTGTTGCTGCTTATGTTTGTAGTGACAATAAAGATTACAAGAAGTGTAACCATCCGCAATTCCTTTATTTGCGCCGAGAGGCTGAGCCAGCTGACGGTCAGGCATCTGGGCAGATCCTTACATTATTGTCAGGATCCCTGCAGAGCCTAGACCAGCTCTGTGATGTCATTCAACATCGGACCTTAGCCCACTGTTGGCTGAATCTGGTTCATAGGAGTGTAGAATGAACTGCACTTCTGTGACCCACAGAGGAAATATAGCTAAAATAGCTTCAGCCATTCTACTCCTTTAACCACTTGCCTACTGTGCATTTTCATCCCCTTCCTGCCCAGGACAATTTTCAGCTTTCAGCGCTGTTGCACTTTGAATGACAATTGCGTGATCATGCAATGCTGTACCAACATGAAATTTTTATAATTGTTTTCACACATATAGAGATTTATTTTGGTGGTATTTAATCACCACTGTGTTTTTTAGTTTTTGCTAAACAAATGAAAAAAGACCCCACCCCCCCAAAAAATTTTTTTTATAGTTTGTTAAAAAATTTAGCAAACAGGTAATTTTTCTCCTTCACTCATGTGCGCTGATAAAGTTGCACTAATAAGGTGGCACTGAAGGGCACTGATGAGGCGGCACTGATAGGCACTGATAAGGTGGCACTGAAGAGCACTGATTGGCAGTACTGGTGGGACTGCACTGATAATCAGTGCCAATGTCCATTGATAAGGCACTGCTGAGGCTGCACTGATAGGTGGCACTGATGGGCACTGATAGGTGGCACTGATGGGTACTAATATGCACTGGTAGGCAGCACTGATGGGCACCGATAGGCAGCACTGATGGGCACTGGTAGGTGGCACTGATGAGTACTGATTGGCAGCACTGCTGGGCATTGATTGGCAGCACTGGTGGGCACTGATTGGCAGCACTGGTGGGACTGCACTGATAATCAGGACACAATCAGTGCCCTGATTATCCTTGCCAATGTTTCTTTAACATAAGCCGGTTATTATCTTTCTTCTTCCCTCTTCACGCTCCCAGCGTGAGGAAAGAAAATCCGATAACCGGCTTGTGCTTACATCCTGTGGTCAGCTGTCATTGGACACAGCTGATCACGTGGTAAAGGGCTGCTGTGATTGGCCTTTTACCCTGATCTGTGATTAGCTGAGTCCGAAGGACTCGGCGATAACACAGCGAACCGCTCGCGCCACAAGAGGCACAGAGGCAGCGCAATCACAGGGGGACGTCCATGGCTATAGAGTGGAAGAAAGTAATTAAGGACATTTTTTGGTGGACCAAAGTGGTCTTTCTCCTGCAAAAATCAGTTCCCTCTCTGTTCTCCTTCCCTATTGTTTCAAGCGTTCCTACGCAAGGAAAGACTTCGCTCCTCTTCAGTCAGTGATATGAAATGTAGATTGCTTTTCATCCACATTTTATAGATGATATCATTTTTGGATTCTGTGCTACTTTAGTGCCACATCTTTGTTACAGATCACGCCAGTTTATTGCTCTCTGATATTTCTTGTGGGTACTTCCATTTCTTGTCATTTCTAATCACACCTACATTACACTCAGGCCAAATACATTTACCATAAAGTCAGTGAACATTATTCATATCCTCTGTCACTGATAGGAGCCGGAGCCATCAATTTTACCCTCACTCTATAATTCAACTAGCAGTCCTGTGGCTAAATTGCATTTTCTTTTCCTTTTTTTTCTTTTTTTTGCTTTTATTCTTACCCACATTGATGTTCCTAAAGCAAAATTCATTGAACACTAAATTGGCTCTGGCAGCAAAAGAAAATCAAGAGGGTATAACATGAGACAATGATATTTAATGAATGAGCAAAAATTCTTCCGTTAGAGAAGAGAAGTGTCAGAAAGCCATCTTCCGTGTCTGATGTTTGGTTCCAAAGAGCAGACGCTGCTCACACCTGCTAATCCTTGTGATATCTGTGTCTTCACACTCCAGACAGTTCTTAGTTCCATTCATTTCCCTTTTGAGGTGTGACAGCTGCACCCCGAAGACCGTCAGCGCAGCGACATAGAGGGCGCCGGGTGAAACCACAGCGCACAGCGGGGGGACGTGCTATCCTACATACCCAGAAATGTCATGTAGCAGTGAAGCCCAGAGCTCTTCAGGAGAGCGAATTTCTAACAGACCACCAGAAAGATGAGTTGTATGCTGTGTCTTTTACTATGCTATTTTTAATATGCTGATACTGTTTTTTAAGGGTTAAAGTGGTTCTAAAGGCAAAAGTTTTTTTTATTAAAGTCTTGTTTTGTATTTTTCTAAAATAAAAAAAATGTTAAGCCGTGTACACATGAGCGGACTTTTCGACCTGACTGGTCCGACGGACTATCCGAAGGACTTTCGACGGACTTCCAACGGACTTTCCAAATGAATGGACTTGCCTACACACAATCACACCAAAGTCCGACGGATTCGTACGTGATGACGTACGACCGGACTAAAATAAGGAAGTTTATGGCCAGTATCCAATAGCTGCCCTAGCGTCGGTTTTAGTCCGTCGGACTAGCATACAGACGAGCGGATTTTTCGTCCGGACTCGAGTCCGTCGGAAAGATTTGAAACATGTTTTATTTCTAGGTCCGTCAGACTTTTGGGAAAAAAAAAAGTCAGCTGGAGCCCACATACGATCGAATTGTCCGAGTCCAGTCCGCTGGACCAAGTCTGCCGGAAAGTCCGCTCGTGTGTACGCAGCATCATACTTACCTGCTCTGTTGCAATGGTTTTGCACAGAGCGGCCCGGATCCTCCTCTTCTCGGGTCCCACACTGGTGCTCCTGGCCCCTCCCTCCAAGCTGCTTGCTGTGGGGGGCACCCAACCTGGCGTGCTCCAAAGCTGCAGCTCTGTGTGTGCATTCACACATAAAGCCGTGGCTCGGCCACGCCCCCTCCATCTCCCGATTGGCTCACTGGCTGCCACTGCTGCCAAAAGCCAATCGGGAGTGCAAGTCCCCGAAGAGCCAAGGCTGTTGTTGACATTGCTGAATCGAGAGGGGGCTCAGGTAAGTATTGGGGGGGGGAGTGCTGCTGCACACAAAAGGCTTTTTACCTTCATGCATAGAATTTTACATCCACTTTAACCACTTCCGGACCGCCACATGCCGATATAAGTCCTAACTTTGAAGAGGGATATCTTTGTTATGGCAGCAGCTAGCTGCCATAACCCTGGTATCCTCTTCTTCGGCCAGCGGTCCGGTTTCCAATAATAGTGGTCTCTGCAGCGTATTCACCGCAAAATCACTTTTATTGGCGACGGTGCCCTCCGCCACTTACCAGAGCCGTCGGCAGCAGCGGAGGCGATCGGGTCCTTCTGCTGGCTGGGTATGGAGACGAGTGAGGGGAAGATGGTCCCCACCCATCTCCATACCATTGCAGGGCAGAAGCGACGTCGGAACGTTTTAGTGTGAATATGAGATCTGAGGTCTTTTTGACCCCAGATCTCATACTTAAGAGGTCCTGTGATGCTTTTTTTCTATTACAAGGGATGTTTATATTCCTTGTAATAGGAATAAAAGTGACACTTTTTTTTTTTTTTAAAGAACAGTGTAAAAAAAAAAAATTAAAGGTAAACTAAAAAAGAAAAAAAAAATGTTTAAACGCATCCCGTCCCGCCAAGCTCGCACACAGAAGCGCCCGCATATGAAAACAGTGTTCAAACCACACTTGTGAGTTATCGCCGCGATCGGTAGAGCGAGAGCAATAATTCTAGCCATAGACCTCCTCTGTAACTCAATACATGCAACCTGTAGAATTTTTAAAATGTCGCCTATGGAGCTTTTTAAGGGTAAACGTTTGTCGCTATTCCACAAGTGGGCGCAATTTTGAAACGTGACATGTTGGCTATCAATTCACTCAGCGTAAAATGATCTTTCACAATATAAAAAAGTGGGGTAACTTTACTGTTGTCTTATTTTTTAAATAAAAAAAAGTGTATTTTTTCCAAAAAAAGTGCGCTTGTAAGACCGCAGCGCAAATACAGTGTGACAGAAAATATTGCAACAACCGCCATTTTATTCTCTAGGGTGTTAGAAAAAAATGTATAATGTTTGGGGGTTCTAAGTAATTTTCTAGCAAAGAAAACAGTTTTTAACTTGTAAACAACAAATCTCAGAAAGAGGCTCGGTCCTTAAAGAGGGAGTCCACAGGAAAAAAAATTATTAAAAGCCAGCAGCTACAAATACTGCAGCTGCTGACTTTTAATAAACGGACACTTACCTGTCCAGGAGTCCAGCGATGTTGGCAGCCGAAGGGCTCTCGGCTGCTGCCGCCGCCATTCTCAGTGAGGGAATAAGGAAGTGAAGCGTTGCGGCTTCATTTCCCGGTTCCCTACTGCATATGCGCGAGTCGTGCTGCGCGTCCTAAGTGGTCCCCGCTATCTCCTGGGACCTGTGTGTTTCCCAGGAGACAGCAGGGGGATGCGGGAGGGGGCGTGACTCCCGCGGGAGTCTATTCCCGGAAGTGGGTGGAGATACCTGTCTACTACAGGTATCTGCACCCCCCTCCCCCTGAAAGGTGCCAATTGTGGCACCGGAGGGGGGAGGAATCGGATAAGCAGAAGTTCCACTTTTGGGTGAAACTCCGCTTTAAGTGGTTAATGCATTCTCTGCATTAAGGCAAAAAACCTTCTGCATCTGCCATTGGCTCCAGCTGCTGTCAATCCCAACCTGTGAGGAAGGAGCGGGCGGGCGGGGCCGAGCCACCCTCTATGTGTCAGTGGACACACATGGCCCAGCTCTGGGTTGAACCCACATTAGTACCTCCAAAGCAAGCAGCTTGCTATAGGTTCATTTGTAAGGGAGGAGGAGCCAGGAGAATTGGTGGGGGACCCCAGAAGAGGAGAATCCAGGCTGCTGTGTGCAAAGCCATTGCAAAGAGCAGGTAAGTGAAGTATGTTAGTTATTTTAAAAATAAAAAATGTTTTCCTTTACAATCACCTTAGCTTCACATCAGAAGCCCCCCTTCACATCAGAGGTCCCGACATCACATAAGAAGCCCCACCATCAAGTCAAAGTCCCCCCTTCAGATCAAAGGCCCCTATCACGTTGAGCTCCCCCCAACATGTCATCCCTATATGTCAGAGTCCCCTCTGGATATTAGACTTTCAACCATCACATTAAATTCCCCCAATCATCAACTCCCCCCTTCACGTCAGAATTCCCCCTTCACTTGAGAGCCTCCCCAACATGTCTTGGCTTGGCTTTAATAATAAAGTTGGCAGTGCCTCCACCCAGGACACAGCCTTTGTGTACAGAGGGAATCTCTTCCTAGTAAATTAACCAGTAATCTAATTACTCTAGTAATATAAGACTGAGAAGAGAGCGATCTAACACCGCTGATCGCACAGTTCTTACAGCTCCCCGAGCAGAGAGCTGGTGATCATAAATCACTGGCTCTTTGCTCTGCCCCCCTCTTCCACCATGCTCACTGGAGCGCTGGGCTGTGGAGGGGATGGGAGTGGACGGCTCAGGCTCTCAGCGGCACGCTGAGAGGCTGAGCTGGGTGCCAGTCCAGGCATGTGGGCGGATCCTGACTCCATTGTCACTATCTTGCCAAGCCTGGACCGGCTCTGTCATGTCAGCAGACAGAATTCTGCCCGCTGTCTGCTAAAAATGGGTCACAGGAGTGCAGAACGAACTGCACTCCTTTGATCGATCCGCAGGAGAAGTACAGCCAAACAAGCTTTGGCTGTACTTCTTCCTTAATAGAGATACTTTCATATAAATGCTGCAGCAAAGTCCATTTTCAGGCGTCCCTGAGGATGATGTGGTGCCTGCCTTTGTGTCAGAGACCAGAAGACAAGATCTACATTCGTGGGGAGATCTTCTGACTGTTTGTTCAACCAGCCTGGAATGGAGCTTCTCACTGACAGGAATTGCGGTGTGACACTGGAACATACCTCCCAACTTCTTGAGATAGAAATGAGGAACACCTATTAGCAAAAGTATGTAAGTATAGGGCACACACTCTGTCACGCCCCCTTAAAGGAGAATTATACAAAAAAATATATAATTAAACCACCCACACATGCTTTTTTTTAATCACTACTATTCCTTTAAACTGGCTTTTGAAATGTACAGATGCTGCAATTTATAAATTGGATGAAAGATTTAGCACCGTGAAACACTTTATAAAGGATAAATAGTACATTTTATATACATCTATATAGATCAGACCAAAATGGGGGACAAATGAGGAGGAAAGAGGGACAGAGGGACATTGCTCCAAATCAGGGATAGTCCCTCAAAATCAGGGACAGTTGGGAGCTATGCTGAAACTCAGAGTCAGCCTATCTACTCTGTACTTTAGTCCCTCTGTAATAGTTTCTAATCTGAAATGCAATCGGACCGCTCAGCTAATGAGCCTGAAGTGGCCACCAGATGCCTAACCTGGCTCTGGCCTATTCTAGTAATGAAGCCCTAAGCTAAAACTAACTAAAGAATTCCAGACCAGAAAAGACAGGGTTAGCTAAAATAACAGGACCTGCATATAAACTATATTGCAATAGACAGATTCACTTGCCATTATTCTGGAAGGTGACCACTATACACATACAGTAGCACGGAGCCTGGCTGTATACTGCACAGGAAGAAATACAGTAGTTGTATGTCACGAGAGCTAGGTAAGAGGGAGGGGAAAAGAAGGGGGGCGGAGTCTAATAGAAGTTCAAGAAAAAAAATCCACTATATGAATTAATTAATAAACAGTCACTATTTGTGATGCCTGCAGCACCCCTTTTTCAGAGTGAAGGATGGATCCTTTGTGCTTATTTACTGTAAACGAATAATGGGACAAGAGAGCGCCACCAGATTATTTATTAAAAAAAAACTATAGATAAAACAATATGCACTCACTTGGATAAAAGCAAAAAAACCTTTTGTGGTGCAGCTGCCCCCAAGAGCCCCCCTTTTACTTTCCTGAACCCAATCTTTCCAGCGACGAGAACGAGCCCAGCTGCTCCAGCTGCTGTCTCGGGTCCTAGGCTCCTGCTGCTGTCAATCAAATCCAGTGACACGGGAGACGGGGGGCGGGGCCGTGTCCTGCTGTCTGGGTCAATGAACGCAGCAGCAGGACTCGGGAGCGCGCCCACACGAGTGCCCCCATGGAATGCGTGTCTCTATGTGGGGGCACTTAATGCGGAGGAGGAGCCACGAGCTTTGCACAGAGGAGGTAAGTATGGCATGTTTGTTATTTTTAAAAAAACAAACCTTTACAATCACTTTAATCATTTAATCATAATAGAAAATACGAAAAACTAAATGATCCAAATGTTTTTCGTTCTTTCAAATTTTCGGATTTCCGTTCTTTCTGATTTTCGAATTTTCGAATTTTCGTTCTCCTGAATTTTCGTTTCGTTACTTCCTAATGAACGAATATGCAGAATTTTGACGAAAAAACAAATTTGGAACAAAACGAATTGCACGTGTCTAGCATATACTATGTGCACACAATGCACTGTTTTGGAGGCAAGGACACAATACTTGGACCTCTCTATGACACTTAACTCAGCGCCATAAGTTTTGCTTAACCCCAAATAACTTCACTAAACTAAGTAAATTAAACACACTGAGATTTGGGATGCTTTAAATAAACTAACATTTTTGCCACATCAGGGCTTATTTTATGCACCTCACCAGGATACCACCGGTAGGCACGGATGTCATAAATAAGAAGCCAGCTTTTCTCAACTCTACAATAAATGCTTTTGTGCGGCAGTTAAAAGTTGACAGCAATCCTCCTAATAAAGGGAACACAATGCGGAAATTAAAGCAGACAAGCCTTTGAATCCCTGAAGTCTTCTATAATTTTACAGCTGGGCTTGTGCAGTGTGGGAACACCGGGTCTGAGTGATAAAATTGCTAAGCAGATGGCAAAACAAGTTTTGTTTAAGGCCTTAGAGTTGTGCTGTCAGAAGCTGACATGAGTACCGGAACTGCGGAGGAAGTGCAAAACTCCGGTACGTATAATTTCCATCTAAGCTGCCCACTAACATACCATTAGGACGGTTCCAGAAAAACATTTTCCGCCTAATGAAAAAAATGTTACTTAAAACATTGTGGACCTTGGGCATGAAGTACACCCCTCAAAATACATGGAAATACACAGGGCATATGTAATATGTCCTTTCCTTCTGCCCTGCTGCAGCTCCAACTCTTGCTTTTGCCAGCAATTCCCGGCTGTCAAAATGGTAGCCAGGAGTTGCTGTGTAAGGTTAAGTTCACACTAGCCCAGGCTTCAGGGGCGTAACTAGAATCTTCAGAGCCCCGGGGGAAGAAACCATGAAGGGCCCCCACCAAGGGCATTGCTAGGTCTACAAATGATCTCGGGCTAGAGCCCATAGGAGCAAAGTAAAGAATGCCATACGCTTGGGCAGGCATACACATGTATATAATTTACATATGTGTGTATGTATACATATAGATATATATATATATATATGTGTATATATGTATATATGTATATATTTATATATATATATATATATATATATATATATATATATATATATATATATATATATGTTTTGTCACATATTTGAGTGCGGATCCCCCCTTACATCAGTGTCCCCAGAGATCCCCCACTTACATCAGGGTCCCCAAAGCCCCCCTCTTTACATCAGGGTCCCCAGAGAACCCCTTCCTTACACCAGGGTCCCAGAGAAATCATACTTACCTAGGTGGATGCAGCATCAGACTTTCTCCCGTAGGTTCTAAGGCTGAGAACAGAGCGATCAAACACATCTGATCACTCGGTTCTCAGTGCTCCGTGAGCTGAGAGCTGGTGACTATCAGTCACCGGTTGTCTACTCTGCTCCCCCCCCAACGCTCACTGGAGTGCTAAAATGTGGATTAGTGGGAGTGACTCACTAAGAGGCTGAGCCTGGTGCCGGCCCAGGCATCTGGGTGGATCCCGACCGTGTGACATCAGCTGACGACGGGCTTCAACGAGCTTCAGAACAAACTGTAATGCCGCGTACACACGAGCGGAATGTCCAATAGAAAAAAAAAGTCCGACAGAGACTTTTCATCGTATAATCCGCTCCTGTGTAGGCCTCATCGGACCTTGTTTTTCGAAAATTCAGACGAACCTAGAAATAGAACATGTTCTAAATCTTTCTGCCGGAACTCCACCGGAACCAGTTCCTATCGGGAAAACCGATCGTCTGTATGCTGTTCCGACAGACCAAAAACGATGCATGCTCTGAAGCAAGTAAGAGACGTAAGCTATTGGCTACTGGCTATTGAACGTCCTTTTTCTATCCTCATTGTACGTGTTGTACGTCACCTCGTTTTGGATGGTCGGACTTTGGTTGGACTTTAGTTTGACCGTGTGTAGGTAAGACCGCTTGAATGGAATTCTGTCGGAGTTCCGTCTGAGAAACCTTCAGAGTTTAGTCCAACGCCAAAACCGGTCGTGTGTACGCGGCATAATATATAGGAGAAGTACAGCCAAACAAGCTTTGGCTCAACTTCTTTAATTCCTGCTTCCTCTTTATCCATAATCTATTATTTTCCTGCTGTTTTTCTGTTGTTTCCTTTCCGTTTTATTTATTTTTGTTTTCTAACTATTAATATATTTTTTAATTTTATTTGCTTTGTTCAATAATTGTTTCAGTGTTGCACAACATTCAAAAAAGCCTTTATTTTTTTGTAAATGCTTTAAACAAAAGACATAAATTTAGCATAATTTTTAACAGGACAAATTATAGAATAAAAAGTATACTTTTATCTACAGTAACACATAATTTTTTTTAACACTGATCAGATTAGAAAAAAAGAGCACTTTGTTTGTGTGATTTTTTTTTAATGGATTGCATATAAAATTAAATCATTTTTCCAACACCATATAACTAAAATAATTCCTTATTTGTTCTTAAAAAGTGATATATGTATTACTTTGCTATACTAAGTAGTCACAACATTATTGTGGAATAAAACAGGTCCATAGCAGAAATTTAAAAATTAATTTGCTCTGGTCCATAAAGGGGTGGGGGGTGGGGGGGTTACAGGTGTAAAAGCTGAAGAGTTGCCAAAGTATCCAATTTTAAGCTGATATAATTAGATAAAGTTGCTTATGCCACAGTCTGAACCAAAACTTCCTAGCATTTCCTGTGAAATACATTTCTGGGATTGCTATATTTAACATATGGATAAACTATAGCACTAGTTATATTTTTATGATATTTAAAAAAAGTAAATTGGTGTTTTATCTGTCTAATGCCCTGTACACACGATCGGAAATTCGGCCAGCAAAAGAACAATGAGAGCTTTTGGTCGGAAAATGCGACTGTGTGTATGCTCCATCGGATTTTTGCTGGCTGAATTCCTGCCAGCAAAAGATTGAGAGCAGGTTTTCAAAACAAAGCTTGCAATACATTTAATTTGCCAACAGTTTTAAGTGTTTATTTTATTTTTTTCATTTTTTTCTTTATAAATGTAATTTTTGCTGTAAATACCGAAAGAAAAAAAAATGCAAAAAGTCCCTCTGAAAATACATATCTATGAGAAAGAAAGTAGAGGGGTGAGGGTGGACCATACCAGGCAACATGCCCTCATCAAGGGCACCTTGTCCACAACCCTTGCCTGGTGGTTGTGGGGGTCTAGGGTTGAGGGGCTTATTGAAATCTGCAAGCTCCCTTTATTAATAATTGGTGGCCAAAATACCACCCCCCTACTTATTCACAAAAAAAAAAAAAGTTAGTTACCCAAACATTTGACAAGTCCTTTTTTTAAAAAAAAAAGTCCCTTATTCTAAATCCATAGTCAACCACAATACCTCCAAACTAGCAGAAAAAAAAAGACAGTGAGCTTGCGCACACAACTGATCCCGACACTAGCCAAATCAAGGCTCCCCAAACTGTCCTCAGCTATATAAGGGAAGGGCCGGGGATATTGGTTACGTCATTAACCAAAAATGGGCATTTAGGTGCCATACCTGTGGTATCGCAGTGGAAGTTGGAAGTCACTGTGTACTATGGTGACCTCCACTGTGACCACCAAGCAACTGCCATGCTGCATTTTGAACACACCAGTTTGTTCGGCATGGGCTCCATTTTTAAGGAACACTTTTCCTTATCTTAATGTATACAAAGAATTCCCTGATTGGAAAAAGTGGACCAGTGAAAACTTTGCATTCATCAAGACAATGTTGAACAGCACCCATGTCGAGTCAGGGACAGCCTTTGCAGGGCATGTGTTCAGCATGTTACCCAGCAGCTAGCTGCATTAACTGTAGTAGCAGTGCCTACTAAAGTGATTTCCAGCTTTTATTGCAGTGGTTGTCAACTTATGAGCTACAGGGGGCCTCAAATGTGGTCCTCAACTTTAAGGGCAGCACCTTATGTTCAATATATGTAATGGTGAGAGGACTGTCAGAAACTGCAAACCTAATAGAGGGAATGAGGGTCAGAGAGTGTGGACATGCTTCATTTTTGGCTGGAGATATGCTACAAGAGACAATACAAAATTAGGAAAATTTTACATGAGGCTAGCAGAGATCAATGCTATTATCCTATCAATGTTCCCACTACAGACTGCGGAGGTCCAAGAGCTGTATATCATATACCAAAGAGCCGCATGGTTGGACATCAAGGGTTCTAGAGACATCCCACAGGTATGGCACATGCATAATTTCATTGGTCAAAGCTAATGTCACCATATAAAAATTACCTTACCTGGACCTCAGCTTTACCATACATGGTCCCAATATCATTTCCTCATATTCCAAGGGTAGATTGCATATCCGAAATGGTGCTGTTTAGGAGGATTGCATTATATACTGTTGATAGAGCCATTTACAAGGGTACCGCTATATTAACATACTTGGCAAAGAAAAGGCTCTCTTTAAATTCTGCTATGTGAAGAGCTATACGCTTTTTGTATGCAGGATGCCAACTGCTTTTTTTTCTTACATCGGGGACTTTTCCCAACAATTTTAGATGCTATAAATGCATTTATTTTGGCAATGTGAACTTGAAAGTGTGCATAAAATACCGTCCCGATGAAATATACTTACACAAAATACATACAGCTTTGCCACCTTTAAAATTTATTCAGGATTTCAAGGGATTTCAATTCAACATTGACTTTAAAAAGCGTGTGTACTTGAGAGTTTGTGCATTATTAAAGTTATCCATTTGTAACTCTATCTACAGCCAGTAACTTTGAAGAGGAAGGAAGCTCTATAACATTTCTATGACCCATTTTGGACAGTTTCATTATCTTAACAGATCCGGAGCCTGTTTTCTCTCATTCTGTACAGTGCCAGAATTTTAAATTCCCCCTACATGGCGAATATGTGTTTTTACCAGCTATCTGTTTAACCACTTCAGCCCCGGAAGGATTTGCCCCCTTAATGACCAGGCCATTTTTTTTTGCGACACGGCACTGCGTCACTTTACCTGACAACTGCGCGGTCGTGCGATGCTGTACCCAAACAAAATTGACGTTTTTTTTCCCACAAATAGAGCTTTCTTTTGGTGGTATTTGATCACCTCTATGTTTTTTATTTTTTGCGCTATAAACAAAGAGCCACAATTTTGAAAAAACTTTTTTTTTTACTTTTTGCTGTAATACATATCCCAAAAAATTATAAAAAAAACTAATTTATTCATTAGTTTAGGCCGAAATATATTCTTCTACATATTTTTGGTATAAAAAATCCAAATAGGCGTATATTCATTAGTTTTGCGCAAAAGTTATCGTGTCTGCAAACTATGGGATAGATTTAGGGACTTTTATTTATTTTTTATTGTTTCTACTAGTAATGGCAGCGATCTGACCCCAAATGACACTTTTTGGGGACCAGTGACATTATTACATTGAACAGTGCTATAAAAATGCACTGATCAATGTATAAATGTCACTGGCAGGGAAGGGGTTAACACTAGGGGCGATTAAGGGGTTAACTGTGTTCCCTGGGTGTGTTCTAACTGTAGGGGGGATGGGCAGCCATGGACATGACAGTGATCTCTGTTCCCGATGACTGGGAACAGTAGATCTCTGACATGTCCCCTGTCAGAACGGGGATTTGCCTTGTTTACAAATGCAGATCCCTGTAATGCCTCTGGGCTAGGAGATCGCAGGTAGCCGGCGGACATCGTGTCTGCTCAACCCGCAGGCACACTCCTGCAGCGTGCAGCAGGCGCGAGCGTGCGCCCGCCTGCAACTGCGCCTGCGCAAGCCGATTTACAGCTACTTCGATTCGCGCAGGAGAGCCAACCAGCCGCCGTATAACAACAGGGGCTGGTCGGCAAGCAGTTAGGCTAAAATCCAGGCTAAACACTAATGCCGCGTACACACGAGCAGACTTTACGGCAGACTTTACCCAGCGGACTTTGACGGACTTTACGACGGACTTTCTGAATGACCGGACTTGCCTACACACAATCCACCAAAGTCCGTCAAATTCGTACGTGATGACATATGACTGGACTAAAACAAGGAAGTTTATAGCCAGTAGCCAATAGCTGCCCTAACATGGCTTTTTGTCCGTCGAACTAGCATACAGACGAGCGGACTTTTCGACCGGACTCGATTTAGACGGATTGATTTAAAACATGTTTCAAATCTAAGTCCGTCCAACTTTTGAGAAAACAAAGTCCGCTGGAGCCCACACACGATCGAATTGTCTGACGAAATCCAGTCCCCCGGGCAAAGTCTGCCGTAAAGTCCGCTCATGTGTACGCAGCATAAGTTGATATACGTTGTTATACGATATAAGTTCTCGAGGAAGGAAGGGTGCAGGCTTCCTGACAGCCAAAGAAGGCTACAGAATGTTTACCAGATGACACTACTGACAAGAACAAGTGGTGACCTCTCATTGGTGACTCTTGTCAATGGTGGCACCTCCATAAACATTCTGTAGCCCTCTTCAGATGTCAGACAGCTTGATTTCAAGAACTCAGTGACGGCACGTTGCTTCTGCTTGGAAAGAAAAATAAAAATAAAGAACATGAAAGAAAAAAGTAAGAAGAAGAAAAAGAAAATGATAGAAGAAGAAGAAATAAGAAGAAAAAGAAAAAAAAAGGAAGAAGGAAAGAAGACGAAAGAAAGAAGAAGAAGGAAAAAGAAAGAAATAAAAAAGTAGAGAAAACAAGAAGAGGAAATAAGAAGAATAAAGGAAAAGAAGACAAAAAGAAGAAAGAGGAAGGAAGAGGAAAGAAGAAAGAAGAGAGAATAATGCCGCGTACACACGGTTGGACTTTTCGACCGGACTGGTCCGACAGACTTTCCAGCGGACTTTCGACAGACTTTTGACGGACTTCCGACGGACTTTCTAACGAACGGACTTGCCTACACACAATCACACCAAAGTCTGATGGATTGGTACGTGATGACGTACACCGGACTAAAATAAGGTAGTTGATAGCCAGTAGCCAATAGCTGCCCTAGCGTCGTTTTTTTGTCCGTCGGACTAGCATAAAGACGAGCGGATTTCTGGGTCCGGCGGAGTTACGACGTAAAGATTTGAAGCATGTTCCAAATCTAAAGTCTGTCAGATTTGCGACTGGAAAAGTCCGCTGAAGGTCCGGTGCAGCCCACACACGATCGGATTGTCTGCCGGATTTGGTCCGTCGGCCAAGTCCGGTCAAAAAGTCAGACCGTGTGTACGCTGCAAAAGACTCTACCAACCTGTGAAATTTGAATCTATGTAAGAAAATTAAAAAAAGTTTTGCATTGCCTTCAGTAAAGCCCTTGAATATGTCAACTGTTTTACCTGTCAAACTATTTGTAATACCTTTCAGCTTACCTTCTGATCCAGGCACTTCTGCCAGTCAACAGTGCCAGGTTCCTTCTAAAGGTCCCAGTCTGCCATCCTCCTGTAGTCTAAAAGGCGCCTGCCCTTCAGCCCCCGATCACACTAGGGCGACTTGTCATGTCAAGTAGTTGCTGCACTACTTTTTTGCAAGTTCAAGTGCGACTTGTATAGACATCTGTGCTTGAAGTTGCACTGATATCCAACTTTATAATTCGCTTGAAGTTGCAGGATTTCAAAGGCGGATTCAGTGTGACCGAAGCCTCAGAGTTTCTTTTTGTCTGTCCTGAGGAAGGGGGAGTGCGTTTGGCTCCCAAAAGACATTGACTCTACTCTGCTATGAATCAATGTTATCAATAAATGACCTTGGACTCTTGTTTGGTGCTCTCGTTAAATTGTATGTGACAAGATCCTCCTTGTATATGTCACAGGGAGCCGGTTGTCTCTCCCTGGTTCCTGCAGCCGGTCTCTTGATGACACAAAGCCAGACAAGACAATCTCAAACATGTGCAAAGATATAGCACCATGTCTGTTGACATGTTCTATGAATGGAGGATAGTAATGCCTTCAGGAACATCCAACATCACTTATCCCAAGGAGACATTATGTTTCCACCATTCATCGAACAGTATGCAAAGGGGCATCTCTGACTTCAACATGTACAAGATCACCTCTTTTTGCAGAACTTCCCGCATTCTGTGAATTGAGAAGTACTGTCTCTTGGGATCTGTAATGTCGGTAACCCAAGAGGGAAGCAGGAGGAGAGTAAAATGTCATTCTCATCTGGGCGAGAGAATGGCTGAACGGCAGAAGGGGTATGCCAGAAGCAAAAATGAAAAAGGAAATAAAAGAAAATATAGTAAAGACAGATCGCCTTCTTAAAAAAAAAGTGGAAGGGAGGTTTAGAATGGTGAAAAGTTAGGTTTTTTGTGAAAGGCTGCTTTCAGCCAATCAGCTTAGTCACCTACTCACTCACCAGCTTGCTGGTTAGACAATGAAGGAACAGCTCTCTGATGGGGTCATCACTCTGAACTCTCCTCCTGTCTGTATGTTCCCATTATTAAAGTGAACCTGAACATGAAAAGTGTAGATTTGCTCTGTTATAAGCAACATTTAGAAATGTTAAGTGAGCCTAAGCAGTACCGAGAACAACCTATCTTCTAAAAATAGCAGTTTAATTGTTGGTATGTGATGTTTGGGCACTTCTTTGCATACAGCCTCATAGCTGTATACATGTAGTGTGAGATCTAAGGCACTACTGTCTCTGACTGGTCGTATCAGGAGATTTGGTTTGAGATTTGGAGATCTCACTACTGTGCTGCTCACTGTTCTCCTTCCTGGAAGTTCTGACCTGAGGAAGCAAAGCCCTGCCTCTAAAAAGATGGCCACCGCCGCACAGAGAAACAGTGGAGAACAAGGCATTCCAAGGCTTTATATACACTAGCAACTCCTAAACTCAACTCCTAAACTTGAGTTTAGGAGCGTTTGCCATTTTTTTTGCCAAAGCTCCTAAACTCAACTCCATATAAACCTATGTGTCCATGTACATATATGCTTCTAGCAGAATTTAGAAGCTGTTGCAGTGAGGTGAGGTTCAACCTCCCTCTGCTGAACATGGAAGAATCGCATTCTGGATAGGAAGGTTTTGACGCAGGAAAACGCAAAACGTGGCAAAATCGCAGCCAACAAGCCTTAGTCAATAATGGGGAAAAGTGCTGGATTCTTGAACAGGTAAGTGTTACTTTTATTTTTTTCATGCAGCTGAAGATCCTCTGAAATCTGTATACAAAATAGATTTCATTACACAGATTAAATGGCATTGCACTTATCTCATTGAATCAAAAATAGATTCAGTACAAGTTTAGATGTAAATAATTTTAGCTAAGTTTTCAGTAAATAAAGACATACCATTTTTTTATCATGTTTGAAAGCCATATTTAAAAAATCTAAAGTCCTTATACACTATGTTGACAAAAGTATTGGGACTTCTGCCTTTACACGCACATTAACTTTAATGGCACCCCAGTCTTAGTCTGTAGGGTTCAATGTTGAGTTGGCCCACCCTTTGCAGCTATAACAACTTCAACTCATCTTGGAAGGCTGTCCACAAGGTTTAGGAGTGTGTCTATGGGAATGTTTGACCATTCTTCCAGAAGCGCATATGTGAAGTCAGGCACTGATGCCAGACACGAAGGCCTAGCTCGCAGTCTCCGCTCGAATTCATCCCAAAGGTGTTCTATCGTGTTGAGGTCAGGACTTTCTGTTCAGGCCAGTCAAGTTCCTCCATCCCAAACTCACTCATCCATGTCTTTATGGACCTTGCTTTGTGCACTGGTGTGCAATTATGTTGGAACAGGAAGGGGCCATCCCCAAACCGTCCCCACAAAGTTGGGAGCATGAAACTGTCCAGAATGTCTTGGTATGTTGACGCCTTAAGATTTCCCTTCACTGGAACTAAGGGGCCAAGCCCAACCCCTGAAAAACAACCCCACACTATAATCCTACCTCTAACAAATGATTTGGGCCAGTACCCAAAAGCAAGGTCCATAAAGACATGGACGAGTGAGTTTGAGGTGGAGGAACTTGACTGGCCTCCACAGAGTCCTGACTTCAACCCAAAAGAACACCTTTGGGATGAATTAGACCGGAGACTGTAAGCCAAGCCAAATGCGCTTCTGGAAGAATGGTCAAACTTTCCCATAGACACACTCCTAAACCTTGTGGACAGCCTTCCCAGAAGAGTTGAAGCTGTTATAGCTGCATAGGGTGGGCCAACTCAATATTAAAGTTCATGAGCGTGTAAGGCAGGTGCCCCAATACTTTTGGTAATATAGTTTATATATAAAAACAAAATGTGCAGCGCTCCTATGAAACAAAACAAAATTGGTATATCATCAAACAGAATGTGCTCCACTCATAAAAAGAAGTGTTAAACCAAAAGGACTGCAACCTAAAAAGTGTCCATATAAGAATTATATAAAATTCTTCCAAAGGTGCATAACCTTCACACAGAATCGTCAGTGCTCATAACATGGTAAAGCAAATCAATAGGGGAAATTTATCAAAACTGGAGCAGACAGAATATTCAGCATGTTCAGGTAAGCTTTAACAATGAAAGATAGAAGCAGATTGGTTGCCATTGACTACTGCTCCAGATCCTAGCTGCTCTAAGCTTACTAAATTCCCCTCAGTGTCCACAACTCAATCTTCAGTGCTCCAAAGTTGGTACTTGCAAGACCACCACCATCACTGCCACACTGTGTGCAATAAATATGCTCATCTGAATCAAGACCAGGAGGTCACACAAGCTCATTTCAACCATACACTGGTCAATTTAAATCTTCTGCTCCTTTACTGCTCCCAGGTTGCTCCCACCAGATACAGAGGAGATGGTGGGAGAAACCTGGGGAGGTTAAAGGAGCAGAAAATTTAAACTGGCCATTTTCTTTTTATTTGTTGATTGGATATATTAGCTAGCTGGCTTTACATATAGTGAGGCTGCATGGACACTATATATATATCACATTGTAAGAACCTTAGCTATGGTGGAAGCATTAGTTTTCTTTTTGCTTCAGGTTTTTTTCCTACAGCAGGTTTTTGTTTCCTACAAGATACAACAGGCCCAGCGAGAAAACACCCCAACCGGGAACACTCACGAGATGTAACAGAAGTGGAGCAGTGGACAGAAGATTCAGAGGTGCCGACAGCTTCTGTCAGGAGGAGCAGAATGTGGAATGCGGCCTGGCTGGACCGTACCTAAAGGGGATGCTTCCAGTAAGGTTGGCGTAGTCCCAGCACTTTCCCTACTCCTTTAGAACCTTTCCCTGGCGCTGAGCACTGTCCCTGCCAGATGGGTGACCTGCCCCTACTCCAGTCGCTTGAAAAATGTGCGCCAAGCCTGGGATCCAGGGTTCTTAATAGACTCTGCCTGACTCAAGATGGCCATCAGAATCACATGGGGCACCAGCGTGGAGCGCCTCCACCTGCAGTGGAGAAAAGGGATTGCACCTGCCTACAAGATCAATAGGTTTTTTTCTGTACTTGCTGACAACGTTCTCAGCCTTTAAAAAGGAAACAAGTGCAACCACCTCTTCTAAGGACTGCTAAGCTGAAATATATTCAATTTTTGTTCTTGGCTCTAGATATCCTTGAACTTCCATTTTGCTGTCCAATCACCTCGTCCTGTGCCAGGAGCCTTTGCACCTATAGTATATCATCCCATGCCCAAAACCAAGCCGCACATTAAAACCCAGCGCCCACAAGAAACTGTCTCAAAGTAGCGACAGCTGTTCTGTGTTAAAGAAACTTTTACCCTTGTACCATTCGTTCATGGCCGTTTTATACACAGCAGCCTTCACTTTGGATTTTATTGGACCTTTAAGCAGATGAAGACATGTTCACATCGCATCTAAAATGTATTAGATTGCAAGTCAATACGACTCTTGGTCCTTCATGCATTTATTGATTTAGAAGTCTTCAGACAAAAAGCCTTGTTAAACCTCTGCCATTTATTTCTGCCACGGAAATCAAATCTTTCCTGACATCAGTAATAAACAGTATTGTGGTTGGTGTGCATGAAAAAAGATGCAAGCTTATCAGTTTCAGTCTATGCCGTATCCCTGCACCGCATGTCTAGACACAGTCAAGGGTGGAAGGGTAAAAATTCCATCACAGCCTGAAAAATAAAATAGCTCCTCTTTGGGGTTTCTAATCAATTTTTCAGATTCTATCTATTTTTCTCGCAAGGGTCTTTCATGTATAACCAGCTATAGTATATGTACGTTGTATGGGGTATGATCCATACGTGTTCCTAACTAGGGTTGTACCGATACCACTTTTTTAGGACCGAGTACAAGTACCGATACTTTTTTCAAGTACTCGCCGATACCGATTACCAATACTTTTTTTTAATGCCATGTGACAGTGGCACTACTATGCAGCACTGATGGGCACTGATAGGTGGCACTGATGAGGCGTGGACTTTGTCAGTAGTTGTTCATTTTTATTTTGTTTTACAATTTTATTTTTTACAATTTACTGTTTTTTATTATTTTTTACAATATATATATATATATATATATATATATTCTTTTTTTTCTAACAAAGCTTTCTTTTCTTTGGGGGGGGGGGGGGGGAGTGGACAGTCAGTGTCAGTGTTTTTTTTTTTTCATTTTATCATTTTATTTTTTGTTATTTTTACAATTTTACTTGTTTATTTTTTACAATGTATATATTTGTTTTCTTTCTTTTCTTTTCTTTTTTTTTTTTTTTTTACAATGCTTTATTTTTTGGGGGGGGGGGGAGGGGTGGTCAGTCAGCGTCAGTGTTTTTTTTTCTTTTCATTTTATTTTTAATTATTTTTACAATTTTACTTTAAAATATTATTTTTTTACAATGTTTCTTTTCTTTTTCTTTTTTTTTTATTCAACCCTGTTGATGGTTAGGGGGGCTTTGGTGAGATGTCAGGGGTCTAAAAAGACCCCTGACATCTCCCCTTTGAGACATGGAAAGGGACTGAGGATAGAGATTCCCTAGTCCCTTTCTCAGCAGCCTCAGCTGCACTGAAGATGAATGGAGAGGAGACAGAGACTCCTCTCCATTCATAAACTGAAGCATCGTAAACACAGGTTACGATGCTAAGTTATGAATGGACAGAGTCAGTGATCACTGACTGTGTATTCAGAAAAGGAAGGAGCTGGTAAATTACAGATTTACTGGCTCCTTCCTCCGCCCGCTCTCCCTCCTGAAAGGTCTGGGACAAGGGGGGGGGGGGGGGCGGAGGAGCACACGGAGGGGGAACGGAGGAGGACGGGGGGGGGACCAAAGGAGCACACAGAGCGGGACCAGAGGAGGACAGGGGGGGCCGGAGGAGCTCATGGAGGAGCACAGAGGAGGACAACACAGAGGGGAGCCGGAGGAGGATACAATGGACACTCAGGAACGATCGGTGCAGCGGTGGGGGAAGTTATAATCACTGATCTCCCTGTGTGGCTTTCAGTAAAGTAGCTGAAAGCCGCAGAGGGGAGAGGAGGAGAAGCGGCTGTCAGCTGCTTTATTGAAAATCACAGAGGGAGATGGGTGATTATAACTTCCTCTGCCACCGCACCGATCATCCCTGAGTGTCCGGGTATTGGACTAGGCATCAGGAACATTTGCAGGAGTACAAGTACACCTGCAAATGCTCGGTATCGGCACCAATACTGATGCTTGTATCAGCATCGGTGCAACCCTATTCCTAACCATAGAATTTCCTAATCTATATATCTCTATAGACCTTAAGGCCTGATTCATACCAATGCATTTTTTAGTGCATTTTCCATTTTGCAGAAACACACTACAGTCCATTTAACATAGTTTCCCATGGGTCACGTTCACATCTGTGCATTTTATGGAAAGGGCCAGGGACTTTTTTGGGGGTTTTTGGTTCCATAGACTTCAATGGATCAAAAACGTGTATTGAAAAACGCAAAATGCACCTGGAATATGCAAACTGCATAAGTGTGAACCAGGCCTGAATCCCAACTCCCGGAAACTGCTAGGGTTATTTGCTTGTTTAGGTCTAGGAGACATTGCTTTTACAAACCCAATCCTCTGCTCCTCTGCACTGTTAGGCTCGATTCACACCTATGCATGTTGCTTTTGAGCGTTTTTGGAGGTTTTTTTTTCATGCTTGCCACGTTTTTGAGCCGCGTTTTTGCCGCGATTTTGCCGCGATTTTGCCGCGATTTTGCCGCGATTTGCGTTTTGCGTTTTTTTTTTTTTTTTTTTTTTTACATTTTTTTTTACAGTCTTCAAAAAAATTAAAAAAAAAAAAAAAATTAAAAAAAAAAAAAAAAAAAACGGCAAAAACGCATCAAAAACGCACCAAAAACGCATCAAAAACGCTGCAAAAAAGGTGCACTTGCGTTTTTGATGCTTGTCCATTGAAAACCATTACATGCAAAACGCTGCATTTTGCATGAAAAAAAGTCCCCGACCCTTTCCAAAAACGCAAAGAAACAAAAAAGCATTGATGTGAACATGTTCCATAGGAACCCATGTTAAAAAATTCCCGTGCATTTCTGCAAAATGCAAAATGCATCAAAAAACGCGCTAGTGTGAATGGAGCCTTATAGGGCGTACACACGTACGGAGTTTGTTCGGACATTCCGACAACAAAATCCTAGGATTTTTTCCAACGGATGTTGGCTCAAACTTGTTTTGTCTACACACGGTCGCACAAAGTTGTCGGAAAATCCGATCGTTCTAAACGCGGTGACGTAAAACACGTACGTCGGGACTATAAAAGGGGCAGTGGCCAATAGCTTTCATCTCTTTATTTATTCTGAGCATGCGTGGCACTTTGTCCGTCGGATTTGTGTACACACGATCGGAATTTCCGACAACGGATTTTGTTGTCGGAAAATTTTATCTCCTGCTCTCCAACTTTGTGTGTCGGAAAATCCGATGGAAAACGTCCGATGGAGCCCACACACGGTCAGAATTTCCGACAACACCCTCCTATCGGACATTTTCCATCGGAAAATCCGACCGTGTGTACGGGGCATTAGACTGGTCCCTGAAGCATCTTCTTCCCCATGTTCCATCACCAAGACCAATGCAGGAGGCGATGATGCAGAGGGACAGTCCACCACTGGATCATAGGGGAGCATCATCTGCCGGGGGAGTCAGGTAAGTTAGAGTGCTTTTGCCCTACCCTAGATTAAACAAGAAATTCACCCTTTAGTGAGGGCTCAATCCCACGGCAAGAGTTAATTAAAGAATTTCCTGGCTTTGGGGTTTAAAGAAAACCTGAAGAAAAGTCAATCCCACACCTTCATCTTTGAAGACTTAAAGATTAAGTTCACCTTTTCATAAAAAATGAAAAGATGAACTAACTAAAAAACATCCTTGTCACCCCTCTGAACCCCTGCTACACATAGCTGCCATTGTACCGATCTGTAACTTCAATGCAGTACATAGCCCTAGAGTGAGTATCCATCATAATGTTCGCAATGACAAGTGTGTAGGCAGGTGCAGTCTATTTTCTTCCCTGTAGGTGGCGGTTGTCCGCAGCAGCACTGCAATTGAAGAGAAAGTCAGGAGGAACCTGGTTCCTCTGTGGTTTTCTGGGTCACTTGGGAAGCTATCCAATTGGATTCTTCAGCCCCGTGTGACTCTGGCAGTCATCTTGGGTCAGGCAGAGCCTACTTAAAGCGAAGTTCCACCTAAAGATTGAACTTCCGCTTTGAGTGATGGTGACCCCCTGACATGCCACATTTGGCATGTCATTTTATTGGGGGAGGAGCGGGTACCCGGTTTTTACAGGCACCAAGTCACAGATCCCAGAATATTGCCCGGCCATTCACAGCGTGCAGAGTGGCTCGCTCGTGCGCAGTGCGCGCCCGGCTGTGAAGCCACAGCCGGGCACCCACAGTAAGAATGCCGGTGCCGTGAAGAGGATGGGGAGAGGAGCGGGGCTTCATACGCCCGCAATGTGGGACAGGTGTCTGATTATTAAAAGTCAGCAGCTACACTTTTTGTAGTTGCTGACTTTTAATTTTTTTTCGGCGGAACTCGGACTACAGTTAGGACTACAGAAAAGTGCCTTGACAGGGATCTGTAGGTTACACATGTATTTACAAATGTGTGCAAACTAAACCCCTGTTTTTAACGCATACTGTTAAATAGGGTAATTTGGTTGGTTAGCAGGCTGGTCAGTAAGTTGAGCTTGGAATTTCTTTGTGTTTTCTTTTGCATGCGTTGCCCTTCCATGTGCTCCTTGCAGCAAAGGCCAGTTATAGGTGGGGGCAATGGTCATTTATTTGTACTGTTGAAATAGTGGTGAGTAGACAAACTGGTCACCTTTGATGCCATTGTGCTATATGCTGGGTGTCCAGTACACCCCTGTACCTCTAAGGAGGGGTGAGCTCTCTTCAGGCCCACCTGCCCTCTGCCTATCCATTATAATTCATGTGCTACCACTGTGGAGGCTCTCAAATTTAGAGTTAGGACTATAAAAAATACTGTGGTACCTTTACGGGGCTCTGTAGCTTTTGCATGTATTTGCAAATGTGTGCAAACTAAACCCCTGTTTTTAACGCATACTATTAGACAGGACAATTCGGTTGGTTAGCAAGCTGGCCGGTAAGTTGCGACTGGAACTTCTTTGGTTTTGTTTCGTATGCGTTGCTCTTCCATGTGCTCCTTGCTACAAAGGCCAATTATAGGTGGGGGCAGTGGCCATTTGTTTGTACTGTTGGAATACTGGTGAGGGGACACACTGAACACCTTTGCTGCCATTGTGCTACATACATTTATATATATATATATATATATATATATATATATATATATATATATATATTTATTCAAACTTTGGGTGGGTTACTGCCTTTTCTTTGTCCTTGCTGTTAGACTGGAATGGTGTCAAGGTGGACTCCCTGTTCTCCACCGATATCCATTAACATAGACGAAGGGACACGTTCTCCAATGTAAATATGTTTACTGAATCTTCAAGTCATCAAACTCGTCATGTACATCAATTGCAGCTACTGTATACAGTTGCGAGCATCCCTGCTCTTCCTCAGGCTGTATGGCTTTTCCTCAGGCCATACAGCCTGAGGAAGAGCAAGGATGCTCGCAACTGTATACAGTAGCTGCAATTGATGTACATGACGATTTTGATGACTTGAAGATTCAGTAAACATATTTGCATTGGAGAACGTGTCCCTTCGTTTATGTTAGTATATATATATATATATATATATATATATATATATATATATATATATATATTGTAGAGGGTCAGCCTGGGACAGGGTTAAGAAGGGGTTAATCGAAGAGGGCAGGTTTTTCCCCTTCAGACCTGCTTATTGTCAGGTGTGCTGAAAGTGTCAGAGAGGAACTGTTTGAGTAGGAGAGAGAGACACACAGCAGTACGCTGTGTGAAAATGTCCATTGCTGGATGGTGTACCTGCTTGGGGAGCTTAACCACAAGGATTGCAGCTCTGATTGGAGCCATGAACTATTAGCTGTACCTATGTGCACAACCGTGTGACAAGACAAGTCTGTCTTATGTTTTTTTTGCCATTTTTGCTGAATAAAGCCACTTTTGTTTTACTGGACTGTCTCTGAGCCAGCTGTCCACCCCTCTGACCCCCTACAATATATATATATACACTCATGCATGTTGAGGGGTTCCGGGGTTGTTCAGTTGGAGAGGAGAGGATTGATCTCTCAGGATTGATAAATCCTCATTTGGGACCTGGAATTCGAAATCATTCGGTGAGAAAGAGACTCCAACCTTAATTACATAGATTTTGGATCTGTAAGGGATATCCCATCTGCAGGGGAGGCTTGAAGAGGAACAGAAAAAGTCAGAACCAGTTTGTGAAGAAGAGTGGAGTAGTTCACAGTTGTGAAAAAACTGTCTGGAGACTGAGACTTGCTGGACTCCTGCTGTTCCTGTACCCTGAAGCAGGCAGGAACTCTAAACCCTGATGTCGGACTGGTATATTGGCGGTGAGCCACTGTATTATTTTCACTATACCGGAATTATGGACTTTTTGCATTTACTGCTGTTTTATTGAAAGTTGTTTTATTTGCTTGATTTAAAAAAAAAAATTATAGACTGTTTAGTTTTACAAGCAGCTGGTTCATGACTGGCATATATAAATGTGTGTGTATAATATATATATTTATATATATATATATATACAGTGGGGCAAAAAAGTATTTAGTCAGCCACCAATTGTGCAAGTTCTCCCACTTAAAAAGATGAGAGAGGCCTGTAATTGTCATCATAGGTATACCTCAACTATGAGAGACAAAATGTGGAAACAAATCCAGACAATCACATTGTCTGATTTTTGAAAGAATTTATTTGCAAATTATGGTGGAAAATAAGTACTTGGTCAATATTAAAAGTTCATCTCAATACTTTGTTATATATCCTTTGTTGGCAATGACAGAGGTCAAACATTTTCTGTAAGTCTTCACAAGGTTGTCACACACTGTTGCTGGTATATTGGCCCATTCCTCCATGCCGATCTCCTCTAGAGCAGTGATGTTTTGGGGCTGTCACTGGGCAACACTGACTTTCAACTCCCTCCAAAGGTTTTCTATGGGGTTGAGATCTGGAGACTGGCTAGGCCACTCCAGGACCTTGAAATGCTTCTTACGAAGCCACTCCTTCGTTTCCCGGGCGATGTGTTTGGGATCATTGTCATTCTGAAAGACCAGGCAAGTTACATCTTCAATGCCTTTGCTGATGGGAAGAGGTTTGTACTCAAAATCTCACGATACATGGCCCCATTCATTCTTTCATGTACACGGATCAGTCGTCCTGTTCCCTTTGCAGAGAAACAGCCCCAAAGCATGATGTTGCCACCCCCATGCTTCACAGTAGGTATGGTGTTCTTTGGTTGCAACTCAGCATTCTCTCTCCTCCAAACACGACGAGTTGTGTTTCTACCAAACAGTTCTACTTTGGTTTCATCTGACCATATGACATTCTCCCAATACTCTTCTGGATCATCCAAATGCTCACTAGCAAACCTCAGATGGGCACGGACATGCACTGGCTTAAGCAGGGGGACACGTCTGGCACTGCAGGATCTGAGTCCCTGGCGGTGTAGTGTGTTACTGATGGTAGCCTTTGTTACAATGGTCCCAGCTCTCTGCAGGTCATTCACTAGGTCCCCCCGCATGGTTCTGGGAATTTTGCTCACCGTTCTTGTGATCATTTTGACCCCACAGGGGTGAGATCTTGTGTGGAGCCTCAAATCGAGGGAGATTATCAGTGGTCTTGTATGTCTTCCATTTTGCAATTATTGCTCCCACAGCTGATTTCTTCACACCAAGCTGCTTGCCTATTGCAGATTCAGTCTTCCCAGCCTGGTGCAGGTCTACAAATTTGTTTCTGGTGTCCTTCGACAGCTCTTTGGTCTTCACCATAGTGGCGTTTGGAGTGTGACTGTTTGAGGTTGTGGACAGGTGTCTTTTATACTGATAACAAGTTCAAACAGGTGCCATTAATACAGGTAATGAGTGGAGGACAGAGGAGCCTCTTAAAGAAGAAGATACAGGTCTGTGAGAGCCGGAAATCTTGCTTGTTTGTAGGAGACCAAATACTTATTTTCCACCATAATTTGCAAATAAATTCTTTCAAAAATCAGACAATGTGATTGTCTGGATTTGTTTCCACATTTTGTCTCTCATAGTTGAGGTATACCTATGATGACAATTACAGGCCTCCCTCATCTTTTTAAGTGGAAGAACTTGCACAATTGGTGGCTGACTAAATACTTTTTTGCCCCACTGTATATATATATATATATATATATATATATATAGTAAAATGTTTGAAATAGTGGTGTACAGTAGCTTGCAGTTATGCTAAGAACGTTCAGCTTCATTGCAATGAATCTTGTGTATGACACAGATTTTGGATGATGACAGCTTCAGGCAGAGGATATTAGGCTTTATCTCATCCAGGCTCAAAGTGTTATGTCAGAATCTCTGTAAGCCCTGTCCATACGGTGCCAGAATCAGAGGCAATCATAACTGCACACACAGATTTGTAAATGTTCCCTCTGGGTCATCTATCATGGAATGTGATTAGCATCCCTACTTAAAGTAGATCTAAATCCAAACGGGGTGGCATTTAGTTTGCTAAAGCCAGGTGTATCATAAACAATAGCCATTTATTTTTCTAGAAAATATTTTTCTCTAGAAGTTCTGATGATCTTCTCCAGGCTTTCTGACATTTTGTTCCTGTATTCACTCACTCCACATAAATGTTCCGGACCAGCTTCCTAACAATGGCGGACTGTGTGTGCTGGCCCAGCTGCTTGTAGTCTCCACTGAACACCTGTGTGACAGGGGGGCCAAAAACTGGGGATAGAAATAGAGTCACCCTATACAAGAACATGCCTCAACGAGGACTGTCATGGCAGGATAACCACATAATATTTTAATAGGGACGCTTTTTCCCATTATCTGGCTGTAGATGTAAAATAGCTGCAACTAAATTGACTCCTTAAAGCTGAGCTGGCCCCTTCCACCAGACATTATTTGCATGCATTGCATAGAGAAGTACAGAGACCCACTGAAGGCATTACTGCATCTAAAAAAGGTAAGTAATGAAAATAATAATGCAATATGCTAAAAAAATTTCTTTAATATGTATCTTTAAACATTTCATATATGGCTGCCCCTATCTACAATACACTGCTTGCCCACTCATGTTAGAAAATCTCCTGTTATATTTCAATTAAACTAGAAGGCCAAATTTGTTTTAGCTTTGGATGGAGTGAGGCACGATTTTACTGCTGACTGTCACCGGTCCTTTCATTTTCTGTGTCTGGGATGAGTCAAGAAGTAGGAGGAAATAACCCCAAAGTGAGGGCTGTTGACAGCTATTACCAGAATAGGTCTACCTACTGGAAAATTTCCTCTAATATCCTAACTTTGGTGAAAACTGTATAAGTTTGGATTTTCCATCACTTTTTGTCCCCGTTACAGTGGTTACCATAACAGACACTATGGATAGATCTTACAGATGGGGACACAGACAGCGATAAAAACCTCAGAAGACAGAAATGGAGCACCGCACCAATTTTTAAGTGCAGAAATGTTTATTTCTTTATACTATAAGCCAATGCATTTTGGGGCTTCCATGCAATGACCAGCTGTGGAAATGGTCTTTTGTCATTATGGAGTTTTGTTTACACTAAACTGTTCTTCGTTTGCTGTTTTTTTCTCCAACCAATATCAAAGCCTTGATGAAGAAGGCACTTGGAAGTCCTTGAAATGTGTTGCCTTCCAGGACTCCTACTCTCACAATTCCTACCATGACTTCCAATGGAGCTTACAAAATGCCTGCCATGACTTTCAATAGAGCTTGCAGAATCCCTGCCAAGACTTTGAATGATACTTGCAGAATCCCTGCCAGGACTTCCAATGGAGCTTGCAGAATTCCTGCCAAGACTTCTGATTGTAATCTCAGAATCCTTGTCAGAACCAATGGTAACCTCCGAATCTCTGCCAGGGCTTCCAGTGGAGCTGCAGAATCCTTGCCAGGACTTCCAATAAAGCTTACAGAATCCCTGCTCGGCCTTCCCACGGTACTCACAGAATCCCTGCCAAAACTTCTAATGGAGCTTGCAGAATCCCTGTCAGGACCTCCAGTCGTACTGTCAGAACCCCTGCTAGGACTTCCAATGGTAATTTCAGAATCTCTACCAGGACTTCCAGTAGAGCTGCAGAATACCTGCCAGGATTTCCAGTGGTAATCTCAGAATCTCTGCCAGGATTTCCAGTGGAGCTGCAGAATCCTTTCCAAGACATCCAATGGAGCTTGCAGTATCCCTATTGGGACTTCCAATAGTAATCTCAGAATCTCTACCAGGACTTTTAGTGGAGCTGCATAAATACCTGCCAGGACTTCCAGTGGTAATCTCAGAATCTCTGCCAGGTTTTTCAGTAGAGCTGGAGAATCCTTGCCAGGACTTCCAATGGAGCCTGCAGAATCCCTGCCAGAACTTCCGATAGGGCTTGCAGAATCCCTGTCAGGACTTCCAATGGTAATCTCAAAATCTCTACCGGGACTTTCAGTGGAGCTGCAGAATACCTGTCAGGACTTATCACCAGCTACCTGAAAGTTAAAGCATTATAATACTTACCTACCAGGTGCCTGTTTGTTGCCAACCCAAACTGACCCAACTCTTCTCTTGCTTGTTGCCTGCCTAGACCTCTGCTCAGACCTGGTTAGTCTCATGCTTACTACCTACCTAGACCTCTGATTGGACCTTACTAATTTCTCACCATCCACCTGCCTCAATCCCTGCCTAAGCCTTACTATTTTTTTCATCTGCAGCCTTGTGATTGGTCTCTGCATCATAGCCTCACCATTCCACCTTGATGGGGTGATCTGGACAGACAGAACCTGGTGTTGGTTTGCATCACAGTAAACCTGGACTACTAGGGTTCCCTGTCTTGGTCAATCAGGAGTTCTGGTGAAGACCTACTGCCACTTAGATTCCATGGTTTGGGGGATCCCACCTCATCTGACAGGGGGCACTGTAACACTGTTTTGCCTCTTTAGAGTTAGTGTGGCCCTCAGTTTTTTCTTTTCTGGTTGTGTCTTCATGTATATTAAAGCAGTAGTAAACCCCACCAATTATTTTTTTTTAACCCTGCAAGGTAAAGGCATAATGTGCTAGTATGCATTGCATACTAGCACATTATGTTATACTTGCCTGCAAATGAAGCCTTCCAGCACCGAGTTGTCATCGTTGCAGGCGCTTCCATCTTCACTCGGTCTTACTTACGGGTCCCTCGACACCGGCTGTGTGAGTGGCCAAGGCCGCGATGACGTCACTCCCACGCATGCACGTGGGAGCCGCTGTTTACAGCACAGGAATCTGAAGGAATTGCCCAGTTGGCCGTTCCTTCAGAGTGCATGCACCGTTGATGTCACCAGCTGCATGTACTGTAAACATTTTCTAAACGGTGCATGTTTAGGAGATATTTACAGTACCTATAGGTAAGCCTTATTATAGGCTTACCTATAGGTAAAAGTCAGAGATGGGAGTTTACTCCCACTTTAGGCTGACTAGCCTAACCTAGACTAATTTAATTAAAGAAGAACTTAATACAGTGTTGGATCCAGAGCCTATCAACTATAAAAACCTGACAGATATTCTTCCCCACTCCTTCCAAAACTAACAGGGGGCAAACAAGTTAAGAAAAAACATACTTTTTTTAATAGCACATATATCTAGAGCAGTGGTCCCCAAACTGTGGCCCGTAGGCCGAAAGTGGCCTTTTACTTGTCTGTATGCAGCCCTTGGGGCACTGTTCTTCCCACAGATACCAATGATGGGGCTTATTCCTTCCACTGACACCATTGAAGGACACCTATTCTTTCCACTGACACCAATGATGGGGCCCTATTTCTTCCACTGACATCAGTGATTGAACATTGAATCTCCCACTGACGCCAATGATAGGCCATGGAATCTTTCACTGACACCAATGATGGGGCACCACTCCTTCTACCGATACAAATGAAGGGACAATATTCCTCCCACTAACATCAATGATGGGGCCCTGATCCTGCAAATGACACCACCAGTGATGGGGCACAGATCCTTCCACTGACACCAAAGATGGGGTACTATTTCTCCTCCTACTGACCAGAAGCACTTTATAATTTTTTTACTCCCACTGACACTGGGGCATTTTCTACTCCAACCGGCCACAGTCCGGCCCTCCTAAAGTTTGATGGACAGCAAACTGGGCCTTTGTTTAGAATGTGTGGAGACCCTGATCTAGATTAAATACAGGAACCCTTTTGAAGCCTCTCTGGATTTTATACTTCTTTATTTCCTATGATGAAATAGGGGTGCTTCACATCATTTTTCTTTTGTTCTTCTTTGCTTTGATTCATACGAGTCTTCTTCATCTTGGAGTCTATACCAACACAGAATTACAAGTCTCATTTAATCTCCGGCGTTATATTTATTTGTCACATTGTAATAAGCAATCTGTAGTAAACTTTAAGAAAAAAAAAAAATCCCTTGAAATTACATTTCTGCATTTAATTATTTTTTGAATCGTCTGCTTCTTTTGCATTATTTATACCGATCATATATATATTTCATGCCTTGTGAAAGTTTTAATACTAGTTAGACTAGTTGTGACAAAGACTGTCATATCTGGTTGTTATTAAGTAGTCTCAGCCTCATGTTAATCACTTCGTTGTCATTGTGCCACTGGCTGCTGCCTGCAGGGCATGGCGGATGTGGAGGATGTTGATGGGTTAAAACTTTGAGTAAAAAACCTCACTTGACTGTATTAAGGCAAAAAAATAATAATTTCAAAACAAATATTTAATTTAAAGTAACCCTGTCTTCATTTTTCTTTTTTTTTTTTTTTTGATAGCTGTAAAAGAAGAGCATCTATATTCACCCTTCCCAGTGTTGTCACCACCCAGCTTCACTCTGTTCATGAGATATGGTCACCTGAAGTTCCTTAGCAAACTGACACTTGCGGGAGTGTCAATCGCCTGCCCCCCACTTCCCTCCAAGCTCTCATTGAATCCCCCTGCTGACCTCTACATCACTGCATCTCTGCCTTTTGGCTAATGTAGTACCCTCTTCCCTCTACCCTTCGGCGGGTGCTAGAGTTAGATTTTTGGCCAGTGCAGGTAACCTTTGGCAGGCCTAGGCCTGTTTGTTTTGATCTGTGGGTCATGGAGTGGTTTAGAGTAGTCTGGTGACTCACAGGCAGTGACACTTCTTGGTTACCTACCTCTGGCTCTCAGAAGATTCTGGAAGCAGAGGAGGGTAAGATAGGTGGGGCTGTCTGGGGTGTGGTAAGGAGCCCTGACCAATCCCCAACTAGAATTGGCAGGGGGCAGGCCTCCTTAAGTACCTTGGGTCAACCCAGCTGGGGAGGAGTTGTTCGGGTGGAAGAAGTGAACTGAGAGATGGAGTGTTAGGCTGTCGGGGCCTTGGAGGGAGCCCCCACAGTCTGGGGGAGGAGGACCTTGGGCCAGGGGCTCGGAGCTGTGAAGGAACCCCACACAACCCAAGGGGTGTCCTGAACAGGTACAGGAGAGGACAGCGAGGAACACTGCCGAGCAAGTCTTCAGAAGTGTTCCAACAGGTGTTGGTGAGTGACAGGCGGGCTGAGAGAGGCATGCCAGGAGTGGATGTAGAGCCAACGGGAGAGACTGTGATGTTACTGGCATTGAAGTCGGGCTGCTGCAGCCAGGAGGGCTGGTAGAGTCTGCACAGGACTTACTGGGACCAGTAGTCCACTTTGATACAGCTACCACTAAAGACTTTGTTTTCTGTTGCTATCGTTTGCTACACCAAAAGTCTGGAGCTTTAGAGGATGTGAATAGAGGTTCCAATCAATTATTTCATTGTTTAAAACTATTGATCTGGGCATCCCATAGCCCCTTTACCCCATCCAAGTTTAATCCCTCAATAAAACAACACAAGCAAAGCTGATGGACTGTTCATTGTCTGGGGAGTGACTGGAAGTGAATGCTAGGCTGGGGCAGGGTGACAGGTGGAACTACTACACTCAGTGACCCCATGGGGGGTACCGCTACACTAAGATCAAGTGTAGTATCTGTTCTTATCAGTTGTGGGGAGCGAGAATGCTGGTGCCTCTTGTTGTATGGAGGCGCCAGTAAGTATTCTTCCTGATATAGTAAGGTGGAAGTAGCGGGAGGGCCTTTTTCCTCTCGGGTTGCTTGTGGCCTGGTGCACAAGGTTGGTTCCCGGTTGAAGGCAAGGCTCTCCTTAAGTTCTAATGCCTTCCTGATTTGAATGGGGCTGCATTTGTCTGGCCTGACGCTGGGAGGCGATAGGAGCTCCTGATGATGTGCCCCCTAGGGGTGGTGTCCCAGGAGTGCCAGAAGAAACCCTTTTGGACTGCACACCATTTTCATTGGTTCATTGTTTCATTGCCACTTCTGTTTTTTTATATATTATTGTTGTTTTTGCTGTCACGAGCACTTGCACTATATATGTGTCTTTGTACAGAGACCTGCAGGTCATTGGGGAGCCTGTTCTGGTGTCAGGGGGAAGTTCTGTGGTCCTCAGGTCCCCTGCCTCTCACAACTGGAGGTGCAGTCTACTTCCTTTAATGCAGGTGGCTCTCTCCTGTAGCAGCACTGTTGTTGGGGAGAAAGTCAAGAGGAACAAGGTTCCTCTATAGTTTCCTGGGTCACTGGATAAGCTATTTAATGCTGCTGCCCCATGGGAACCAAGCAGCCATCTTGGGTCAGTCAGAGCCTATTTAAGGCCCTGGCTCCCATGTTTGGCATTTGCGAGTTGGTAGCGTATGGACAGGTACTCCACCAGTTAGGGACAGTACTAGCATTAGGGAAAGGTTCCTGATGAGGAGGGAAAGCACAGAATTGCAGCTCCTTTAGACATCATCCCACTTGGACACAAGACAGCCAAACCGTATTCTGCTCTCTTAACGGACACTGTTAGTCTGGCTGATACCTGCTCTCATGTATTCCTATGCTTCCTGCTGCTGAAGGTCAGCAGGAGGAACCAGTTAGAACTGCGGGGGGCCTAGGAGATGGGAAATGTTGTTCAATGGAGTGGTAACACGATATTAACAATTACAACTAATAACACCAGAGATATTTGAACCTGGGAATATCCAATGGCCTTAGGAGATGAGGAACTAATTTTTTCCTCCTGTAGGATCAAATTGGATCTTGCCCTGTGTGTAAGGAGTCTAAGAGATGTATTTATAAATGTTTTCATCCAAGATACACAACTTTTGGCCAGGACTCAGATTTTCCCAATTAAATCCAAAGAGAAAAATGTGTACAGTGTGAATAGGGAAAATACCACATTATGGCCTCTAGTTGGAGCTGAGGAGCATACTTATTTCTATGATACCCATCTCCATCTAGTGGTCATAATGCGGTATTTTCCCCATTCACCCTGTTTTGAGTTTTACGAAAAGAGGGGAAAGGTCCACTTTAAGTAAAACCTATATCAGAGGGTCACACAGTTAGAAGGCTTTTCTGGGTTTTTCAAGAAGAGTAGCAGATGGACTCCCGGGGGTTCTCAGAACTTTTACTTATAAAAGATTGCAATGGCTGACTTTCTCACTTTAATCACTTCAGAAGAGGATATCATGCGCTATGAAAAGTACATTTTTGATCGCGGTATTGATTGATGCTCTGGTTTCAGCAGGCGAGTGGGAGTGTTTGTGTTTACAAAGAAAAATATACACACATCCTCTCTGCTCCCTGACAATGTTAAAGATTGCTCAGTAAGTTGTTTTAACCGACTGTGAAACAATTATAGTGCAATATCTCAGGTAATTTTCCTGCTGGACCAAAATAACCGTCATCTTGAATGTAATCTTGGTGAATATTATTGGGACTGAGAAGCCGAGTGTTTTCTACCAATACTGTTCTTGCATTTTTATTGTTCAATACAAGTCTGCATTGCAGCACTGAAACTGAGACATGGGGCTTGATACTAAAAGCAAATAGACTGTTTATTTTGCAAGGGAAGTTGCACTTCCAATGGCAACTAGTTTTAAATTTGTTCTGTGCGAATGGGGCAAAATGGAATACTCTCAGGCTTCACGTGGGGGGAAAAAAAGTGTGAATGGGGAAAAATCTGCAATATGGCCACTAGATGGGGGTGAGGAGTTTACTTATTTCGTATGATACTAAGTGCCATCTAGTGGGCATAATGTGGTATTTTCCCAATTCACATTTCTTTTCAGTGACTAACATTCAATTGCCTGAAAGCATTAATTAGATTTGTCCCATTTGCACAGAACTAATTTACATACAATTTTAACCTCATGCCAACCCGCTCAAAGTGGATGAAGTGCAGACGGGAGGCCCAGCCTGGTATGTCGCGGTGTACTTCCTGGTTAGGTGGTGTGCAAGCATGATCCCTGCTGGCCTGTGCTGTGATTGGACACTGCATGAGTTTAGCAGTAGATTTCAGCCAATGATTTTGGCTGAAACCTGCTGATGTCCAATCACAGCACAGAGTTCTGTGTTTACAAACACACAAAACTCTGTGTACAGAGAACAGCAATCTGGCTGTTTCTTCTCCCTGAAATGTAGGGAGAAAAAACAGCTAGATCAGTAAGTAAAAGCAGCACACATTCCACACATTACACTTGTTAGGCACACAGTTAACCCATTAATGTTAACCCCTTCCCAGCCAGTATTATTAGTACAGTGTACAGCAACATTATCACTGATCACTATATTAGTGTTACTAGAAACATAATTGTCAGTTAGTCATTTAGTGACCCTCCCAGCCAGTGCCAGTTAGTGCCAGATTGTCCTTCATACTATCACAGTCCCACTATAAGTCGCTCATTATCAGTAAAGCATCTATAGCTGCCTAAATTCCAGTATACAGTATATACCATTTGCAAACGCTATAACTTTCACTCAAACCAATTAATATACACTTATGGGATTTTTTTTTTTTACTAAAGACATGTAAGCAGAATGGATTTTTGCCTAAATTTATGAAGAAATTAGATTTTTTTTAAAATTTTAAATTGGATACAATTTATAACAGAATGTAGAAAATGTCTCTTTTTTTTTTCAAAATTATCAGTCTATTTTCATTTATATAATAAAAAAAACAAAAAAAAAAAACAAAACACCAAAAGAAAGTTCTATCCTTGTGAAAAAAAATGATATAAATGTTATTTGCATACAGTGTTGTATGATCACGCGATTGCCACTGAAAGTAGTACAGTGCTGAATATCAAAAAAATGCTCTGGTCATGAAGGAGGTAAAAACTTCTGGTGGTCAAGTGGTAATGGACCAACAGCTATGCAAATTATTGATAAATACATCCCATAGAAACGTAGGGGATCATTTACTGTGAAAGGTCTTTTTTTTTTTAAGTTTTCAACTAAGATTCACATAACTTTCACCCAGGACTCACACATTTCCCCAAAATTTGTGAAAATTTCTGAAAATTTTGTGTGAAAAATGTATTTATTTTTCAATTCTTTATTTTATTACGTATTTTTTTCTTTTTTTTAACATAGGATTTATTGAAGACACAAAAATATTGGACATCAAGTATTGTAATCGGTAGCATGCAATGCATATTCGAGTAGTCTGAACAAACAATAAAATAGGGAAAAAAGGAAAAAAAAAAAAACTGAGAAGAAAACAGTAAGGGGATGGAGGGAAGGGGGAGATACAAGCGACAATAATATACTTATTATGTAAACCAGTGGCGGCTGGTGCTAAATAGTTTGGAGGGGGAGGGGCGGCAAAAAAGCCCTCCCACACTCGACGCCACACCACACCCCCCGCGCAGGCGATGGAAGGGAAGGCGGCCTTACCTTAGGAGATGACGAGGATCATCGAGGACAAGGGGTAGGGCTGCCGCTCCTCGCTCCAGCCGAACAGACTTGCTTCTCCTCCTGGCCAAACAGGAAGTCCTAAGACTCCCTGGCCAATCCTGTCTCAGGACCCGATTCCTGATTGGCTGGGAGGAGAATCAGGAAGACCATAGCGAATATTAATTTGCCCACTTTTACCTACAGGTAGGCCTATAATAAGGCTTACCTGTAGGTACCGTGAATAATAAGGCTTACCTGTAGGTACCGTGAATAATAAGGCTTACCTGTAGGTACCGTGAATAATAAGGCTTACCTGTAGGTACCATAAATAATAAGGCTTACCTGTAGGTACAGTGAATATCTCCTAAACTTGCACAGTTTAGGAGATATTCACTATATGCGACGACGTCATTGGCACAAGCACACTGAAGAAAGGGCTCGCTCGTGGAGTTTCTTCAGTTGCTGTGCCGTGACGTCATCGCGGCTCCGGCCAATCACAGCGCTGGAGCCCGCGAACCTGGAAATAACTCCGGGAGACATGTCGCCGGTCACAGCGGTGTATGGGGACCCCTGCAACAGCTTCGATCTAAGGTAAGTATTTCATCATGAGCTAGTATGCGATGTCTACTGTCTCATTATACCTTTGTCTTCCAGGTTGTTTTTTTTTGTTTGTTTGTTTTTTTTTTTTTTAGAGTTTACAACCACTTTAAAGTGTTATTAAACCCACAACAGTAAAATCAGTCTGTAAATGCAGTAAAGCATGCTTGTTATATTCACTGTGGAACCTATGGGGTTAATCCTGTGCATTGTGTAAAAAGGCTGTTTGATGCTGTCTTGTCTGAAATTCCCCTTCTTCCGCTGTCCTCAATTCATCTCCCGATAGGACAGAGCCTTGGAGTCACTCTGCACATACTCAGTTTAGTGTGTATTGCTAGAGACATTTTTTTTTGGGAGGGTGCATGTGATCAGCACAGGGCCAATCAGCACTGTCCAGACAGAGGGTCAGGGGTCCTGCAGCCTCATAGGACAGTCAGAGAAGAATGAACACACCTACAAGCTTTAACCAGACACTGATATAAGACAGAAGACTACTATATACTGCTGATTAGAAATGTGCACTGACAACACAAATGTGTTCGTTTTTGTTTCATTAGTTTTTTTGCTTTTTTCGGAAATTCGAAAATTCGGAAATCCAAGAATTTAGATTTTTGAATTTCCGAATTTTCGAATTTCCGAATTCCCAAATTTTCGAATTCCGAATTTCCGAATTTTCAGAATTAGAAAATTCCAAAAATCAGAAAATTAGAAAATCTGAAAAAAAGAAAGAAAATCAGTAAAATTCGAAATAACAACTAACTAATAATAACTAACTATTAAATATTAGGTATTGGTATTTCCTTTCAAATTTGTCTGTTAGTGAATGTAACGAATACAAATTTATCTGAAGTTACAAATTATCCGAAATAACGAATGCTGCATCTAAACAAATGGAATGGAACAAATGAATAATAAATCATAATAATAAAAAAGGTTTTATTATTATTATTGTTATTTATTATTATTAAATCGTTACATTCCATTCTTTTAGATACGGCATTGGTTATTTCAGATCATTCGTAACTTCGGATAAATTCGTACTCGTTGCGTTCACTAACAGCCAAATTTGAAAGGAAATTCCAATACCTATAATTTAATAGTTATTATTAGTTAGTTGTTTCAGACTTTCGAGTTTTAGAATTTTCGGATTTTCATTCTTATTTTCGGATTTTCAAATTTCCACATTTCCGAATAAACGACTAGACGAATTCGGGAACTAAACGAATTGCACATGTCTACTGCTGATGAGAAAATGTATTTAGCGGTTTATATTTACCAAAATAATTGGATTTCTATGTTCTGTGAGAGCAGATATAGTGAATGCAGGCTCCTGGGTTTGATCATATCTTCAATAGCTGAGCTATATGGTTATGTAAGACAGTTGATACTTATGCTATGAGTGTTGCTTAATTGATTATTTTATGAATTAATGATTTACGTCTTGTTAGGTGATGATAAAATAAATTTATAATTTATTTATACCTATAATAAAGCGCCTATTCAAATCCACAGGTTTGAGTCAAGAGTGATTATTTATAGAGTTAAGAAGTTCTGACTGCGATCCCATAAAGATATCGTTTTTAATGTTCTCCTGGTAAGGGGCATGTTACATTTGGACTTATAAAGCTGTATTGAGATCACTAGGGGAATTTAAGAGCCTGTAAAATAACAAACAGGCATGTAGCACTTTGGTGCTTCTTTTTTTTTTTTTTAATTATTAATCCAATTTTTGTTTTGAGACTCCTCTGACAATTCCAGGAGCCTGCAGCTTGAGACACCGCGTTCTAACATCACCCGCGCTCCAGCAGCTGGGAGGAAAGCCTTGCGTAGGACTGTGCTCAGAAGCACCCCGAGGCTTCCATCTACTTTGCTCAGTACTGACCCTGCGTGATCGGTTTGTAAAGAAAAACAGCCACGTGGAGGCCAGCAGTTTTACGCAAGGCTTCTCTTTTATCTGCCGGAGCCCTGGTGGTTTCAGAGCGGCTGTGATGTCGGAGATTGCTAAAAAAATAAAAAAAGTATTGATACCAAAGTGCTCCAGTAAGTGCTACATACCTACTTTTAATACATATGGTCAGGATACAATGTGCGAAGGTCTGGTTCATTTAAAAAATAATAATAATATTTATTTCAGCAGGCAAATTAGTCATAAAACAGAAACACATACACAGATCCATACCTAAACTCAACACTGGCCTCCCTTATACACTCACCGGCCACTTTATTAAGGTACACCTGTTCAATTGCTTGGTAACACAAATCGCTAATCAGCCAATCACATGGCAGCAACTCAATGCATTTAGACATCTAGACGTGGTGAAGACGACTTGGTGAAGATCAAACCGAGCATCAGAATGGGGAAGAAGGGGCCACTTTGAACGTGGCATGGTTGTTGGTGCCAGACGGGCAGGTCTGAGTATTTCAAAATCTGTTGATCTACTGGGATTTTCACACACAACCCTCTCTAGGGTTTACAGAGAATGGTCCGAAAAAGAGAAAATATCCAGTGAGCGGCAGTTGTGTGCAGGAAAATGCCTTGTTTGAGGTCAGAGGAGAATGGGCAGACTGGTTCGAGATGATAGAAAGGCAACACAGACTCAAATAACCACTCGTTACAACCAAGGTATGCAGAATACAATCTCTGACCGCACAATACATCGAAACCTTGAAGCAGATGGGCTAGAGCAGCAAGAGACTACATCGGGAACACTCCTGTCTGCTAAGAACAGGAAATTGAGGCTACAATTCGCACATGCTCACCAAAATTGGACAATAGAAGTGTAGCACCCTCTGGGAATGTAGGTGCTAGAATTGGACTGGTAGCCAGGCCTGTTTGTTTTGATCTGGGATGGGAGTGGCTCAGGGCAGCATCACTGAGACCTCCCTCTTCTTTCCAGAGCTTAGGTGGAGTTGCCTGGGGTGTTCTAGAAAGCCCTTACCAACCCCCAACCTGAATTGGCAGGGGCAGGCCTCCTTAAATACTCAGGGTCAGCCCAGCCGGGGAGGAGTTGGATCAGGTGTAAGCTGCAAATGAAGTGCTAGGCTGTCGGGGCCTTGGAGGGAGCTGTCCAGTCTGGGGGGAGTGACCTTGGGCCTGGGCTTGAGTGCAGATGGGGCCCTCCTACAATACACGGAGGTGTCCTGGTTGGGAGGCATAGGAGGAGCAAGAGAGGACAGCAGGAGTGAGCACTCCTGGGCAAGTCTCCAAAGAGGAACCACTGGTCACAGCCAGGAGGGCTGGTGAGTGACACACAGTTAGGAGAGGACTTGGGAGGCACTTGGTCAACACCCTGTTGAGAGGACTGGGAGAGCGTAGTCTGGGATGGGTGCAGAACCAACGGAGTGGACTGTGGTGTTATGAACAGAAGAGAGAGAGGCAGCTGCAGCCAGGAGGGCTGGCAGGACCTGAAGAGCTGGTACTGGGCTCAGTAGCCGCATGTAGGACAGCTAGCACCAAAGGCTACTCTATTTTGCTACACTATAAGGGCCCGCGATCCCTGCCTGAAAGGGCATTTACTAAGGCCTGGCTGAGTTAGTGTCACGCCTATCTAACTGTACTAGCTAAACCGGAAAGAGCAAGCAAGTGATGTGCTGGAGGTGTGAGGAGGAATAGTCTGCAAGCAAGTAATGTGCTGGAGAGAAGAATAGGAGTGTATCTACAGAGTGTATATAGTTGGTCCCATGCAATGTTCTGCAATCTACTGGGCATCTCATAATTCCCTTTTCCCTATCCAAGTTCAAATCCCCTCGATAAAATACAAAAACAAAGCTCATGGACTGGATTTCTGCTGGAGAGTGGGTGAGAACTGTGTGCTGGGCTGGGTAGGGTGACCACAATTACCAGCAGCCCTTGCTGGGGTATCGCTACAGAAGATTGGAAAAACGTTGCCTGGTCTGATGAGTCTCGATTTCAGCTGCAACATTCAGATGGTAGGGTAAGAATTTGGTGTAAACAACATGAAAGTATGGATCAAACCTGCCTTGTATTAATGGTTCAGGTTGGTGGTGTAATGGTGAGGGGGATATTTTCTTGAGACACTTTGGGCCCCTTAGTACCAATTGAGCATCATTTAAATGCCAACCTGAGTATTGTTGCTGACCATGTTCATCCCTTTATGACTACAGTGTCCCCATCTTCTGATGGCTCCTTCCAGCAGGATAATGCACCATGTCACAAAGCTCCAATCATCTCACCACTGGTTTCTTGAACATGACAATGAGGTCACTGTACTCCAATGGCCTCCAGTCACCAGATCTCAATTATAAGAGCACCTCATGGATGTGCAGCTGACAAATCTGCAGCAACTGCGTGATGCTATCATGTCAATATGGACCAAAATCTCTGAGGAATGTTTCCAACACCTTCTTGAATCTATGCCATGAAGAATTAGGGCAGTTCTGAAGGCAAAGGGGGGTCCAACCTGGTACTAGCAAGGTGTACCTAATAAAGTGGCCGGTAAGTGTATATCCATACTTGGAACTAAGAGAGATCACTGCCTCCGCACAGAGAGCAAGGGCGCTTCTCCAAAGCATGCTGCCAGGGGGCAGGCTTTTCTACCCAGGCTGTGGCTGCTTTATAAAGAAAACAAAATGTAAGACTTTGCACACCTTTGGGGTTGATGCACCTGGGTATTTAGCAGATTTAAACTGGGCTTCCAAAATTCTGCACATTTATTATTTACAAGAAAAAAATTGTGATTGCATTGTTTAGTTCCTGTCTCCTTCATAACTTACGGCACATGCTGACTAGAGGAATGTCTTATGCTTCATTTACATGCTGACTTGATACAGATTGTGAAATTAATATCACCCAGAAGACAAACACCGGGTTGTTTATCGATTGAAGGTGCTATCGATTTGCAACCACTAATCTATTAACACGTTTTAAATGATTTTTCCAAAGCTATCAAGCGTTAGCTGATTGAGGCACCTTGGTGAATACACGGAGGTTTAGACACTGACCACACATGATCCATTACAGGGTCTCACTATATCACATGCTAGGCACAGCGGGGAATACTATGTTACATGGCATTAGGTAAGGTGGAGGAGTGAACATCAGATACAGTTCTGCTTAGCAAAGTGCTACTGTCAATGAGCGAGGATTAATAAAGCTTGTTCTGTTGAGAAGAGAAGCATAAATGGCTTCATCGATTTCAAAATGGCATTGATTGCCAGCGCTAATCCATTAATACATTATTAAGTCTGCAAAACAGTGAAGTGAAGTTAAGAAATTTGAGATCAATGGTTTTTAAGAGTACCTGTCGTTTCTTTACAGACCTTAAAGGCCAATTGTCTAAATCAGCTAAACACATTCCGGTTGCTTAAAAAAAGGTTTGAAAGCAGCCACATCCTGAGTGGAATTGGGCGAATTGAGCATGAGTTCGGGCCGAACATTGGCTGTTCGCCTGTTCGGCGAACACCTGAGTTACCAGGGAGTTTGACCATTTGTTTGGCCCGCCAAACAACCACAATGCACTGCGTCGCCGCACAGTGCATTGGAAGCCCTGATTGGCTGACGCAATGAAAGCTTTGCCTAATCAGGGCACATAGCACTGTCAGAGCCATGATTTGACACTGCGATGATGACTCTATCCAACCATGGCTCATTGCTCTTAGTACCACCCCACACGGCCATTCACAGTATGATATCGGCATGGAGAGAGATAGAACAGGGCTCTTTTCAGTGCTACTAGACAGTTAGTGTGCTATAGTGTGCTTCTATTGTCAGTGTAGAGGCTCAGTTTATGGGAATCTAGTGATAGTGCAGTGTGAGTGTAGTGACCTTTCATTTTTACTTTAGTGTTACATTAGTGGGAATCTAGTGATAGTTCAGCCAGTGTGAGTATTCATTTTTACTTTAGTGTCATTATATTTTGTCAGGGCAGGTTTCAGTGTGTTACTGCACATTTGCCGCAGTATATTGCAATGCGTTATTGCAATTTTGCCACAGTATATTTCTGCGTGTTATTACATGTTTACCGCAGTATATTGCAGTGTGTTACTGCACATTTAACGCAGTATATTTCAGTGCGTTATTGCAGGTCTACCGCAGTGCATTGCGGTGTGTTAGTGTACGTTTAACGCAGTATATTTCAGAGCGTTGGTGCACGCTTAACGCAGTATATTGCAGTGCATTACTGCACGTTCGACGCAGTATATTTCAGTGCCTTATTGCAGGTCTACCACTGTCTATTGCAGTGTGTTGGTGCACGTTTAACACAGTATATTTCAGTGCATTATAGAACGTTTACCGCAGTATATTTCAGTGTGCTTCTGCACATTTACCACAGTATATTGCAGTGAGCTGGTGCACGTTTACCGCAGTATTTTTCAGTGTGTTATTGCAGGTTTACCGCAATATAGTGCAGTGTGTTAGTGCACGTTTAACGCAGTATATTTCATTGGGTTACTGCACATTTAGCACAGTATATTTCAGTGCGTTGGTGCATGTTTACCGCAGTCTATTTCAGTGTATTACTGCATGTTTAATGCATTATTTTTCAGTGCGTTATTGCAGGTTTACCACAGAATATCGCAGTGTGTTAGTGCACGTTTAACACAGTATATTTCAGTACACTGATGCATGTTTACCGCAGTATATTGCAGTGTGTTACTGCACATTTAACGCAGTATATTTTACGGAGTTAGCGCACCACCAGCCATAGACTATAGCAGACAAATTTCTCTGCCCCATCTGCTGCAGCAGGAAAAAAAATACAGTCACTGCCACCCACATGCCATGCGTCTAGATTCAAGCTTGTCAAAGTTGCTAGCTTTACAACTCCTGCCTTTCCACCTGGTGAATTCTGCCCCCTTCTGTCATTTTGCAGACTGTACTGTACTACAATGGCAGGTTCCCAGTTGCTATTTCTTTTCACGTAAGGCCATTCCAACTCTGTACCATCTCGTGGAAGGTGACACGTGTGACATCATTTGGCAAGGCAGTCAGCTGCAAGGTCAACGATACTGCTGACACGTGGTCCAGCAAGCATGGTCAGGGACATTATATGTCGTTCACAGCACACTGGGTAACTCTGCTTGCAACTCGGAAGAATTCAGGACAGGGCTCAGTGCTGCAGCTTGTTGTGCCGCCACGTCCCCATACAGCTACTGGTGATGATGCGAAATTTGTCAGCTCCACCACTTCCTCCTCCTCCTACTCCTCCATACCCTCCTCTGCTGAATAGTCCTAAGCGTTCAAGGGGCTATTCCATGAGTCAGACTAAAAGGTGCATGCAGTGCTTAAGCTGGTCTGTCTAGGGGACAGGAGCCACACCAGAGCAGAGATTCCTGCAGCTCTGCAGGGGCAGGCCCAGAGGTGGTTCACGCCATGCCAGCTGGAGCCAGGAATGGCGGTGTGCGATAATGGCACAAACTTCTTGTCCGCCCATAGACAGGGAAAGATAACACTTGTGCCATGCCTGGCACATGTCCCCAATTTGGTGGTGCAGAGTTTCTTAAGCAGGTACCCAGGTTGGAAGATCTGCTAAAGCAGGCCAGAAGAGTCTGTAGCCATTTCAGGCAGTCATACACAGCCAGTTGGCTGAAATTTGTGACATGCCCACAAGGTGGAACTCAACTTTGGCGATGCTGCTGCACATGTAGCAGAGGGCCATCAACGAAGTACCTGTGTGAGTATGGCAAAAAGACAGGCTCAGGCCGGTTCAGCTTTTTTTTTCCCACGCCAATGGCTGCTGATAAAGGATAAATGCACTGTACTGTCACCAATTGAGGAGGCCACAGGGATGGTGAGCTGTGACAATGCATGCATTAGTGACACAATCCCTGTTGTGTTCCTGCTGGAGCAGACTCTGTGTAGTATTATGGACTTGGCACTCGAGGCAGAGCAGCAGGAGGAAGAGGAGGACTTCCTTTCCTCTCAAGGCTCGCTTTATGCAGATACCATTCTTGCAACGCCATACAACAGACAATAGGAGAGGGAGGAGGAGGATTCTGGCAATTTTGAAGGCATTGAAGCAGGGGAACACATACATCAACCCTTAACAGATGGTTTTCCATCCCCAGAACCTTTGGGAGCAGTAAAGGGCTGGGAGAAGGCAATTCCAGATACTGTATTCCTCAGTGACCCCCGAGGACTCTGCTTCTCATATCTCTGCAAACTTGCAGTTCATGGGCTCCCTCATTCTTCAAAGCCTGTGAAAGGACCCGAGAATACATGGCATCAAGGAGAAGGATCACTATTGGTTGGCAACCCTCCTTGACCACCGTTACAAGGGGAAAGTCTCGGAACTAATCCCATCCCCACAGAGGGAGCAAATATGAAATCTCTTGAGGACACCTTAAAGAGGAGTTTATGTACTGTAACGCCTTTCCAGACTCTGGTAGGTTAGAGTCTCATGGAAAACGTAGTTTTGAGGCTTCTGTTGGTCAAGAGAGGAGCAGTGGAGAAGGTGGGCAATTATCTAGGGGTGAAAACAGACATGGAGAGCTTTCCAGTTGACGATCCACTGGGTTACTGACTCATGAGAATAGACCACTGGCCAGGACTTTCCCAATATGCAATTGAGCTGCTGGGCTGCCCTGCATCCAGCCTGCTTTCTGAACGGGTATTCAGTGCTGCCGGAGGTTTTTTGACAGATAAGAGACCGCGTCTGTCCACAGACTCCGTGGACCAGCTGACATTTATCAAAATGAATCAGTCATGGATTAGCAGCGTTATCAAGCCCCTGATGCCGATGTCACTGATAAAGTGCTTTCTGGATCTGAAATCTCTGAAAGACAGTTTAGGCTGTCTAGCTTTGTGAGTGTTGATTTAATCTGGAAGAATTTTTTTGGTGTAGGTTTCCTGGGCACAATTAACACCCAAAGACCAATTTTCCCACACTAGTTTGACAGGTGCATGTCATTTAAATTTTTGACAGCAAGGACAATTCTTGCTTTCATCAAGAGTACCTCTCAAGGGTTTTTGTGTGAGGGCACCACCAACACCCAAAGCCAATTTTTCCACACTTGTTCTTCTATCCAAAGTATGCAAAAGAGACACCATAATTCATCCAAAAAATCTCTAATCTTGTTCTGAGTGTACTAAATTGTGGCCTTATCATACAGACTGTTTCCTCAAGTCGTTGTTTACAAAATAAAGACAGATTGCAGGGAAAATTTTATTTTTTTGGCTTTGTAAATGTAATTATTTGCTGCAGTCGATTCTATACACCGCACAGATGTGCCACTTTACAAGCAGACCAAGGTTGCCCCCCAGGCACTATATTTAGAGGAATTTTTCATTTCATTTTTCATTCAGTGTGTTACTGCACATTTGCCGCAGTATATTGCAATGCGTTATTGCAATTTTGCCACAGTATATTTCTGCGTGTTATTACATGTTTACCGCAGTATATTGCAGTGTGTTACTGCACATTTACGCAGTATATTTCAGTGCGTTATTGCAGGTCTACCGCAGTGCATTGCGGTGTGTTAGTGTACGTTTAACGCAGTATATTTCAGAGCGTTGGTGCACGCTTAACGCAGTATATTGCAGTGCATTACTGCACGTTCAACGCAGTATATTTCAGTGCCTTATTGCAGGTCTACCACTGTCTATTGCAGTGTGTTGGTGCACGTTTAACACAGTATATTTCAGTGCATTATAGAACGTTTACCGCAGTATATTTCAGTGTGCTTCTGCACATTTACCACAGTATATTGCAGTGAGCTGGTGCACGTTTACCGCAGTATTTTTCAGTGTGTTATTGCAGGTTTACCGCAATATAGTGCAGTGTGTTAGTGCACGTTTAACGCAGTATATTTCATTGGGTTACTGCACATTTAGCGCAGTATATTTCAGTGCGTTGGTGCATGTTTACCGCAGTCTATTTCAGTGTATTACTGCATGTTTAATGCATTATTTTTCAGTGCGTTATTGCAGGTTTACCACAGAATATCGCAGTGTGTTAGTGCACGTTTAACACAGTATATTTCAGTACACTGATGCATGTTTACCGCAGTATATTGCAGTGTGTTACTGCACATTTAACGCAGTATATTTTACGGAGTTAGCGCACCACCAGCCATAGACTATAGCAGACAAATTTCTCTGCCCCATCTGCTGCAGCAGGAAAAAAAATACAGTCACTGCCACCCACATGCCATGCGTCTAGATTCAAGCTTGTCAAAGTTGCTAGCTTTACAACTCCTGCCTTTCCACCTGGTGAATTCTGCCCCCTTCTGTCATTTTGCAGACTGTACTGTACTACAATGGCAGGTTCCCAGTTGCTATTTCTTTTCACGTAAGGCCATTCCAACTCTGTACCATCTCGTGGAAGGTGACACGTGTGACATCATTTGGCAAGGCAGTCAGCTGCAAGGTCAACGATACTGCTGACACGTGGTCCAGCAAGCATGGTCAGGGACATTATATGTCGTTCACAGCACACTGGGTAACTCTGCTTGCAACTCGGAAGAATTCAGGACAGGGCTCAGTGCTGCAGCTTGTTGTGCCGCCACGTCCCCATACAGCTACTGGTGATGATGCGAAATTTGTCAGCTCCACCACTTCCTCCTCCTCCTACTCCTCCATACCCTCCTCTGCTGAATAGTCCTAAGCGTTCAAGGGGCTATTCCATGAGTCAGACTAAAAGGTGCATGCAGTGCTTAAGCTGGTCTGTCTAGGGGACAGGAGCCACACCAGAGCAGAGATTCCTGCAGCTCTGCAGGGGCAGGCCCAGAGGTGGTTCACGCCATGCCAGCTGGAGCCAGGAATGGCGGTGTGCGATAATGGCACAAACTTCTTGTCCGCCCATAGACAGGGAAAGATAACACTTGTGCCATGCCTGGCACATGTCCCCAATTTGGTGGTGCAGAGTTTCTTAAGCAGGTACCCAGGTTGGAAGATCTGCTAAAGCAGGCCAGAAGAGTCTGTAGCCATTTCAGGCAGTCATACACAGCCAGTTGGCTGAAATTTGTGACATGCCCACAAGGTGGAACTCAACTTTGGCGATGCTGCTGCACATGTAGCAGAGGGCCATCAACGAAGTACCTGTGTGAGTATGGCAAAAAGACAGGCTCAGGCCGGTTCAGCTTTTTTTTCCCACGCCAATGGCTGCTGATAAAGGATAAATGCACTGTACTGTCACCAATTGAGGAGGCCACAGGGATGGTGAGCTGTGACAATGCATGCATTAGTGACACAATCCCTGTTGTGTTCCTGCTGGAGCAGACTCTGTGTAGTATTATGGACTTGGCACTCGAGGCAGAGCAGCAGGAGGAAGAGGAGGACTTCCTTTCCTCTCAAGGCTCGCTTTATGCAGATACCATTCTTGCAACGCCATACAACAGACAATAGGAGAGGGAGGAGGAGGATTCTGGCAATTTTGAAGGCATTGAAGCAGGGGAACACATACATCAACCCTTAACAGATGGTTTTCCATCCCCAGAACCTTTGGGAGCAGTAAAGGGCTGGGAGAAGGCAATTCCAGATACTGTATTCCTCAGTGACCCCCGAGGACTCTGCTTCTCATATCTCTGCAAACTTGCAGTTCATGGGCTCCCTCATTCTTCAAAGCCTGTGAAAGGACCCGAGAATACATGGCATCAAGGAGAAGGATCACTATTGGTTGGCAACCCTCCTTGACCACCGTTACAAGGGGAAAGTCTCGGAACTAATCCCATCCCCACAGAGGGAGCAAATATGAAATCTCTTGAGGACACCTTAAAGAGGAGTTTATGTACTGTAACGCCTTTCCAGACTCTGGTAGGTTAGAGTCTCATGGAAAACGTAGTTTTGAGGCTTCTGTTGGTCAAGAGAGGAGCAGTGGAGAAGGTGGGCAATTATCTAGGGGTGAAAACAGACATGGAGAGCTTTCCAGTTGACGATCCACTGGGTTACTGACTCATGAGAATAGGCCACTGGCCAGGACTTTCCCAATATGCAATTGAGCTGCTGGGCTGCCCTGCATCCAGCCTGCTTTCTGAACGGGTATTCAGTGCTGCCGGAGGTTTTTTTAATAGATAAGAGACCGCGTCTGTCCACAGACTCCGTGGACCAGCTGACATTTATCAAAATTAATCAGTCCTGGATTAGCAGCGTTATTAAGCCCCTGATGCCGATGTCACTGATAAAGTGCTTTCTGGATCTGAAATCTCTGAAAGACAGTTTAGGCTGTCTAGCTTTGTGAGTGTTGATTTAATCTGGAAGAATTTTTTTGGTGTAGGTTTCCTGGGCACAATTAACACCCAAAGACCAATTTCCCCACACTAGTTTGACAGGTGCATGTCATTTAAATTTTTGACAGCAAGGACAATTCTTGCTTTCATCAAGAGTACCTCTCAAGGGTTTTGGTGTGAGGGTACCACCAACACCCAAAGCCAATTTTTCCACACTTGTTCTTCTATCCAAAGTATGCAAAAGAGACACCATAATTCATCCAAAAAATCTCTAATCTTGTTCTGAGTGTACTAAATTGTGGCCTTATCATACAGACTGTTTCCTCAAGCCGTTGTTTACAAAATAAAGACAGATTGCAGGGAAAATTTTATTTTTTTGGCTTTGTAAATGTAATTATTTGCTGCAGTAGATTCTATACACCGCACAGATGTGCCACTTTACAAGCAGACCAAGGTTGCCCCCCAGGCACTATATTTAGAGGAATTTTTCATTTTTGTTATTTCTCATTTTTATGGTTTTACTTTAAGTATCAGTAAATCCCTGCTCATTTAAAACTGATGTTTTTTACAAACTTTGTGTTCATCGATACATGTCCCCCAGGGCAGTACCTGGACCCTCATACCCTTTGTATGCCCAATTATTTGCAATTAGGCCTTCAAAATGGACACTTTAGATTTTATTAGCTCGGTCCCATAGACTTCAATGGCGTTCGTTATTCGGTTTCAAACTTTTGCAATGCTCAATAGTTCTGCCGTGAACCAAACCCGTGATCGTTTGGCCTATGTCTAATACTGAGTAGAAAAGCCATACCCATGCCAGTATGCTGCAATGGCTCTATGTAAAAGCAGTGATCTCTCTGAAGAGGTCAAACCCATTCCCTACTGTTAAAGATTTAGAGCCCTCCAATCAGCAAAACACACAATGTGCCACAAATGCCCACAATGCAAACAGTTGTGGTGAGGTGATGCAGCATTTTGAGGGGCGGAGCCACTGTAGGATTCCAATGTAGGCTGCAATGATGTGCCAGGAGATCTGAAAGGTGTGCCCCCTTTTAACATGACATAGATAAGCAGGTGTGAACCAGGTAAAAAGTTCCACTGCCTTGGACCAATCAGAACTTCCCTCATGTGTCTCTATACAAACTGTGCTACCAATCAGCACAAATAATTAGAGGGGTGGGCACAAGCACATCGTTTTTAGGGTGCCAGGGTGGCAGCTGTTTTCCCATTGCAGAAAAAGTAAAATGTTACCTAATTATATTAAAATGGAACTAAACCCTCCTATTCTTTACAGCCAAGGAAGCTGCCATCTCTGTTAGATCTGCAGTTACTACGGCGCTGGATAATTGATGGCTTGATGGTTCAGTTAAGGTTAGCACAAGCAACTGTGATAGTTATCATTCACAACATGCCTCGAATGTAACTGTTTTGAGAAACAGTTAAATTGATGGGTTTAGTTCAGCTTTAAGTAATTTCATCAGTTTGTCATTTTAAAAGAATGTATGAATTTTTTTCTTTCCTCCTAAATTGTAATTCAGAGTTAACTAGAATTCAGTTGTCTTAACAAGTGTTCATAAACAAAGGCACCTCAACTATCTGCAAAAGTTTTCTTCTCTTCTTCTTTGTAATTAAACACGCGGTGTGATAGACCATAAAATATACTGTTTGTGTTTCTTATTGTACTGCTCCATTTGAGGGAAATATTAGGAGCTGTTAATCTATAATTAAATGCGCACTGAAGAGATAAATGAGCTGTTATTTATTTGCACCGCTATTTGTGATTCACAGCACCAGTAAAAGGGAAAAAAAAATGGTGCAGTTTCCCCAGAAAAGTCATCAACTTGCAAAAATAAGTTTACTGGAATCGGAGAGAAACTTCCAGAGTTAGAAATAATTAAAAAGAAGAACAGAATAATGGATCGGAATCGCAATTTCAAATAAACCAAGGATGGGAGAAATCTCTTTTTTATTGATTATAAAAGTATAATTAGAAATATAAGTTTCCGAAATGGTGAAGAGAGGATGAAATAAAATATTGCTATGATATTTTCAACAGCAACATGAAAGAATGTTAATTAGGTACTTCATTAATGCAGGAAACATGGGATAGAACATCAGCTTTCTTTCCTATTAAAAGATCTTCATTTCACAATGTATTACTTATAATTCTTGCTTTTTCTTTCTTTCTCTCTTTTTTCTTTCTTTCTCTTTCTTTTTTTCTTCTTTCTTTATGTTTTTCTTTCCTTACTTTTTTGTTCTTTCCTTACATCTTTTTTTCCACCCATCCTTTCTTTCTTTCTCCCTACCTCGCTTTTGTTTCTTTTTTTCTTTCTTTCTTTTTCTTTCTTTCTTTCTTTCTTTCTTTCTTTCTTTCTTTCTTTCTTTCTTTCTTTCTTTCTTTCTTTCTTTCTTTCTTTCTTTCTTTCTTTCTTTCTTTCTTTCTTTCTTTCTTTCTTTCTTTCTTTCTTTCTTTCTTTCTTTCTTTCTTTCTTTCTTTCTTTCTTTCTTTCTTTCTTTCTTTCTTTCTTTCTTTCTTTCTTTCTTTCTTTCTTTCTTTCTTTCTTTCTTTCTTTCTTTCTTTCTTTCTTTCTTTCTTTCTTTCTTCCTTTCTCTCTCTCTTTCTCTCTTTCTCTCTCTTTCTTTCTTTCTTTCTTTCTTTCTTTCTTTCTTTCTTTCTTTCTTTCTTTCTTTCTTTTTTCCTTCCCTTTTCTCTTCTTTCTTTCCTTCCTTCCTTGCTTTTCTATTCTTTATTTTCTTCTTTTGTTCTTTCCTTCCATCTTTTTTTCCATCCTTCCTTTCTTTCTCCCTACCTTCCTGTTTGCTCTTTCTTTCCTTTTTTTTTTCTTCCCCTTTTCTTCTTTCTTTCTTTCCCTCCATCTTTTTTTCCATCCATCCATCTTTCCTTTTTTTCTTCCTACCTCCCTTGTTTTTCTTTCTTTTTTTCTTTCTTTATATACAAAATTGGAGCTACCCTTTAAGGCAGCCTGTTCATTTGGATTTGCATCTGTGGTGGCTTGCCACGTGCTGTAACACACTGCGATTACTGGGGAATCCCTTGGGGTTGACATTTATTTTACCCAGCTTCTAACCATAAACCATAACACAAACTATCCCCTCTTAAAATCTTGTCCCAGCTCTAGACTAACCTAACACAACAGCGTCCCAAGTATACTGGTTTAATGCCCAAACATAATTAAACAGAGAGAAGGACATTGAAATTAATGATCCAATAAAAATTTCTTGATGATCAATCTTTGGACAGTACGATTAGCTAACTGACGGGAAAGCCCAATAGGTTGGGGGTTGAGGGGGAGAACAAGTTCCTCCATGAACCGCTACAGCGATAGATCAGCTATATCAGGAATAATTCAGTCCTGTAATTGAAAGTCCACAAGCTAAATTAATTAGTTCTTGGGCCTTGCACTGTCAATAACAAACTGCAGTTCGAGCTCCTACACCCAATAGTTTGATCAACTTAATTAAATTCAAACGAAAATGTTTTATTTCATTTTTAGAACTTCTGTTTTAAATGGTTTTGTATCTCCTTTAAATTAGAACTGAAGGCAAAACTTTTGGGAGGATTTTGGATAGAGTAAGGGAAGGTTATAACCCCCTTTTTTTCCTTCTGTGTCCCATAGGGGAGACTTCCCTTTACTTCCTGTCTCATAGCCAAAACATAAAATTCCAGGTTGGGACTAGTGTCTCTATTAAAAGATTTCCCCCATTCCTATTTTGGTGATAATTTCAGATTTTCTTTCACTTTCATTCTTGGTGATAAAGATAAGCAGAACAAATAGAAAGGGTGAATGTCCCACATGGGGACACAGACGGCAATAAAAACTTGATGGGGTTTTAATCCCTCTTTACCCCATAAAGAACTTTAATTATACTTTTGGAACTCATTTCTGTCAAGTTTTAAGATTTTTTTGTGTTCTTGTGAAGAGAATTTCCCACAGTTTTAGTTTTTTCCAACACCCATTACCTGGACATGAAGTGAGGAACCAAACTGTGTCCCTTTCCCCAAGGTTGAATTTTTGGGCTGACTACTTCACAGGGAATGCAGGTACCAAACATGCATTGAGTCCTCTTGAATTATTAACAAATTATTCTTGTCTTTTTAGGTTACTTTTTGGATACAGGCCCTTCCTTTTTTTTCCCCTTCTTTCCTCTCTTTTCTCCCCCCCCCCCTTTCTTCCAAACATCCTTCCTGTTTTCCTGTGCACTAACCTAATTAGGTGTAAATTTTTGGACAGGTATGGAGGAACAACTGAAGTGTTCATCTCACGTAAAGCACTTTTATGCCCCGTACACACGGTCGGACATTGATCGGACATTCCGACAACAAAATCCTAGGATTTTTTCCGACGGATGTTGGCTCAAACTTGTCTTGCCTACACACGGTCGCACAAAGTTGTCGGAATTTCCGATCGACAATCACGCGGTCACGTACACCACGTACGACGAGACTAGAAAAGGCTGGTTCAGAACCAAGCGCGGCACTCTTTGGGCTCCTTTTGCTAATCTCGTGTTAGTAAAAGTTTGGTGAGAGACGATTTGCGCTTTTTCAGACTCGTGGCTTTCAGATCGTTTTCTGCCGTTCAGTTTGTGCTTGTGGGTTTGTATCTGCTCTTCAGTGCGTGCAAGCAAGTTCCGCGTGACTTTAAGAAGTCATTGTATTCTTGTTCGTTCGTTACTGGTTTTCAGGTCGCTCTTCACAGGCCTTGCTGTTCTTCAGTGCGTTCTGTTACTTCGTTCTGAGCAGCCGACCGTTTTCTAGCCATGTTTCGTATGCGTACTCCTCGTAGAGTTTGTGCTGTGCGGGGGCTTGGTGTTGGGGTCCTGACCTTGACACAAGTCCAGTCCATGAACAGGGTGGGGAGGAGTTCATGGACCAAGAATTGGTTGCTTCAGCGTGACCAGTTCTCTCATATGCCTTTGCTCCGTGAGATCCGTGAGAATAATCCTGATGATTTCAGGAACTTTCTGAGGATGACGGACCCCGTATTTCACCGTTTGTTGGCTTTGCTGACCCCCTATATCAGCAGGTAGGATACCTGCATGAGGCAAGCCATCACTCCGGAGCAGAGGTTGGTCGCTACCCTGCGGTATTTGGCGACAGGGAGAAGTCTGCAGGACTTGAAGTTCTCGACAGGCATCTCCCCCCAGGCTCTTCTTTGTGGACATTTACTGCTTGTGTTTGTTTGAGCTGACCCTGACAGAAATGTGTGGAGTCCAGAAAATGTCGTGATTGTGTAACCTTATACAAAGCACTGTTGGCTGTTATTTACTAAATGCAAAGACACTTTTCACTACAAGTGCACTTGCAACTGCACTGAAACTGCACTTGTAGTGCAAAGAGGATTTGCCCTTAGGAAATTACCCCCATTTTCTCATAAAACAACAATTACATCACCCCAAAAGTGTTGTAGCGTTGAGACAATAATCCACACATTCTTGATGAACAATCTTTTTAATACCTGCACAATCACATGTGCATTTACCAAAGGTTTTTCTGACAAACCAACATGTTTGTTGTATAACAATTTTTGTGGTGTCATTATCCAAAATCAAAATGTGCATTTTATAGAAAACAGGCCTGTGTAAAACCCACAAGAAAGACACAAATCTTGATCTTACAAAGTTCACATTTGTTAGAACTGGAAGGCAATATCAGACATGAGTATTTAGGAACTGTGTTTGATATAGCGTTCAGATGGGGGGAAATCACCCCTGGAAAAGCCAAATTTGGAAGATGCACACCAATTTCCCAATGTCAACATGTGCGACCTGCCATCACGGGGGATCAAGGGACGTATTTTGGGGGAGAAAGCCCTTCCTCACCGCTACTTTATTATTGAGGAAGGGGTTGCACCCCCAAAACGCGTCCATTGATCTCCCGTGATGGCAGATAGCACATGTTGACACACTGTGTGCATCCTCCAAATTTGGCTTTGGGAAAAATCACAAAAACATTTCGCACATTGTAGCACACAAAAGAAGAAAGTGATTTGGAGGGGTTTTAAACTCGCCCCAAAACATCAATGATGTTTTTATATTTTGGAATAACATCATTGATGTTTTGCTTGATGTTTTCCAATTGTAAATTACACCCCATGATCTCCCCGATCAGGATCTGGGCACTTTCGGATGTGAAAGGATCTGGATCCACAACCTCACGATTACCTAAAAAGAGAGGAACCCCAAAATAAATTAGGTTTCCCAAAAAATGCCGCCATCCATCTCTTATCGGAGCCTGTGGTTGCAGACACTTACCTGTTGTGGTGACTAGTTCCACCACGTCTTCATCCTCCTGCTCAGCTTGTGTTGGGGGGATTTCCCCTTCTTCCAGAGGGGGGGGGCTCTGGTCTCCTCGGATGAGGGGTGTCCTCCGAGTCTTTTCTCCCCTATGTAAAACAAAAATGGTATAATTAGCACACAGATATTTGATGGCAGAACTATAAAAATGAAACATTGCTTGGAAGTGGGGTACAATTATCTATTTTAGCAGAGTTCCAACATGTAGCTTTTTTAGTGTCCTTTGTCAATCTGTGATACTTTACCTGTTTAGTACAAGCTTCACAGATGGAGACCCCCTATAGTATACACTGGAGCACCTGTGTGCCCCCCCTAATAAAAATGGTGTTCTTTTGTCCCACACTAGTGCTCCAGTGTCCAGATGTGAAAACAGCTGCTCAGTGTCCTCTCCTTACACACAATCTAGTTTGCATTTCATTCTAGTAACAAAGTCATCTACACAACCCAATTCTTTGAAGACAAGTATAGGGCGTCAAAATGGTGGCCAAATGCATATGGTCTAAACAATGGTATTTTATAGTCCGAAATAAAAAGGTGTGATCCGAACGAATAATGGGCCCATGAACATGAAAGTTGCCATTTTAAACTGTACAACAGTTCCTAAAAGCACATGGAGCAGCATAAACGTAATAAACACAAAAAGAATAGGAACACAGCACAAATACTTACTTTTTTGCAGCACTCTCCGGATATTTCTGTACTGCTCATGTTCTCGTAATTTCAGGTCCGACCACCGCTTCCTGAGCTGATCTTTCGATCGGCGTACCCCGAATTTCCGGTGCAGACTCCTGACCACTTTCGCCATGATCTTGGCCTTTCGGACATTGGAGTTGGGGTAAGGCCCATACTTTCCATCATAGTCGGCCTTCTTCAGGATGTCCACCATCTCCAACATCTCCCCAAAGGACATATTTGAGTCCTTCAATCTCCTTCTGGATCGGGACGTTTCAGGCTCCGGCCTTTCCTCCTCCTCCTCGTTGCTGTAATTAGCACGATCCTGTTGTCTATCCGCCATGTGCTCTTCCTCCACTGCGCCGAACGAAAAGGGGCGGGGAATAGAATAGAAAGAACGTCAGGGGCGGGTGGAGTTATACGCATGCGCAGTGTGTATAAATCGTAACGCGCGCGTCTTACGTACGATCTGTGAGCGGAGGAAGGAGCATCGGAGACGCCGATCGTGCTAACAAAGGTAGGATCTAAACTTGGGCCTATACTGCTTCGAAATTGAAGCCTATATTGTAACAAGATTAGGGGAGTTTGGCCTGACATTAGGGTTTGTCTTGTGTTGTGTCTTGCAGAGAAAATGGATGGGTTCAACGACCACAATTTCCTGCCCCTGTTCATTGACAAATACAGGGAGCTGCCCTGTCTGTGGCAGGTCAGACACCCCCACTATAATCACAAACAGAAGAGGCAGGCAGCGCTGGAGAAACTGCTGGAGTTGGTGAAGCCGGTGGTCCCCACAGCAACCATCCCTTATTTAAAATTGGTGGCCTGAGGAGCACACATCTGAGGGAGCGGAAGAAGGTCACAGATTCCCAGAGGTCCGGAGCTGCAGCAGATGACGTTTATGTCCCCAGGCTGTGGTACTATGAGAGACTGCGATTTCTGTCAGACCACACTGAAGTCAGGGAATCACTCTCTACTCTTCCTTCCACGCTTCCTTCCATCCCAGCTGAGGCTTCTGATGTCCAACCTGGGCCTTCCAGCAAGGAAGAAGTGGAGGAGCCCAGCTGGAGTCAGGTATAGCATTGTTCTACAGATTTCTGGGCAATAAATAAATGATGTTTACTAGATGTTATTATTGATCACTAATTGCTGATTAAAAAAAGTGTTTTACATATCAATAGACAGTAGTGGGCACCCAAAATTGGGACAAGAATGCAAAATGCTGGGCTCAGAATGATAGTCTGTTATATTTGTTAACATTCAATTTGCAGCAGTCAGGAGGTGAAAATTGTGTGTGATTGATGTAAAAAATACTAAAACTATGTCCCTTTTTCATACACAGGAAGACCTCAGCCAGGAGGAGGCTGTGGAATGTGGCAGTCAGGAGGAGGCGGGGATTAGTGTCAGCCAGGAGGAGGCGGGGATTAGTTGCAGCCAGGAGGAGGCGGGGCTAAGTGTCAGCCAAGAGAAGCCTGGGACAAGTCGCAGCCTGACTGAGTCTCAGGTCCCTCCCCTCCGCCTGCCATATAAAAGGGCCAGGAAGGCCACTCCCAGTCCTGTGCAGGATTCAGCATACAGGCTGATCCAGGAGGCTTCGGCGTCCCTCAGAGCCTTCCCCAGTCCTGAAGAGGCCTTTGCCTGCATGGCTGCCACCAAATTGCAGGGCATGCAGGAGGGCCAACGCAAGATCTCTGAGGACCTGATTTATAAAGTCCTACGTAAGGGGGAGAGTGGGGAACTGACACACAAGACGGATGTCATGGAGAGGGACGATCCTCCTCCTCCTCCTCCTCCTCCTGCTGCCACAACTCCACCACCACAGCCAAAGCCTGGAAGGAAGCGTGGAAGGAAAACCTGAGAGTGATGACCCTGGGTTCAGTCTGGTCTGACAGAAGATGCAGTCTCTCGTATGACCACAGCCTGGGGACACAGATGTCATCTGCTGGTTTCCGGATCTCTGGGACTTCTGGACCAGACTGCCCTCCCTTAGATATGGACTCCTCAGGCCACCAATTGCCCTGGGGGTCCAAGGCTTCGCCCACTTCTGCAGTTTCTCCAGCGTTGCCTCCCTCTTTGTTTATAGTTGTGACCCCTTAATAAAATATTTTTAGGTAAATTCTACTCTCCTGTGTGTGTTTTCATCCAAAAAGGACCGTTTGTTGGTGACGATTCAGGTACATTTCTAAAGTACAATGTGAAATTAACAAGGGACAACAACACCAAACAATCTCCTACAGATTAAATAGAACAACATATTAGTGGTGTTGTGGGAACTTGTCACAAAAAACACACAAACATTTTCGGGAGTACAAATCAAAATCACCAAAAAAAAAAAAATATGTTGTCAGATGTGAGAAATCAAAATATATTGAAGGAATCCCGAGAAATAGTAACGAAATAAGTTTGTGAGAAGTGTGTGAATATGAGCAGCAAAACGACTTAATTCTTGTCACATTATAAAGAAGAAGAGAGTGCGCTGTATTAAACCATTTTTAACATTGCAGCGTGACGAAAGTGCTGTATCCATTGCGAACGCTAAGTTTACCAGAACGAGCTGTTCCGTGTCAGAATTTCTTCTGAGCATGCGTGGCACTTTGTGCGTCGGAACAGGCCACACACGGTCGGAATTGATGCGATCGGATTTTGTTGTCGGAAAATTTTATCTCCTGCTGTCCAACTTTGTGTGTCGGAAAATCCGATGGAAAATGTCCGATGGCGCCCACACACGATCGGAATTTCCGACAACACGCTCCGATCGGACATTGTCGATCGGAAAATCCGACCGTGTGTACGGGGCATATAAACATTTATTGGTTAAAAGCATCAAATACAGTCAGCGCATTTCAAGGGAAAAATCAAAGAAAATGTCATCAACTCACCAAGGATTCCTCAAAAGGGTCCAAAGCTTTATTCCATGGTCCCATGATAAATATACAGCAACGTTTCGGAGCCACACAGGGCTCCTTCATCAGGCGAGGTACAGTAGGTCACTTGCCTGACAAAAGGGCCCTGTGTGGCTCCCAAACGTTGCTGTATATTTATCATGTAACCACTGTATAAAGCTTTGGACCCTTTCAAGGAATCCTTGGTGTGCTGATTACTTTTTATATACTTTGACTATCCACAGTTTCCAGACTATGGTCATTACAGCACCCAGCATCACTGAAAGCCGGTTTCTTGAATGTGTGCGCGGGGAACGTTGCATTTCAAGGGAAATGGCAACCCCCTTCTTCAGAGCTTGAGCTCACTTTTAACAGAACACACTAGGGGAACTGTATTAGTCTTGAGGAAGACTAGCGTTTCTTGACAGTGCTAAAGGCGGTCGGCTGAGTTCCTTCTTGGATGGAAGCTACTTAGTTCCTTCTTGGACACAGATACTGGTCCCTCATGATCATGCTCATGATCTTTTCCTCTCAACCATTTGTGCACATAGAAAATATTTTACCCCTTACCAGCAGCAAACCTATGACCCTTACACTATCATACTTTGACCTGCACCCTCAAGTGTTCTATATCTTCATAAAATACTTTGGCTGCATTTGGGCTTAAATATAGTTGGCCAAAAGCCATTAAAGCGTCCATGGTGACAGGTGATCACCAGTGCATGAAGTGAGTGGATGTTGCCTAAATGGAGACACAGACAGCAATAATTACCTTGCAGATTTTCTAAATCCTTCCTTTGTCAAATACGGAAAAAAAAAATTTTTTGGATGCAGTCCCACTTTAATTGAAATATTACAGATCATTTTATAATTGTAGCAGCCATCTGACACCCCAAAGGCAGGATAGCACCGGAGTCAGGGAGAGCTAGCATTTCACCCCAAGGCTAAAATAGAGTGACTGAGAAAGTATATTGGGCACTAGTCACTTTAGCCTTTTTAAAGTTTTATTGCAGAAAGGAGGTGAGGGATTAGGGGTCTCAGATACTGTAGCAGATCACTTACAGACTCTCCAGATCAATTTCCAGCTTCACAAAGTGAGAGCATTTAAGCTGACCCGGCAACAACACTGTAGGAATGTTCCCAAATTTCAGTGTGTCCTCTAAGTCACCAGGTCCTTCTGAAAGACCAGCCTTCTTCTGAGCTCTCTCCCGCAAGGGGACTTCCCTTGGTCTCCTCTTTGGCACAGCTTCCTCCAGACCAGGCAGGACAGCTTCAGGACTACTTCAGCACACATTAGGCCCCAAAGCAGGCTATTGGGCCTAACAGCAGAGCTCTATCCAACAGCTCTTCCCTAGGCCTCAGGCCAGGAGAAGAGAGCAAGCAGATGGCATGTCCCAAATATGTATATCCTCTCCGAGCATGCACCAGTGGCATAACTCTCCTACTGGATTGCTGAACGAGATATAAATATTCAGAACTCAGTGTTGTTTGTGAAAGCTCATACTATGACCGGTGATACCAGTGACATCTACTGGAGAAATCCAGTCAGAAATCACAAGCCAGCTTAAAGAGGAACTGCAGTCTGCTCACATAATTTGTAAAAAAAACATCTTTGCCATTCTGAAGCTTCCCTCTAGCCACTTTGCATATTATTCTATATATAAGGTGATTCTGTACTTGCCAAATATGCTGCAGAAATCTCCCTCCACTGAGTCTGGCTGCATCCATTTTAACTGTGGGCAGCTGAAGCTGCTGCCTGTTCACTTCCTGGATTTACACAGAGGCACACCTCCAACTTTGCAGCTCTCATTGCCCCTCTTATGACTCATCCCTCCTCCCTTCCTGGCAAACTATCCTGAGAGTGAGAGAGAGAGCTGTGCATGATGTCATAAGCCTAGGCTTTTTACCAGACAGGAAACAGGAAGTGGGCTGTAAAAGGGAATTTACTGGCAGAAAAAAATGTTTTACTATCCAAAGTTAAAACAACAAGGGCAGAAGATTTAATAGATGGAAAGTGGAAAAAATGACTGAAAGTGCACTTTAAGCTTGGGGACAAAACCAGGTAAAAAACTATACAATCAGTCTGAACTAACTACAGCCCAGCAAAAAACGAAATTGACACACAGTAGCCCCTGTTTAGGACGGGGGGTTACATAATGTACAAGGACGGGGGGGGGGGTTTCATGACAACATAAGAAAGGTCCATATTTTGGTTTTTACTACTGTTCTAGGAAAAAATATATAACGTAAATGGGTCAAGGGTTCCAAACTTTTCCCACGCTAGCTCTCGATTTGGGCTTAAAAAATGAATTAAGCCATTATAGTTTCCCTTTAAAGGGATGACAGGTGATCACCAGGGGATGAAATGAAGGAAGACTGCTCCAAAGGGGACACATCTAGCAATAAATACTTGATTGATTTTCTAAACCCTTCCTATGTCAAATCCGTTCTTCTATTCCAAAACAAAATCATTTTGGACGGGGTCCCACTGCAACTGAAATATTACAGGAGATTTTATCATGTACAAGGACAGGAGCGGTTTACATGACAACACGTTCCATTATTATTATTTTTTCTTTTATTTTTTCCACTGCTGTGCTCATTTCCATTTTATCTGTGCCATTCTAATACATGCAGCTCACATTACAGAGATTTAAATTTTTTTCTACAAATGCGCTCATAATGAACCATGACATTTCAGTGTTCAGTAAAAGGTAGTCTAATTTATCAAACCTCTCCGCTGTGGCCATTTTTGCAGATGCAGGTGTAGAGGAATCTGATATGGGAGCAGATTTGCATTATTTATATCTGTTACTAAGCCTGTTAGCAAATGTATCTTGGGATTGCATCATAAATTCCACCAGGGAAGCCATTAGGGTCTACTGGGCTGAGTCTTAATGTAGCTATTACTGATGTTAATTTGCAAGCAGAATTATAATTGTGACTCATATGCAACAGAATCCGCAACTACGTGTTGCACAGGTTAAGAAGGTTTCAGGGCTTTTTCCAGACAGGTGGTAATTCTTACCGCTCTCTAAAGAGCTACCCATGGTGGATGCTTTTCAGAGGGCAGTATGGCAGCCGCTGGTGGGCATTTAGGAGACTCTACTGCCACTTCCTATCACCTGTTTGGTTTTTTTTTGTTTGTTTTTTTCCTTTGACTTTTTTTTATTTCCTGAACGCCAATTTTACATTTGCCAGCAATAGCAGATGAAGAGTGGTAAAAAAAACAGAACTGATCTATGCGGTTCCTGATCACATGGACAACATGATTAGCCAATCATGATAACCTTGTAGTGAAATAATTACCTTTTTTGCAGTAATAAACTCTCCCACTTTTTCTCACTTGCAATAAAAGATATCAGCTTAGGCAAAAAAAAAAAGAATTTATCAGGAACTAAACTGGATTTTCATTTTTAAATCCAAATGCTTTTATTAATATTGAAGGTCAGGACAAGAATAGAAAAGACATCATATATGTATGCAAATAGGGAAAAAGTGGGACTTTGAATGAGGTGGCTGACATGTGGAGGTGAATTTGAACAAATAAAGTTTATTGAGCAAGAACATTATATTAAACATGACAGTATTTAAACCACATAAACTCTGGTCTACTGAATCATATTGATCCACCCACACATAATATACAGGTGTGGTGTGGATACAAAGTACATAGGTAAAAAGTTTCTATTTATTACATTGCATGAGATAAATTCATATAAATGCATTTGACATGGGAGCAGCACTAGCAGCAAGAGTATGGATAAATAAATAAAACAATGAGACCGTAACAGATACCTCAAGTTGAACAAATAAATAGTCTATTAGGACAAAAATCAACATCATGATTCATTGCAGATATGGGTCAGCATCGCATATGACCGACGTGTTTCGTGTAAGAACACTCTTCAGGGGCGGATGATGAATAAATCTATAAGGTATTAAAAATGGTAACATTAGTCTAGTTATAAATAATATAGAGGAAAGGCAGACTGGCCCATCCTGAATACTTACAGAGGGTCCAATGTGGTAAAATGCTGCGACCATCCAACCAAGACTCCAAACATGGTCTTTCCCGGGAGCTGAGGTAATTGAAGCCGTGCGCGGCAGGACGCATACAACCAAATCCCCCGATGACACAAAGACATGCTGCTGGTAGCTATGTGGAAAAAAAAAAGGTATGTAAATGTGATGTGAAAAAATAATAAATGTGTGGATTGTGTGAACAAGAACCAATGGCATGAAAAGGAGTGAAGGATGAAAAATAGTGGGGCCAAAGAAACAAGCCCAAAGTGAGAGGCATGCAAAGGAATGACATAAAAATGTGTCAAACAGTGAACAAACTTACTTGTGGAACAAACTAAAAAAGAGGATCATATATCACATAATATACAGGATATACAGTCTTGCATAGATAAATATGATCAGAGATGGTCAAGACCAACATATCAGTGACTTTTGAGTCTTTTGCAAAACTAAAATGGATTTGACAGAATTTTATCTTCATTTTTTAATTGTTAGATACCGTATATACTCGAGTATAAGTCATTCCGAGTATAAGTTGAGGCCCTAATTTACCACAAAAAAATGGGAAAAACGTATTGACCCGAGTATAAGACGAGGGTGTGAAATGCACAGCTACTGTAAGTGGAAAAGAGGGTCAGCAATGCCCATTTGCAGCCTCACTGTGCCCATTTGCAGCCATAGGTCCCCTGAACTTCAAACTCGGTAGTTAAGGGTTCCTAGATGCCCTCTAGCTGCAGCCAAAATTTGGGGTCTCTGGACCCAAAGGGTCTCGAAATGACATTGCTGCAGATGGACACAGTTGGTGTGCAAACCCAGTGGAACTAGCACCATAAAATATCCAAAGCTGGGGTTCCTAGCACCAAGTGGCCCTGAGATACGGGGCCCCAAAGTCGGTTCAGAAAATGTCAAGCACTTTTCTGCAGAAGAGAATGACATTTTCCGAACCGAATTTGGGGCCTCGTATCTCAGGGCCACTTGGTGCTAGGAACCACAGCTTTGGATATGTTGTGGTACCAGTTCCACTGGCTTTGCACACGAAATTTGGCGTTCCTAGCACGAAGTGGCCCTGAGATACGGGGCCCTAAAATCGGTTCGGAAAATGAAATTTTTTTGCTACAGGAAAGTGCTTGACTCAAGTGTCAGTCGAAGAGGGGAACTTTCAGCAGAAAAAAATGTGCTGAAAAACTCGACTTATACTCGAGTATAAATGGTACATTGTATTTCTCAAGGAAGCTTCTGAACATTGTTCAAACTTGGATAAGAAACTATATTAATACTGAGCACTTCCCAGCTGTCGTTTTGACAGCCGAGATTTGCTAGCAATAGCAGAAGGAGAGTGGCTGCAGGGGCAGAAAAAAGCAGCAGAACATACATTGTATGCCATAAACCCAAATTCTACAACTGGTCAAAATTATTTCAAGGGGTTCAGCTCTGGGGTTAAGAACCAGAGCTGATCTGTGTGGTTCCTGATCATATGATCACCATGATTAGCCAATCATGATCATGGTGGGATGATTATTTTTTGCAGTAACAAACTCTCCCACTACCTGCTTTTCTCACTTGCAATAAAAGATATCAGCTTGATAGGCAAAAAAAAGGATTTATCAGGAACTAAAATGGATTTTTCTTTTTAAATCTAAACTCTTTTATTAGTATTGAAGGTCAGGACAAGGATATAAAAGACATCATATATCACATAATATACAGGATATACAGTCTTGGATAGATAAATATGAACAGAGATGGTCAAGACCAACATATCAGTGACTTTTGAGTCTTTTGCAAAACTAAAATGGATTTGACGGAATTTTATCTTGATTTTTTAATTGTTAGATACATTGTATTGCTCAAGAAAGCTTCTGAACGTTGTTCAAACTTTGATCAGAAACTATACTAATGCTGAGCAATTCCCAGCTGTCATTTTGACAGCCGAGATTTGCCAGCAATAGCAGAAGGAGATCAGCTGCAGGGGCAGGAAAAAAAAGTGTCAGGACATACATTATATGCCATAAACCTAAATTCTGCAACTTGTTAAAATAAAATTTCAAGGGTCACAGCTCTGGGGCTAAGAACCAGAACTGATCTGTGTGGTTCCTGATAAAATTATCACCATGATTAGCCAATCATGATAACCTCATGGTCAGATGATTACTTTTTCGCAGTAACAAACTCTCCCACTGCCTGCTTTTCTTTCTTGCAGAAAAAGATATCAGCTTGATAGGCAAAAAAAAAAAAAAAAGATTTAACAGGAACTAAAATAGATTTGATGTAATTTTATCTTCATTTTTTTTAATTGTTAAATATACATTGTATTTCCCAATGAAGTTTCTGAACATTGTTCAAACATGGATCAGAAACCATACTAATACTAAGCAAGTCCCAGCTGTCATTTTGACAGCCAAGATTTGCTAGCAATAGCAGACAGAATGTTGCTGCGGGGCAGGAGAAAAGTTACAGGACATACAATGTATGCCATATACCCAAATTCTTCGACTGGTTAAAATAATTTCATGGGTTAAAAGAGAAGTTGGGGAATTTTTTTTTTTAAGAATTATACTTACCTAGGTGGAGCGCTCACTGGAGCGCTGGGCTGTGGAGGGGGCAGGAGCCGCTGGCTCTCAGTGGCTCGCTAAGAGATTGAACGGCATGTGGATGGATCCTGACCATATGGCCGCGATCTTTCCCCAGCCTGGATCAGCTCACTGTCTGCTGAAAACGGGTCACAGAAGTTCAGGACGAACTGCACCCCTGTGATCATCCACAGGGGAAGTACAGCCAAATGAGCTTTGACTGTACTTCTCCTTTAAGAACCAGAACTGATCTGTGTGCTTCCTGATCATGATAACCTCATGGTCAGATGATTACAATTTTGCAGTAACAAACTCTCCCACTGCCTGCTTTTCTCACTTGTAGAAAAGGATATTGGCTAGATGTATTAGGGACTATAATGGATTTGACTCCATTTTATGTTAATGTTTTAATTGTTGGATATTAAAAAAAAAGAAAAAAAAGTTTTATTTGTTTTTTGTTCTGGTCATAACAAGTAAAGAAAAATATCTATAAAACCACTATACCTTTCCATAATCTTATTTTTTTAGGTCTAAATAAACAAAATAAAAGATGTGCCCTCTAGGCTTGATCACTAGAGAAGCTGAGTACATCATCACAGGATGGTACTGTGGATGTACGATAAGGTAGCAAGGTCCTATTTAGTTGAGAAAATATCTATAAATTCACTAAACCTTTCCATTATTTTATTTTTTAGGTTTAAATAAACAAATAGAATGATGTGCCCTCTGGGCTTGATGGCTTTAGGCCATAAACAACTCCTACAGTGTCAGCACCAACATTGATCCTGGAATCAGCCAATGAATAAGTTCAATGATGCATGTTCCCTCAGTAAAAGCTTTATTTCTGTTTCTTCATTGAAAAAGGGAGTAATCACTTATCGGTCACAAATTTTCTGTTGGAAAACGATTTTATGCTTTATAACCTCTGAAGTTCTGCCATATGGACTGAATACCACAAATGACACTCAAATGGGCATTGCCTGGAATTATTGGTTTAGGAGGACCTGGTGCAAACTCAACAGCAACACGGGCCACAGCTGTAGAGGCATCTATATGGAGAATGAGACCCTCTCCAATTTCTTCATTACCACCTACTTGCAGAACAATACCAAAATGTAACAAAAAGCTTTTGGAACTGAATAAAGATTTGCTTCTAATTAGTAGTGTTGTATAACGCATTTGGATCCCCAGCTGCTTCTACGCATAGCTCAGAGTCTGCAATGCAGCATGTGCTCACACAGAGTGCAGACAAGATCATTTGCTTTCTAAGGCACAGGTGAAACTTCACAGATGTAGCAGAGAGTATCAAAGCTTTCGAAATCTGTCTTCTTACTGCTCTGTTTCAAATGCTGCTTTATGCATTAACGTACCTCATTAGACCCAGTTTGTCCAGACAGTATGGTCACCTGCTGACTTGGCACCATCCAAGGTACAGAGGATGTTTATCCAGTCTATAGCGCTAGTTGATTTTTTCATCTACCGCTTATATGTAAATTTAGTGGGTCATCTGTGCTGTACATAGTTCAGATTCAATCTAATGTTAGATTAGCCTCTGTTCCAGTTTGCTGTGTTGCTTGCAGTTCCACATTGTGCCTGTGGGTGTCGTTGTCACCATAGGTCAGTGTTGGAAAGCAACAAGCTGAAGTGTATGAGTGCTCTTCTGTCCCAGAGACAACTCGGCGGAGGTGGTCCTCCGGGTTGCATTCTGGGAGGGAGTGTTTATGGGACAGACGCCATGTTTCTGAGAGTCTTTTGCCTCGTGGCCCTCCTGGCCTAGAGGTATGTGTTAGTGAGTCCTACCTCTTGGCCCTCCAGGCTGGAGGGTTATGTTTCTGCAGCCATGCAGGTAGACCCAGAAGCCTGTCTGGGGCCTGCTATCGCTGGGATGGTCCTGTGCTGTCTGTCCTGCGGGAAGAAGCCGGACAATCGGGAAGATCCAGGGGAGGACCCATCTTGGAAGGGACCATGCAAGGCTGTTCTTAAGAAGGGACTAGGGACTCGATTGGAGGACACATCTTAAACTAATTTACCGCACAAGTACTGCCGGGTCGGCTTAAAGGTTCTGGTACTGTGTTTGCTGTTCATGAAAACTACTACATCCTGTGGCAGAGGATCGTACAGTTTTGTTTGATTCAGCCTGGACCGACTCTGTGATGTCAGCTGACAACAGGTTTCAGCCCACTGTCAGCTGAAAATGGGTGACAGGGTTGCAGAAAAACAAAATGCATGCCTGTGAAAAATACAGCCAAATGAGCTTTGGCTGTGCTTCTCCTTTAACCCCTTGCCGACCAGCGCACAATGATATACGTCGGCACAATGGCACGTCCTCTTTAAATCGCGGCATTGTGGGCCGCGTACTCCTTGACCGCGCCCGTGGGTCCCGTGGACTCGATGTGCGCCGGGGGCCCGCGATCGTGTCATGGACCAGCAGAACAGGGAGATGCCTATGTAAAGAAGGCATTTCCCTGTTCTGCCTAGCAACATGACAGAGATCTACTGCTCCCTGTCATCGGGAGCAGTGATCTCTGCCATGTGAGTTGTAGCCCATCCCCTCACAGTTAGAATCACTCTCTAGGACACAATTAACCCCTTGATCGCCCCCTAGTGTTTAACCCCTTCCCTGCCAGTGTCATTTACACAGTAATCAGTGCATTTTTATAGCACTGATCGCTGTATAAATGTAAATGGTCCCAAAATATGGGAAATGGTTTTAAAAGTGTCCAATCTGTCTGCCGTAATGTCGCAGTCACAATAAAAATCGCAGATTGCCACCATTATTACTAATAAAAAAAATGAATAATAAAAATGGCTTAAATCTATCCCCTATTTTGTAGACGCTATAACTTTTGCGCAAACTAATCAATATGCACTTATTGCGATTTTTTTTTTTGTCAAAAATATGTAGAAGAATACATGTCGGCCTAAACTGAGAAAGAAATTTGTTTTTTAGATATTTTTGGGGGATATTTATTATAGCAAAAAGTAAAAAATATTGCTTTTTTTTCAAAATTGTTGCTCTTTTTTTATTTATAGCGCAAAAAATAAAAACCGCAGAGGCGATCAAATACCACCAAAAGAAAGCTCTATTTGTGGGAAAAAAGGACATCAATTTTGTTTGGGTATAACGTCGCATGACTGCGCAATTTTCAGTTAAAGCGACGCAGTGCCGAATCGCAAAAAACACACTGGTCAGGAAGGGGGTAAATTCTTCCGGCGCTGAAGTGGTTAACTCAGATCAAAGATATATTATAGACATTTGCCATTCATAAAAACTATCCAAGTACATAAAGAAGGTACATATATCATAACACTTTACATATTAAGAAACTACTAAACCTCCATATTTCCCTGAATATCTAGTGTTATCCCTCTATATTGTCCTATTATTAGTCCCATATCAGAGTTAGGGATCACTGAAGAATGGAGATATGTGTTCCTCAACGCGTTTCTCAAACTAACTGTTTACTTCTTCAGGAGAAGCAAAAAAGCTCAATATCTATGTTAACAGAAATATTAAACAATTAACATTTGTATATGTATGAGAGAAAAAAAAAATCCTCGGTGTGGCCGTCCAATAAACCCAAGCAGGAACATCAAAAAGGGGGAAAGGGTGGATCAATAGGTGGAATCCTAAACCATTCAATAGGTGTGAATCCTAGACCAATAAGAATATATATATATACACTTACAGTATATATACACTATATTACCAAAAGTATTGGGATAGCTGCCTTTACACGCACATGAACTTTAATGGCATCCCAGTCTTAGTCCGTAGGGTTCAATATTGAGTTAGCCCACCCTTTGCAGCTATAGCAGCTTCAACTCTTCTGGGAAGGCTGTCCACAAGGTTTAGGAGAGTGTCTATGGAAATGTTCGACCATTCTTCCAGAAGCGCATTTGTGAGATCAGGTACTGATGTTGGACGAGAAGGCCTGGCTCGCAGTCTCCGCACTAATTCATCCCAAAGGTGTTCTATCGGGTTGAGGTCAGGACTGTGTGCAGGCCAGTCAAGTTCCTCCACTCCAAACTCGCTCATCTATGTCTTTATGGACCTTGCTTTGTGCACTCGTCCAAATCATTTGGTGGAGAGCGGATTTTGGTGTGGGGTTGTTTTTTGGGGGTTGGGCTTGGCCCCTTAGTTCCCGTGAAGGGAACTCTTAAGGCGTAAGCAAACCAAGACATTTTGGACAATTTCATGCTCCCAACTTTGTAGGAACAGTTTGGGGATGGCCCCTTCCTGTTCCAACATGACTGCGCACCAATGCACAAACAAGGTCCATAACACATAAAGCCTCAACTCAGCCCTGCCCCCAGCTCTCTCCTCATTGGCTCACTGGCTTTGATTGACAGCAGTGGGAGCCAATAGTTCCTGCTGCTGTGTCTCAGCCAATGAGGAGAGAGAGAAACCAGGGATAGTCGAGTCTCCCATGCATATCATACAGCCAGAGAGCAAATCAGGAGATGGAGGGGGCGGGTCCGAGCCACGTGACTGGACACACAGAACCGTGGCTCTGGAGTGTGCCTGCTTGTGTGCCCCCATAGCAAGCTGCTCGCGGGAGGGAGGGACCCGAGAAGAGGAGGATTTGGGCCACTCTGTGCAAAACCATTACACAGAGCAGGTAAGTATAACTTGTTTGTCATTTTTTTTTTTTTTTTAAACAAGGCTTTAATATCGCTTTAAAGAATATGAAGTAAGGGGAGATTGTATCTTTTTATATACAAATTTGTCATCAATATTTGGTCTTCAACCCTTTCCTTCCCTTTCCTTCCTTTTTTCCTATCTTTCCTGCCCTCCTTCATAAACATATCAAAAACTCCAGATAGATTAGACGGTTATAACCGATCTCCTGAGTTTTTGATCATAGAAATTCTTTTTATATAAGAAAAAACCTCCTAGCTTCAATACAGCAGCACCAGATGTTGAATTACAAAGAGCTATAAAACTGTTGTCACAAGGGTTTAATTAATGATAGTTTAGCTCTGTACTCTCTCACAAAAGTCTCTCTTAGTTGATTGCTGCCATGACTGAGACTCAAGGGCAAAGAGATTCAAATCCTTCCAAGTCACCCCAGTGTCCATGTCACTGTATCAACCCCTTGAATTCCAGAGGGAGCCTTGGCAGGTTTGGTGTGTATTGATTTGAATTATAACCCTCTACCCACTCTGTATACCAAAGTGATTGGATATTTAAAGCCTATAATTGGTTGGTAATCAGTTTAATGTAATGTATGTGTTTTATCTTTTATTACGGTAGACTGATGAATTACACATATCAACACTTGCACTTTCAGGATGTTACATGTACACCGTGTTGAAAAATGGAATCCCAAACATACAGTTAAAACCGTTTTTCAAATATTTTAGATAAAGTTTTGTTTACATTGACATTCATTATGCACCAGTAAACTGGTTAAGGGCCTGAGGGACGTCTAACACCAGTTTATATCCGGAAGGAGGCAATGACCTACTTGCAAATTATGGAGGGTGGGGGGAGGTAGTTGGCACCTAAACCTGTTGCCTGTCAGGTACATTTGCTCTTTTTGGAGAAATCTCAAAGTCCCCCCTCCCAATGCAGAAGGTATGTTGCTACTAACATGCCAAGGGAGCTACAGGCTTGCTTACCGTTTGTTATGGTGTTCTGGGCTCTCTGGTTAGTTTGCATGCCCATTGTTCTAGGCTGGGTGGGAGAGGGATACACTTTTTTATTTTTATTTTTTATCCTCCCAGTGTTCTCAGTATTAGCAGGTTATTGAATCATGCGCTTGGAAGCTTGTTGTATTGTATGCAGAGAATACTTTCATGGAGGATGTCTTTATCATGTCTTACAGGAAACAGGAATATACAAGTACATGCACTTAACATAGACAGAACATCCTGTTATTACTTTACCATATTAAAACACTGCAGTGCCACCTACTGGTAAAGATATGTATATATATAGGCATATATATAGTTTACAATATAGAAAGCTACTTGCTGTTGCTTCTTTCAACACTAACTGCATATATGTATAGTTTCAGCACTATGCAAAGCTGTTTCAGGCCAGGCAAGCCTTGGCATTAGTGCACCAGGGGTTAACAGAAGCAACAGTCACTTAGATCCTGCACTCAGGTCTGTACTCATAAGTTCTTGGGTACTGGGATGCCTCCCTCTTGTGTTAGGCAGACAATTCCTTAGTGGACTATCCAGACTGGAACCTGGGTGAAATCCCCCTTCTTTAGCTTCAGAGGTTCTTAGTAAATAGGCCCCCAGTTTTAGAATAGCTGGAACCTCAAAGAGCTTCTTCGCAAGTGTCAGCTAGGCTGCCTGGGAGGCCAGCAGCCCTCCAGGCTGAGAACTTTTCCTCCTAGACAAGAACAGGGCAGCTCCAGGCTTCAGACTATTTATGCTCACTCCCAGCCACCATCTGGGCATCTTCCCCCAGGGACTGGCTGAGAGAAAATAAATATTTAGCTGCTGATTTGCTTCATCCAGCCCACTACATTCTCAAATGTTCAAGAAGACAGGGAGAAGCAATCAAACCTGCCAGTGAAACCCAGGACAGATCAAAGCAATCACACACTGCTTCACTACTTACAGAGGTGCTCAAAAATAACTAAATTTGCCTGACAGCCTAGCACTTACCTTCATATGTTAAAATCTTTTGGCTGTAAACTTATAAAAACTCACAGAATAGTATACATTTTCTGAATGCAGAGGCCTTGTAGAATAAAAAGTTGGTAAATGTTTATAAAATCATTGTAAAATTGATTTTAGTGCACGCAAACACAATATAACCCCGCTTTATTTGTACACAATAAAAGATGGCATTGTGTTAAGTAGATACCACATTTATCAACAGGTGACACTTTAAATGCTGTTTCAGTTTGTCAGTTTAAAATTAATTATAGACATTGGCCTCTCACCCTTCAGAAAACCCTGTATTCTTTTTTTTTAATTATTCTTATTATGGTTAGTATTTTTGGTATGATTTCCTTTCAATTACTAATGGTTGTCAACTGAATCAACTACCAGCTACCACAGTGACAACTCTGTACTGTTATATATTGTACTTCTTTACAAATTGGTTAGGTTTTATGAATTTTTTAAGTATTTGCTTTCTAACTACCGGTGTTTTACAAACATTGGTATCAGTGAATTCAGACTTTTGATTGTATGCAATACTGCGATTCACATGTTATGTGACTGTTTATTGTATGTAAAACACTAAATAAACATTTTAAGAAACTAAAATTAATTATAATTGAGGGATGTAGAATCATTGCCCTCCTTCTGGCATTTGTGGCAGTGTGGTGTAATTGTTTGCATACACATGTGTGCTCAACGCATGTGTTTGTATTTATATATGTGTGCGCGGGGTAAAGAAGGTGCTTTTAATCTTATTTATTTTATTATATAACATACACTTAACACTTTAACTTTATTTTATACTTTTTGACTCTTAAAATTATTGCTATCACAAAGGGTCTAACAGGGTAACAGGTACTCTTTATGGAGATATCAGAGGTCTTTTAGACCAATAATGTCTCCCCTGACCACTGTTCCAGCCAACCGAGCACAGGAATATGCTCGATCAGCTGTTTATCTGGCTTTCTACCAGGGATTTTGACAGCTGTGAACCGAAAGTGCTCAGAGCTGAGCACTTCTAGGTTCACACACTGCAGAGGAGATCAGAAAATGAATCTTTCCAGAGCCACTTCTGTTTGCCATCCTGACAGTGTTTGCTGTGGTCCCAGGCTTCTGGGAGGTGCAGGATAGCCCCAAAAACCCTGAGGAGGGGTGCTGCTGACTCCCATAAGTCATATAAAAGTGACCAGGGATGGATAGGACTAGCTGTAACATACCTGGAAATGGAGTCTGAAATGTATAGGTAGGCCTCTCCTACATCTTTTGTTTAGGAGTCCTGGTAATGTAGCGGAATTGCCAGAGCACAGAGTGGCACAAGTCTTCTGCCAGCAGGTGCAGATGTGCGCTGTGACTTGCAGAAGAGGCTGGTGAGACACACACAGGTGGAAGGACCAGGCTGAAGACAGGCACAGTTCAGCAGGTGCAGATGCGGGTATGCAGGCCAAGACGAGGTCAGACAGTCCAAGTTAGCAACGTTTGAGCAGATAAAGACACGGACAGCAGGCAGCGGGATAGTCAGGAACCAGGCCAGGGTCGATAACAGCGAGGTAGAAAATCCAGGAGAGCAGGCAGAAGAATAGACCAAGGGGAAAGTCAGGGGTTTGTACAGACAGCATTCAGACAGAGTCAGGTTCAGCAAAGGTCAGCAACAGAGGATCAGACACAGTAACAGATGCACAGATGCTCAAGAGGAAATAAAACCAAACAGGACTGACACAATGATATACTGCTGTTTAAATAGCCCACCTGGCGCCAATGCACACACACACACGTGCATGCGCACCCGTTGGTGGTCACGCACGTGTATTTAGCTGCACGGCCATGGGCAGGAGTTCTCTTTTCTAGTTACTGTGCATATGAGAATTCCAATGTCTTTCATGACACTAGCCTTTGATGTCTAGGGTTAAGGAAGAAATACAACAAGCATCTCCAATGGGACTTTGTGGCAGCCAAAATACCGTTAAAACAACATGTTTAAAAGAGCAAAGCTTTATTTGTACAAAATGTTAGTTAAAATTGCACCCATAGATCAAGGTATCAGGTCTAGGTATTATACATAATCATCTGGTTGTCTCCCAACTAGGGGTGATTTCAAAGTGCATTGTGCAAAAATCAAATGTTGATAACCACTGATTTGTCCCAATGCGTTTTCATAGAAATTAATCTTCCTCAAGGGATAAGAGGGAATGGACAAACGCCCAGTGCAAACCCAACCTAAACTTATGGCCTAACAAGATCTATACAGGTAAGATTTGAATATGGAAGAGGCCAGAGATGGTAAACAATAGGGATCACCATTGGATCCTGAGCATAACTGTGTGGAGAGAGTCCCCTGGAAGAGTACAAGTATCGAAGTTGAGGAAGAGGGTGGCCTGCCCAACAAGGTGGCCTTGAGGTTAGAACTGTTCTCAAAATCACTTGTTACAGAAGCAGAACCTGCTTTTCTCATTTTCTCTTCCTTTCTTTTATTCTCCCTGCCTTGCTGCCATTATCTTGTTTGCCTTTTTTTCGCTGGCCATCCCATATGTTTCACCAGCTGGTCTTGTCCTCTTATGCCGCGTACACACGGTCGGACTTTTCGTCTACAAAAGTCCGACAGCCTGTCCGACAGACTTTCGACGGACTTGCGGCGGACTTTCGACGGACTTGCGGCGGACTTTCTAACGAACAGACTTGCCTACACACGATCACACAAAAGTCCGTCGAATTCTTACGTGATGACGTACACCGGACTAAAATAAGGAAGTTGATAGCCAGTAGCCAATAGCTGCCCTAGCGTGGGTTTTTGTCCGTCGGACTAGCATACAGACGAGCGGATTTTTCGACCGTACTCGAGTCCGTCGGAAAGATTTAAAGCATGTTTCAAATCTAAAGTACGTCGGATTTGAGGCAAAAAAAGTCAGTTGAAAGTCCGGAGAAGCCCACACACGATCGGATTACCAGCCAGCTTTAGTCCGTCAGCGTCCGTTGGACTTTTGTAGACGAAAAGTCCGACCGTGTGTACGCGGCATTATGCCGCGTACACACGGTCGGACTTTTCGTCTACAAAAGTCCAACGGACGCTGACGGACTAAAGTTGGCTGGTAATCCGATCGTGTGTGGGCTGCTTCGGACTTTCAACGTACTTTTTTAGCCTCAAATCCGACGTACTTTAGATTTGAAACATGCTTTAAATCTTTACGTCGTAACTACGACGGACCCCGAAGTCCGCTCGTCTGTATGCTAGTCCTACGGACAAAAAAACGACGCATGCTCATAAGCAAAAACTAAACGGAAGCACTCGGTCTAGTAAAACTAGTGTTCGTATTGTAGGTAGCACATTCATCACGCTGCAAAATCTGTGATCGTTGAATGCAGCGCATTTTATTTCTTCTTTACGAATGCTCTAAAGAACGAAGGTGTTTTGCTGTTCATAATCAGAGTTCTCCCAAACTGATTTCTGAATTCTTTTTCTCTTTGATCTCATGAATGATATAGTATGCTTTTTATAAACAATGTTTCCATACTAATAATACTTTTTCCCTTTTTTTTTTTTTTTATGTTTGTAAAGTTACCACAAAGAACCCATTATTCTTTTTTTTTTTTTTTTCTAGTGATTATTTTTTAATTTTTAGATAAAGTTAACCCAAAGCACCGTTTTTGTTTATGTATATATTTTTTTTTCAAGACTTACCACTTGAACATTCTTAACATTAGTAATGTATTTTTGGTGTTTTTTTTTAAAACTCAATGAGATTGTTGTCCCTTGTTAATTTAACATTGTGTGTAAAATCAATGATTTAAAAGAAAACACATAAAAGTCTTTTGCTAAACTCAAAAAAGATCCATTTATTCATGGTCAAAATAAAATAAAGAGGAAGTCAACGCTGGAAAAAGTCGGTGTACAAGAAAATTGGGATCTTGAGGAGTCCATATAAGAGGGAGCACAATCTGGTCCAAGAATCCCAGAGATCAACAGCACCAGCAGATGATCTAGATGTCCCCAGACTGTGGTCCTACAACAGCCTGCGTCTTCTGTCAGACCAGACTGAACCCAGGTCATCACTTTCTTCTCTTCCCTGCAGCCTTTCCTCCACGCTGCCCTGCAGCCTTCCCTGCAGCCTTCCCTGTAGCCTTCCCTGTAGCCTTCTTTTGAGGCTGTGGCTCTGGTGTTTCAGTTGTGGCAGGAGGAGGAGGAGGAGGAGGAGGAGGAGGAGGAGGAGGGGGGGGGGCTGCCTCATGTAGTTGGGTGTTTTTGGTTAGCGTGCCCTGCAGCCCCTTATGGATTGTTTCCCCAAATAGGCGCTCACAAATGAGGCGCTGCTCCCAATCCATCTGAAGAAGCCTGCTGGCTAAGTAGCAGCCATAGGCTTCTTCCGCTTCTGGGGGGCTTGTTAAAAAACGGGTGGCCTGTTGCATGAGGCGCAGGGATGCGTCCTGTGTGACCATCCCCTTCTTGGCCCTTTTTTTGGGAAGGTGGAGGGGAGGCACTTGGGATTGGGTGAGGCTCCTACTGGGCCCAGCCACCTCACTTGGCCCAGCCACCTCACTTGGCCCAGCCACCTCACTTGGCCCAGCCACCTCACTGGGAGCAGCCACCTCCTGCCTGACACTGGGCCCAGCCTCCTCCAGGATGATGGTGAATCCGGCCTCCTCCAGGCTGTCCATGGGCCCGGTCTCCTCCTGCCTGCCACTTTCCCCACATTCCTCCTGGATGGACTCATCCTGTGTATAAAAAAAGGACAATAGTTTTAGTTTCTTTTTTTGGGTTCATCAATGACACACAGTTTGCTTCTCATGACTAGCAAATTCAATGTGAATACATCTCTTTAATAAAAGAGTCTAATCAGACACCCTAATTATTTCAAGCAGGTGCCAAACATATTTAGTCACTACTATCATTTGATATGTATACACAATTTGGAGTGCTAAATTATTTGAGACAATTATAACATCCAGTTAACATCATTAATATTAGTACAGTAAATCTTTGTTAAAATAATTTACCTGACTCCAGATGGTCATATCCGGTTCATCCAGGATGGAAGACCCAGCTTGCTCCTCATCAGCCTCTGCTGGGGTGGAGGGAAGGGTGGAGGGAAGGGTGGAGGGAAGGGTTGAAAGTGATGCCCTGGCTTCATTCTGGTCATCAAGAAAACGGAGTTGTTTGTAGTACCACAGCCTGGGTACATAAACATCATCTGCTGATGCTCCTGATCTCCTTGATTCCTGGATCTTCCTATGCTCCCTTTTATACATGTTCCTCAAGACCCCAATTTTCTTGTACACTGTCTCCATTGTTGCTCCAGGGATGGTCTCCTGGACAAAGGACAGAAGTCTCTCCAGCGTTGACTTCCTCACATGCTTGTTATAATACTGAGGGTGTTTCACCTCCCACAAATTCCTCATCTCTCGATACTTTGAAATAAAAGAAGTAAGGAACTCTGGATCCTTCAATAGGGGATTCATTATATCTGGAAAAGAGAAAGTCACAAGACCAAAAAAACTTATTATATGTTTCTGCTAACCCCTCATCATCTTCTCCCTATGTAGGCCTCATCAATCTATCAAGCCATATAGGCCGCTTGCTACAAAGTCATGACCATAAACCCCCCCCAAAAAAAATATATATCTCAAATTACCTTCGTTTTGGAACGTCCTGGTCCACTATCACCTACGCACAGAACGTACGTACGACACGCGCGAAAGGCCCTCCTTTATACACTACGCATGTGTGAAACTCCGCCTGCGTCGCCCGCCCCTGACGTTCGAAATGTACTCATGTTCTCCGCCCCTTTTTTGTTACGGCGCGTAGTGGAGTTAAAGAATGGCGGAGACACCTGAAATGTTGACGACCTCAGGTAGTGGAGACAGCCCGCAGGCTGGAACGTCTGGAACGTCAACCAAATCTGTGAGGCCTAGATTTAAGGCCTCTAATATGAGTTTCAAAGAGATGGTGGAGATGGTGGCCATTCTTCGCAAAGACGACTATGATGGCAATTATGGGCCGTACGCACGGCCAAATTTGCGCAAGGCCAAAATCATGGCAAAGGTCGTGGACACTTTGCAGGCATCATTTGGGGTCCAGCGCTCCAAGGATCAATTGCGCAAAAGATGGTCTGACCTGAAAATCAGGGAGCCGGATCAATACCGACGTATCCGGAAAGTTCTTAAAAAAAGTAAGTACTTGTCGTGTTTTTCTCTTGTGTTTATTACCTTGTATACTGCTCCATGTGCTTTTCCTTTCTATACGATTTTTGTTCATCGTTCTAAACGATCTTTGAAGAAACCTCGTTACATATCCATATCTATATATCTATCTCTCTATCTATCTCTATCTATCTCTCTATCTATCTCTCTATATCTATCTCTCTATATCTATCTCTCTCTCTATATCTATATAGATAACAATATAAATATATAAAAATATAAAAATATAAATATATAAAAAAATATAGAAATATATATATATATAAATATATATATATATATATATATATATATATATATATATCTATATATATATATATATATATATATCTATATATCTATAATATATCTATATATATATATCTATTATATATCTATATATATATATATATTATATATCTATATATATATATATATATATATCTATAATATATCTATATATATATATATCTATATATATATATTATATATCTATTTTAAATTCTCTTAATTTTTTGGATTTACATTTAGTTAGATATTTAGAGATTTTGTTACAGATATAGAGAGAGATCAAAAGATTATTAACTATATTTTGAGATATTGATATCTATCTATCCGGTATGTCTTTATAATTTGAAATATTGAACTAAAATAGGAACTCTACACAAACCACTTCACTACAAATGTTGGAAAATTATTATGTCCTAAAATATCTGTGTGCTAATTAGATTACTAATTTTTTGTTTCACATAGGGGAAAAATCACTCAGCCAACCAAAAGAACACAGTCCACCCCAAGCAAAACAGGATTGGGCAATCAGTCCAAGTCCCATTGACGATGTGGAGGAAGGAGAGGTGGGCGACATGGGCACCCCACCAGGTGAGTGTCTGACACACCAGCTTACGTTAATCTATGCATGGCTGCCTTTTGTTTAATTGAATTTGTCTACTCTATTTTAGGGGATCTGCTTCATTCAAGCAACAGTGACACCCCCGAGGATGTGGAGGAATTAGGCTACATGGCCACCCCACCAGGTCAGTGTCTGAGACAACAGCTTTAGTTCTGGTAAGGTAAACTATGTATGTGTGCATATTTGTAAAGACATTTTTTGGTTTCATTCCACTTTAGGAACAACAAGAAGTGACCATTTCACCTCGGAAAGTGCCCACCTCGGAAAGTGCCCAACGTCTAATTGGTCAAATAATGGGCTGGAATCAAGACATGGATCAAATGCGTAATAGGCTGGATCGTATGCAGCAGGAAATGAAGGACATGATTGATGTTTTGGGTCGAATCTAAATGCCCTTTTTTAAACCCCAAAACATCAATCATGTCCTTCATTTCCTGTTTTGCTGACCCCATTCTGGGCCTTCTCTTTGTTTTTTTGGCCTAACATAAATGGCTGTTTAACCTAATGTCAAAAAGGAGGGCTGTCAAAAATCCACAAAAAAATAAAAATTGATTTTCTAAAAAACAACCAAAAAAAAAAAAAAAATTGATTTTAAAAAACCCAAAAAAATAAAAAAAAGTGATTTTAAAAAACCCAAAAAAAAATAAAAAAAAGTGATTTTAAAAAACCCAAAAAAAATAAAAAAAAGTGATTTTAAAAAACCCAAAAAAAAATAAAAAAAAGTGATTTTAAAAAACCCAAAAAAAAATAAAAAAAAGTGATTTTAAAAAACCCAAAAAAAAATAAAAAAAAGTGATTTTAAAAAACCCAAAAAAAAATAAAAAAAAGTGATTTTAAAAAACCCAAAAAAAAATAAAAAAAAGTGATTTTAAAAAACCCAAAAAAAAATAAAAAAAAGTGATTTTAAAAAACCCAAAAAAAAATAAAAAAAGTGATTTTAAATAACCCAAAAAAAAAAAAAAAATTAATTTTCAAAAACCAAAAAAAGTAAAAAAAATTGATTTGAAAACACCAAAAAAATTAAGAAAATTAATGTTAAAAAACCCCAAAAAAAACAAAAAAAATGATTTTAAAAAACAAAAAAAAAAAAAAAAAAAGAAAACTTGCTTTTAAAAAAAAACAAAACTTGATTTTCCAAAAACAAAGCCTGTTTTTGAAAATCCAAAAGCCCAAAATATTTTTTTGTGGATTAGGTAGAAATATTTCAATATAATTATATTTTGCTACATCATTAAGATACCATTATATTTTTGTCTCGGAACATTTTATACTAAATGCAGAACTGAATGCATACCAACCATTAATAAAAACATCTCCTTTTATAGGATTTTAACAAATGTGTGGTTTGTTATTTCAAGGCTCAGTATCAGTTTGGTTATAATTGTCAAAAAGTTGTTTACAGTGGCAATGGAGCTTATTTAGACATTTTGAAAATTCTAATACAGTTGGCACTACAACTGCTCGACCATAACCTAGGAGACAGCCCAAAAGAAAGGCAAGCAATAAATATAATGCCAGATTTCAGCAATATTTTTTTTATTGTAAAAAAAATTATATATCCTGGCCCATTGCAATGGCCCCCCTACCCATAAAATAATCAACATATTGCTGTCTAACCTGACGGGAACTTTGGGGGGCCAAGCCAGTACGGACAGTATCCAGGCCTGTAAGGTTGGCTTCTATTTGTCCGGCCTCAGGCCCAACTGTGCCTATATAATTGGCAGAATGCTTATTTAAAAAGTTGTGCAGAATGCAGCATGATAAAATTATAAAATTAAGTTTGTATTCCGCCAAATTAATGGCTGTTTGAAACAGGCGGAACCGGCTGGCCAGAATTCCAAACGCATTCTCAACCACTCTTCTAGCTCTGGCCAGCCGGTAATTAAAAACCCTCCTCTCCGGGGTGAGGGTTCTTTGGGGGAATGGCCTCATGAGGTGCTTGCTCAGAGCGAAGGCTTCATCGGCAATGAAGACAAAGGGGAGTCCTTCCACGTTATCCTCATCAGGTGGCAATCCCAGGCCACCACTCTGGAGACGCTGGCAGAACTCCGTCTGGGCAAATACTCCTCCATCCGACATCCGGCCATTCTTCCCCACGTCCACATATAAAAAATCATAGTGTGCCGACACCACCGCCATTAAAACAATACTGTGGAACCCCTTATAATTAAAATAATATGACCCCGAATGGGGTGGTGGCACAATGTGGACATGTTTCCCATCTATAGCCCCTCCACAATTGGGAAAGTCCCAACGGCTTGCAAAATGGGATGCCACAGTCTGCCATTCCTGTGGCGTTGAAGGAAACTGGGGAATCAAACAAGAAAACAAAAATCAATTAATTTGGAAGCTAACATTGCAAGAAAATTAGACAATTAAAAACATTATTCCCCAGCATCAGTATAACATTCAATAATTTAATTCTTCTGGAATAACTAATATGGAAAAAGGCACACTTATCAGATTGCTCACCCCCTCTGATAGAACATTGATTACATTTTAGGGGGTTGTGAAATCCCCAAAAAAAATTACTTTAACAACACGCAGGAATTTAGGGATAACAAAGGCTACAAGACTGCAGTTGTCGCACTCTGCAGGTGCAGTTGCAAACCAGCTTACAGTAAATGAGGTAATGTCAAAAGGCATTCATGTTGTAAACAGTACACAATCACATGCAAGGGCAATTAATGAAAACACTTTGAGGCTTGCATATGATTTGATGATGGAAATCAGCAGAGCTTCTGCTCATTTACTAAAGCAATGGAACAAATGCACTTGTAGAGTGCACATGCATTTTGCAAAGTGCAACATAGATTTGCTTTAGACAAATCAACACCACAGAACATTCAAGCAAATTTTAACGAGGGTGGGGGTGGGGGGGTTGTGAAATCTAGCTAATTGCTAATTAGCAGCACACTATTTGGAGTGAGTTCAGGTGGGGGGGGGGGGGTTGTGAAATCTAGCTAATTGCTAATTAACAGCACACTATTTGGAGTGAGTTCAGGTGGGGGGGGGGGGGGGTTGTGAAATCTAGCTAATTGCTAATTAGCAGCACACTATTTGGAGTGAGTTCAGGTGGGGGGGGGGGGGTTGTGAAATCTAGCTAATTGCTAATTCTAAGCACACTAAATACACTCCAACAAAATACATTCAAAATGAGTAGACTAGGTGGATATGTTCCCATCACTTCATGCTGGGAAGGTTATTGAAGGAAACTATACATGCATGACAAAAAATAACAGGAAAAAATCCCAGCATGTGTGAGGATAAAAAGGGGACATTCACACTATATTGCAATGATGGGAAGTAGTGTTTGAAGCAAGAAATACATTACTTTATCAAAGATTACATAAAAGAACATGTGATGCTAATAAACTAAAAATAGCTTACCTTAATATAGTCCTTCTGCAGGACCTGTATGATGGCAGAACAGGTCTCTGGGATAATGATCCCCAGAGCCTGGGGGGAGATGCCTGTCGAGAACTTAAGGTCCTGCAGGCTTCTCCCTGTGGCCAAATACCGCAAGGTAGCGACCACCCTCTGCTCCGGAGTGATGGCTTGCCTCATGCAGGTATCCTGCCTGCTGATATAGGGGGTCAGCAAAGCCACCAAACGATCAAAAACGGGGTCCGTCATCCGGAGAAAGTTCCTGAAATCCTCAGGATTATTCTCACGGATCTCACGGAGCAAAGGCATGTGACAGAACTGGTCACGCTGAAGCAACCAATTCTTGGTCCATGAACTCCTCCTCGCCCTGTTCATGGACTGGTCTTGGGCTGAAGAATAAACTACAGCACCAAGCACATACAATGCACGAGCTCTACGACGAGTACGTACAGGTAACATGGCTTCAAAACGGTCGGCTGGTCAGAACGCACTAAACAGAACGCACTGAAGAACAGCAAGGCCTGTGAAGAACGACCTGAAAATCAGGAACGAGCGGCCAATAAAACAAAGATTTCTCAATGCCAACTGACCAAACGCACTGAAAAGCAGATACAAACCTCACAAGCACAGACTGAACACCAGTTAAAACGAACTGAAAAATACGAGTCTCACAAGCGCGAATCGTCTCTCACCAAACTTCTACTAACACGAGATAAACACGAGATTAGCAGAAGGAGCCCAAAGGGTGTCGTACGGGCTATTGAACTTCCGTTTTATAGTCTCGTCGGACTTGGTGTACGTCACAGCGTACTAAACTGGCGTACTTTTGTGTGGTCGTGTGTGGGCAAGTCCGTTCGTAAGAAAGTCTGCCCCAAGTCCGCCGAAGGTACGCCGGAAGTATGTCGGACAGACTGTCCGACTTTTGTAGCTGCAAAGTCCGACCGTGTGTACGCGGCATAAGGGGCATTCAGAAACAACAACCAGTCATCAGCACCAAGCGCTTACCCCTTTACGGGGCCCATCTTTAGGGATATGTCAACTATTCTGGCTACTTCACCATTCGGTCTGCTCCCCAGCACGGTCTTACAAGCAGCTGTATATTTAGCTTACTATGGGTTCTTGCGACCTGGCGAATTCACCTCTAACAAACCCACAGACCAAGTACTATGCAGACGGCACTTGCTTCGATACCAAGACCATTTCATCCTGCACCTCGAGGTCTCTAAAACCCAGCAAACGGGCTCAGGAGTGAACATTCACCTCTACAAAACCAACAACAGCTGGTGTCCAGTCGCTGTACTCAACCGACTCCTGTCACTCCTGCCTGAGCAACCAGACAGCAGTCCCCTTTTACCATTCCCAGTTAAACCCTTAAGCGCCTCTCAGTTTGTGAAACACATAAGGATACTTCTCCGCAATCTTCACCTTAACCCTAGTCAGTATTCTGGACACTCCTTTCGCATCGGAGCAGCCTCCGCAGCGTCCCGCCACGGGGTTCCAGACCACATCATCAGAAGACTAGGCAGGTGGAAATCAGCCTGCTTCGCCCGGTATATCCCCAATCCGCAAACAGAGATGGCACAGGCATTTTCCAAATTGGCTCAATAAATAACTGAAAACCAATAAAAATTATAACCCTACCTGAATGTTTTTGCCCCCTTATTTTGGCATACCGGCCATTAGACTAAGGCACACTTTCAGGTCCATTTCATATGGTAAGTCCACACTTTCAGGTCTATTTCCGATGGTAAGTCTTATCTTTACTATAAGTGTTATCTATGTCCATATCGGACATAGGGCTCCTACCATATATATATATATATATATATATATATATATATATATATATATATATATATATATATATATATATATATATATATATATATATATATATATATATAGGAAAAACACGTGGAACGATGCTTTGATGCAAAACTGAAAATTCTTTCATTACATGATTCAAATACAAGCAAGCCACTGTACAGTTCCGAGTGCAAGTCGCTCTTCGTCAGGCTTTTCTGGCTGTGTGTGAAAAGTTAAACCACACCATGTTCTCTTATCAACACCCAGTCCAGTACACACCTGTGTTCACCTATCTAATTATCATAGACAAACCACTTATACACATTCAAGCATTTAACCCTACTATATAAATCCAATTCTGGTGAACCATCTTAAATTTCCTAATAAAGAATTATTTAGAACAGATTCATCCTATTATGTATCATATACCATCAGCATGACATTATGGACTAACTAAACTCTCTCACTTAATTAATTAGATCTTTCAAATCATTTATCATAAATATAATAACGTTCTTGATCATGTCTCAGATCTCTTCATAGATTCCAGCTGATATTCTGCTATCTAGTATTCCCAACGGGAGCTCTTTGTGATCAATATAAAAGAAATGTAATACATTCAAAACATAATTGTAACTACTTTTTTTTTTTTCTTTTAATTTCCTTGTCAAAAGAAGTTTATTGAGTATACAATGTTATAAAGATACATAAAGTAAGTTTACAAGGATCTATAAAGTAAGCTCATTGTTTTACAGTAGGGTTTATATAGGTAAATATCATGAAATTTCAAATATTAAACATTGGGTTCACGTAAACCTAAATTAAAGATATATATCATTTCCTTAGTTACTTTTGTAGGTATTTAAATGATTTATACCTACTATACATATTGTTTACAAGTAGAGTATATATAGGTCAAATAAATTCTGATAATGAGCTTTAATCGTAAGGTGGAGAAAAGGAAAGAGAAAGAAGAAAAAGGGTTGAAAGGTAGAGGTATGGTCCACAAGGTTGTCCCGCTCGTCAGTTTATTATTCTTTTTAGTTCTCTTTGAAGCCTTAGAATGGCTGTCTCTGTAAGTCATTTAATCTGTTACCATGGCAACAGGACAGAGTCATTGAAGTTTGACAGGAACTGTTGTTTTATCCAAGGATGCCAAAGTTTTTCAAATTTTGGAATTTGATTTTGATCGATGGCTACCATCTTAACATGGGACATTGTATTATTCATTCTGTGAATTGTTTCTGCTAGTACCAATGTAGGAGATTTCCATGCCTTGGCCACTGTTTGTTTTGCAGCTGTTATTAGTTGGATCATAAGTTTGAATTGAGAGAGTGTTAACCATTCCGGTTTTAGATTAAGTAAAGTTAAATATGGATCTGGTTGTATTATTTTTTTAAATATTTTAGATGCAATCACGAAGACTTCCTTCCAGAAGGTTTGGATTACTGGGCACGTCCACCATATGTGTAAATATGTGCCTATTTCTGGGCATCCTCAAAAACAAAGAGTTGAGGTATTAGGTGAATATTTTGCCACTCTAGCGGGTACAAGGTACCAGCGAGTTAGGACTTTATAATTTGTCTCCAGTGCTAAGATGTTGGGTGAAGATGACTTAGATGTGAGCCATACTGTATGTTAGACCAGTCCGTGTCTTCTAAAGTTCGTCCCAGGTCCTCCTCCCACCTCTGAACGTAAGAGGGTTTATTAAGATTTGCTACTCCATAAAATTGATTATAAAGTGATGAAATTGTACCTTTAGCAAATAGATCTTTTGTACAGATTGATTCAAAAATGGATAATTGGGATAATGGTGTATCCCCCTTTAGGAATGGTGTATAGAAATTTTTGATTTGGAGATATCTAAATATCTCAGAGTTTGGTAGATCATATTTTTCTCTAAGCGATGGGAATGAAAGGAATGATTTAGATGCTATGAAGTCATTTAGTGTCTGAATGCCTGATGTTGTCCAAGCTTTAAAAGAATTTGGTTAGATCCATGCCGGATAAAAGGCCGTATTTCTGATAAAAGAAAGGAGAGGATTGTGTGGAGATTGTAACTGATGTTTGGTTTTTAGTTTATCCCAGAGAGATAAGAAGTGTTTAGTTATGGGATTATGAATTTTAAAGCGGTCTTTAGGATCAAGCCATAATAAATTTGATATTAATAGAGGGTCATTTTCTGAAGCCTCTATAAATACCCATAATGGGATTTCCTGTTTTGCATGGTATTTGGACAGACTGGCCAAATGTGCTGCTCTGTAGTAGTTAGTAAAATTAGGGTATCCCAGGCCTCCTTTATTTTTGGGAAGATGTAGTGTGTGTATAGGTATACGTGGTTTAGAAGAGCCCCATATAAACAAAGTTGCTCTTTTTTGTACTATTCTCAAAAAATAGGAAGGAATTGGAATAGGGAGGACTCTGAATAGATAAAGCAATTTGGGTAGAATAGTCATTTTGATTGCATTAATCTTCCCTATCCAGGATAAAGGAAGTTGCGACCATTGTTTTATTAGATATGTGATCTGTCTTAATACAGGAGGATAATTGGTTGAGAATAAGTCAGAATGAGATGCTGTTAAATGAATTCCAAGATATGGGATTGATTTTTCTGCCCATGTGAATGGGAGTGCAGCCCTAGCCGGGATCAATTCCATGTTTGTGAGTGAAATATTAAGCACTAGGCATTTCTTAGGATTAATCATAAGGCCGGATAGGGCTGCAAATCCATCAAGAGCTGGTATTAAGTTAGGACCAGAGACCTGTGGTGATGATAGAAAAAGTAATATATCGTCTGCAAATATACATAATTTGTGTGTAATACCTCCTACTTCAATGCTAGTTATAGTTTGGTTTGTTCTGATGTATTGGGCCATGGGTTCGAGTATAAGGGCAAATAATAAGGGAGATAATGGGCAACCCTGTCGGGTACCTCTTTCGATATTAAAGGCTTCAGATTTGTATCCAGCATATTTTATATAGGCTTTGGGTTTATTATATAATGCCTTGATCCATGTTAAAAAGTGGGGTCCAAAACCCCATTTTTGTAATGAATATTGCATATATTGCCAGGATACTGTATCAAATGCCCTCTTAATATCGAGAGATAGAAAACATAAAGGGATTTTTCGTTTTTTAGCAATATGTGCCAATAACACTGCCCTGCGTATATTATCGCCTGCCTGTCTATTTGGCATAAAGCCTACTTGATCTCTATGTATTAATTTTCCTATAATGCTATTGAGGCGTTTTGCTATTATTTTTGCTAATAATTTAATATCGAGGTTTAACAGAGAGGCCGATAATTCACACAGGAAGTATCATCAGAAAGGGGTTTTGGGATCATACAAACAATTGCCATTAGTGTTTCTTGCCAAAAAGAATGTCCATCTAGAAGTTTGTTAAAAGTTTCAGTGAGAATGGGAGAGAGTATTTCTGGGAATGTTTTATAGTATAAAGCCGAGTAGCCGTCTGGGCCTGGTCTTTTGTTAAGTTTTAGGTCTTTTATGGCGTTAGCAACTTCATCTATAGTTATAGGCTCATCCAAACTGCTTTTTTGATTCTGAGACAACTCAGGTAAGGTTATTTTTGAGAAGAAGGATTCAGCCTCTGTAGGATTAAATTCATTGTTTGTCTTGTATAAAGTTGCGAGATGTGAGTGAAATTTATGGACTATTTTAACTGGATTACAAGTGTAAACATCTTTTGATAATTTCAAACATATTGGTTTGAAAGATTTGTTAGTTGAATTTAATGCCCGAGCCAAATATGTACCTGGTTTGTTTGTATTCATGTAGAAATTGTGTTTGGAGCGTTTGAGGGATTTATCAACTGACTCAGTGAGAAATAGATCGTATTCCAAACTAGATTTTTCCAGATGAGATTTTGTACTCTGAGATGGATTATCTTGAAATGATATGTAGGCTGCATTAAAATTGAGTTCTAGTTTTTTTGCTAGATTTTTGCGTTCCCGTTTAAATAGTGCCATTTGTCTTTGTATTGTACCACGCAAGACAGGCTTATGAGCTTCCCACAGTGTTATTGGGGAGATGTTTGTTGTATTATTAATTGATATGTATTCCTTTAAAGCTTGTTCAATGGCCATCTGATGTAGTGGGTGTTTGAGCATTATGTCCGGTAAGTACCACGTTGGGTCATGCGCTTTTGGTATGGCTGAGGCTATAGTAGTGTATACTGCATTATGGTCAGACCACGGAATCGGAATTATATCTGATGCAATAATTTCTGGTATCATTCCTATTGTTAGAAAAATATGATCTATTCTGGTGAAGGTTTGATGAGGGTGCGAGAAATAAGTGAATTTCTTTTTCATTGGGTTACTTTCTCTCCATGAATCTACCAGATTGTATTTGAAAAGAAGTTGAGAAAAAGGTAATCTAGAGGTTATTTTGGATGGTGTAAAAGGTGATTTATCTAGAAATGGGAGGAGGACCTGGTTCGAATACCCACACATTATCACTGTTCCTATTTTGTGTGTATTAATCACTTGTAATATATGTGAGAGGAATGGTGTAGGTTGTTTGTTAGGAGCGTAGTAGGAAATCACCGTGATTGCTGTATCCATTATATAACCCATGAGTATCAGGTATCTACCTTCTGGGTCTTTAATTTCTGATGATAAGGTGAATGGTGTGGATCGGTGATATGCAATTAGAGTTCCCCTTTGCTTGGTACAGGCAGAAGCCGTGTAAATTTGTTGATAAAAAGGAGAAATATATTTTGGAGTAGAATCTTTGGTGAAGTGTGTTTCTTGGAGGCATACTATGTGAGCCTTCTTGTTATGGAAAGTACGGAAGGCTTTGGTCCTTTTTTGAGGGACATTTATTCCCTGAACATTCAGGGAAAGTATATTCAGTGGTGCCATGGCAATAGATCAAATAGTTTTGACTTACTTTTTGTTATGCAGAGCTGACTGCGCAGATCAACCTGTGTGGACTGAAGAGATGAATAGATAGAAAAGAAACCAGTGAATTCTGGAGTAAAGAGTAAACAAAAAACATATGAGATTAGATGATACATTGTATAAATTATTTTTTGCAAGTAATCACAATTTACCCGTGAAAGAGAATAAATATCTCTCTCAGGGGAATAAGTGCCTTCGTCACACTTCCACATAATATGGTTGGGAGAATGAGGAGGGCTAATGGGGGTACAGGGATCTTCCGCTTACAGGAGAGAAGTGCTATGTCAAAAGACATCAAAATGATGTTTCATTAATTGGAGTGCAGAATATAGTTTTTGTTGAAATTATTTATTCCAGCGTGGTTGTATATGGTTAGTCTTGCCCTAGGCTAAATAATTCAGTTAGAAAGGTACTGTTAATAACTTTGGTATTGATGAAGATAGTTTGAATTATTTTGGGATTTTAACCCTTTTAGAGTAAACAATTACATATTTTATTCATATGTAACTGTTTAGATATGTTAACTCATAAAATTGAGGTTGTATTGCTTCAGATTAGAATAAACAAAAACATAATTCTAGGAACTAGTTAGGTAATAATATATTTGTTTTAAGAAAAGAAAGAAAAAGCTTCCATTACTTCTGGATTATTGAACATATTTGTCCTAAAAAGTAATAAATCTATTGTTATTACCTGATAATATATAACTAAACAAGAATTTCCTTATTTCACTTATATATTCTAAGGCTATATGAATCAGAAGTAATAAGAAATATAACTGGAATGTAACATGATCCCACACAGTGTGTGACTATCAGAATGCAGTTACATTCAGTTATAAATATAGGTTTTTTATAGAGAACCATCTCTTAGTATAATAAATGAAGAGATATCAGGAATTAGGATGTCAGTCCATTGAATCTTCTTGGTCCATGGATGATGTGGCATAACGGCCTCTTTTGTGAGAATGATGATTCCCATTTTGTTCTGAAATTTTCTGGGTGCTGCCTGAAGGTGAAGATGATGCCATTCTTCTGCGTGTGGGAGAGTTGCTGTTTGTGGGTTCTGTCAGATTTAATTTTAAAAGGGTTTGTTGTAGTTCATCTGCTGATCTGCTTCTGTAAATTGTACCTTGGTAGTTAAATCTGACTGAAAAGGGGAAGCCCCATTGGTACATAATGTTGTGGCGTTGCAGTTCCATTAGTTGGGGTTTCATGGATCGTCTTTTAGTAATAGTAAGTTGGGATAGGTCAGCAAAAATTTGATAATTGTGTCCTTGAAAATTAAGTTCCTTTTTTTTCTCTTGCAGTAATTAGTATTTGTTCTTTCGTTCTGTAATAATGAAATTTTGTGATTATATCACGTGGGGGTCCATCTTTCTTTTTGGCTGTGAGGGCTCTGTGTACTCTGTCCAGTTCTAAACGTTCAATAGGGATATCTGGCTTTAGTTCTTGTAATAGAGCAGTAATAGTAGATTGCAGGTCTGTCACAGTTTCAGGTATTCCCCTTATGCGCAAGTTTGAACGTCTGGCTCTATTTTCGTAATCTTCGAGCTTAGTTTGAAGTATTAAATTCTCTTTTTTTAATTGTTCCAATTCTGTTATATTTTCTTGGGTTGTAATTTCAATTTCATCCATTTTTATTTCTAAGGCTGCGGTGCGGTTTCCCAGCTCTCTTATTTCTTTGGTTAGGCTTTTTGTTTTTTGGTCTGAGGTTTGTTTTAAAGCCTTATGAAGCATCTTTTCAAATTGTAATAATATTACTGGGGTTACTGAGGAGGCTTGTGGAGAAGTTTGTGAGAGGATTTGTTCTGTATCTGACTCAAATGGAGAGTCTTGCTGTGACATTTTCTGTCTGTGAGAGCGCCCTGATGCTGTATCTTGTGAGGTGACTGGAGCTGCTTCAGCTGCAGTGAGTGCCTGTGAGCTCTTTGTGAGGTGATTTTTATTTCTGCCACGGTTTCCTCCCAGTACCATATTTCCTGCCCAAACTTTCACAGTTTGTTCCCTGGGGCAAAAAGGTTCAAATGGATACCTTTTGAGCCTGCAGGCTCCGCTTTGTCCTTCTCTTCTCTCCTCAGCGGTGTGGAGCTCTAACAATGCATGTCTGCTCTGCTAGGCTCCGCCTCCTCCCTCCGTAACTACTTTTCAATCTCGTATCAAAACTTCTACACAAATAAGTATAAATCATAGTCCTTGTTCATACCGTCAGGATGCAAGGACTGTAATTTATTAATCCACCAAACCTCACGTCTTTTCAATTTCAAAATCCTATCACCCCCTCTTTTATCGTGAGGAATCTCTTCTAACACCATAAATCGTAAATTGGTGTCTTTGTGTCCCATCTCAGAAAAATGACGCGATACAGGAAGGCCTGATTGGGGATGTCTAATTGTACTACGATGTTGTGCAATACGGTCTTTGATTTTTTTGGGTCGTCTCCCCCACATAAAGGAGATTATAGATCACATATGATGACTGACAGGTGTAAAAACCATTAATTATTATCTTATTGTTAGTTCTAGGATGACAGAAATTATTGCCCTTAATCATTAGGTTACATTGGATGCAATTAAGACAGGGGTAACATCCCTTCCTTTTACTACTGAGAAAAGTCATTCTTTTCTCCTCCTGCCTATCAGGTTTGAATTCAGATCGTACCAAAAGATCGCGCAAGGTTTAATTGCGCTGATATGCTTTCATGGGAGTTAATTGAAACTCCTCTATCTGAGGATATGATTGTTTCAGTATCGTCCAATGTTTTCTCAATACATTAAAGATTTTATCACTATAACTGTTAAATTGAAAGACAAATGGAATCCTAGGTTTGTCAGATGAATATCTCTTCTTATTACAATTACCAATGGGGTTCAAAATTTTATTTAATTCCTGTCTAATTAGACCTTCTGGATAGCCCCGCTCCTTAAATTTAAAGCACATTTCATCTAATCTCTGGTCTCTTATTGTAGTATCACTCACAATCTGCATCACTCTGAGAAGTTGGCTTCTAATGATAGAACTAAAAACGTGGGGGGGATGGTAACTGTCATATCTTAATAGCTGGTTCCTATCTGTGGGCTTAGTGTATATATCAGTTTCAATCTGTCCTTGTTTTGTGTATGCCCGTATGTCTAGAAAGGGGACCGATTTCCCACCAATGTGAATTTTAAACTGAATATTTGGTGAAATACTGTTAATCATCTCATCAAAGGTTCTGAGTGATTCAATGTTGCCCCGCCATATGGCAAAAATGTCATCTATATAGCGCCACCAAGTGGCGCAATGTTCCCGAAAAATTTCATTGACAAAAATATGTTTCTGCTCAAAATCATGCATAAATGAACAAGCATATGGCGGGGCAACATTGGAGCCCATGACAACCCCTGTCAATTGCACATAATAACGATCCCTGAAAAGAAAATAGTTATTATATCAAATCAAATTGAATAACTTTTCAAAAAAGGAAATCTGAGCTTCTGAGTACTCATGACTGTTTAACCGTGGTTTATCTTATTGCCCTAAGAGTCATCTAGATCCATTCCAGTTAGATCAAGATCTGTATCGCCTATTTCGTAATATTAGATGGAAGGTCCATTTTCTTCATAAACCATTTGTCCATAATGACATGTTTGAAGGGAGGTTGAGTAATAAAAGTTTGGGACTGATGATGAAATCCAAATCTGTTCCCCCCACTACTTACATACCGGTTGAGATGTTTGTACAGGAGGTCACCCGAGATGTGAAACATTTAATACAACAAGTGGACTTTAAAGATCATGTACCTAACAACCTGTCCCCTCATGAAAGAATAGCGTTGCGGGAACTAACTAAACGGAATGACATTATTTGTAAACCTGCTGATAAAGGGGGTTCGGTGGTCATCATGGACCCCCAGGCATATGAGAATGAGATCAAGCGGCAATTGGATGATGACACAGTGTATAAACCTCTGCAATCAGACCCTACATGGAGTATTAGAAAGATCTTGGAGAGTATTGTAAAACCAGCGTTTAAAGAAGGGTTAATTTCACTTGACCTGTATGAATTTCTGTTACCAACACATACCCGTATTCCGGTCTTGTACATACTCCCCAAGATCCATAAGGACAAACATTCCCCACCAGGACGCCCGATTGTATCGGGGAGAGATTCGATCGTTGTACCCACGGCTAAATTATTGGACAGAGTGTTATCACCTTTGGTGAAAACTACCCCATCCTACATCAAGGACTCTGGTGACTTTCTGTCCAAAATTAGGGACCTACCACAAATCCAAGACAAATGTATCCTTGTCACTTGGGATGTAACAAGTCTATACACATCAATTCCACATGTGGCCGGCATTGAAGCAGCGTTGAGCCTAATTAAGAACTGTCATGAGTACTCAGAAGCTCAGATTTCCTTTTTTGAAAAGTTATTCAATTTGGTTTTATATAATAACTATTTTCTTTTCAGGGATCGTTATTATGTGCAATTGACGGGGGTTGCCATGGGCTCCAATGTTGCCCCACCATATGCTTGTTCATTTATGCATGATTTTGAGCAGAAACCTATTTTTGTCAATGAAATTTTTCGGGAACATTGCGCCACTTGGTGGCGCTATATAGATGACATTTTTGCCATATGGCGGGGCAACATTGAATCACTCAAAACCTTTGATGAGATGATTAACAGTATTTCACCAAATATTCAGTTTAAAATTCACATTGGTGGGAACTCGGTCCCCTTTCTAGACATACGGGCATACACAAAACAAGGACGGATTGAAACTGATATATACACTAAGCCCACAGATAGGAACCAGCTATTAAGATATGACAGTTACCATCCCCCCCACATTTTTAGTTCTATAATTAGAAGCCAACTTCTCAGAGTGATGCGGATTGTGAGTGATACTACAATAAGAGACCAGAGATTAGATGAAATGTGTTTTAGATTTAAGGAGCGGGGCTATCCAGAAGGTCTAATTAGACAGGAATTAAATACAATTTTGAACCCCATTGGTAATTGTAATATGAGGAGATATTCATCTGACAAACCTAGGATTCCATTTGTCTTTCAATTTAACAGTTATAGTGATAAAATCTTTAATGTATTGAGAAAACATTGGACGATACTGAAACGATCATATCCTCAGATAGAGGAGTTTCAATTAACTCCCATGAAAGCATATCGGCGCAATAAAACCTTGCGCGATCTTTTGGTACGATCTGAATTCAAACCTGATAGGCAGGAGGAGAAAAGAATGACTTTTCTCGGTAGTAAAAGGAAGGGCTGTTACCCCTGTCTTAATTGCATCCAATGTAACCTAATGATTAAGGGCAATAATTTCTGTCATCCTAGAACTAACAATAAGATAATAATTAATGGCTTTTACACCTGTCAGTCATCATATGTGATCTATATTCTCACATGCCCCTGTAATCTCCTTTATGTGGGGGAGACGACCCAAAAAATCAAAGACTGTATTGCACAACATCGTAGTACAATTAGACATCCCCAATCAGGCCTTCCTGTATCGCGTCATTTTTCTGATATGGGACACAAAGACACCGATTTACGATTTATGGTGTTAGAAGAGATTCCTCACGATAAAAGAGGGGGTGATAGGATTTTGAAATTGAAAAGACGTGAAGTTTGGTGGATTAATAAATTACAGTCCTTGCATCCTGACGGTATGAACAAGGACTATGATTTATACTTATTTGTGTAGAAGTTTTGATACGAGATTGAAAAGTAGTTACAATTATGTTTTGAATGTATTACATTTCTTTTAGATTGATCACAAAGAGCTCCCGTTGGGAATACTAGATAGCAGAATATCAGCTGGAATCTATGAAGAGATCTGAGACATGATCAAGAACCTTATTATATTTATGATAAATGATTTGAAAGATCTAATTAATTAAGTGAGAGAGTTTAGTTAGTCCATAATGTCATGCTGATGGTATATGATACATAATAGGATGAATCTGTTGTAAATAATTCTTTATTAGGAAATTTAAGATGGTTCACCAGAATTGGATTTATATAGTAGGGTTAAATGCTTGAATGTGTATAAGTGGTTTGTCTATGATAATTAGTTAAGTGAACACAGGTGTGTACTGGACTGGGTGTTGATAAGAGAACATGGTGTGGTTTAGCTTTTCACACACAGCCAGAAAAGCCTGACGAAGAGCGACTTGCGCTCGGAACTGTACAGTGGCTTGCTTGTATTTGAATCATGTAATGAAAGAATTTTCAGTAAAAGGACACTTTTTGCATCAAAGCATCGTTCCACGTGTTTTTCCTATCCTTTATGGTGGAAGCTTGGGAGTCCACCCTGACGGTGCCTTGATTGAATAAGGATTGAAAGAGAAGAGGGTAACCCACCTGATGTTTATATATATATATATATATATATATATATATATATATATATATATATATATATATATATATATATATATATATATATATATATATATATATATATATATATATATATATATATATATAATTTATATTTATATCTATAATTATATAAATTATATTTATAATTTTTTTCTATTCTGTTTTTATTGTTTTTCTATGCTATTCGTTTCTATTCTATTCTAAACTTTTCTATTCGAATTTGAAATCATTCTATATGAAATGCGAATTTCGGAAGATGGCTTCTGAAAGTGGAATTTCGTATAGAATGAATTTGTATTTGAATAGAAAAGATAGAATAGAAAATAATAGACTAGACAAACAATACAACAGAACAGAATAAAATATAATATATATATTGTAGCAGAGCGTCCCAGAGAGAGCCAGGAAAAGTCCTGTTCGGGATTTATACATCTCCCAGGCTCCTCTCATACAGGTTCAGGGATCTCTGATCAATGGTCCAGTTCAGGTCTTGGTCCTCTCCCCCGGGCTAATTTAAGCTCACCTGAGCAGACAGCCTTTGCTCTTGGCCTGGGATACTCAGACTGCTTCTGTGTAGGAGAGCAAAAAGGTATGTGGAAGCTGGCAAGCTGTAGGCTTGCTCAGCCTGGTAGTTAGGATCTGTAAATATTGTTTAGTTAGTGCCGAGACACGGCTAGGTTTTGTTTTGGCTATTTTTGTTCCTATTTGTTTTTTTTGGAACACTGTACAGCACCTGTATATATCACAAATAAACACCGCACTGTTTGTCACTATTTCACTGAATTTGGTATCTGTGCCTGAAAGACTGCTCATCCCAGGGAGCTTTTGTATCTGCTACCTGTCCCCCAGGTTACATATGGTGGAGAATGCGGGCACAGTGGTCACCTGCTAAAGTTAATATTGTTGGAGACAAGCCCTCAGCCATCCATGTGGGTCGCTTTCTTTCCAAGATGACTGCAGATGATGATCCAGAGGCCTTTCTCTTAACCTTTGAACGGACCACTGAGAGGGAAGGTTGGCCCAAAACCCAGTGGGCAGGACTGGTCGCCCCCTTGCTGTCTGGAGAATCGCAGAAGGCCTACTATGATTTGGAGTCAGCAGAAGCAGGAGACTATGAAAAGGTCAAGCGGGAAATCCTGGCACGACTTGGTGTCACCTTGGCAGTTCGAGCACAGCGGGTCCACAGCTGGTTCTTCCAAGACGAGAGGCCCCCAAGATCGCAGATGTTTGACCTAATTCACTTGGTGAGAAAATGGCTACAGCCGGAGTCCCTGTCTGGGCCACAAATAGTGGATCGTGTGGTCATGGACCGGTTCCTGAGGTCACTACCAGTTCCCCTGCAGAAGTGGGTGAGTCAAGGAGACCCCAACTCGGCGGACAATCTCGTGGAACCTGTTGAAAGGTACTTTGCTGCAGAGAACCTGGTCACCACCCCTACAGCCGCACGGACTTTCCGCCCAAAGCCACGGTCTCCCCAGGCAACCGGTAAGACTGTTCCAAGGGAAGTGGGTGGTAAGCATGGCAAGGAAATAGGGGGGATGATTTTTGGTGCCAGGACTGAAGTTTGGCGTCCCAAACAAGGGAAGCTACTGCCTGTCAGCAAACTGAACTGGGGAAACATCAGGTGTTTTCGTTGCCAAGAACTGGGACATGTTGCAGCAAACTGTCCATTGACAGATGAACCAATGCAGTGTGATCTGTCTATTAGAAGGCAGTCTATGTTTGCTGCTGTTTCATGCGCTGCCGCACCAAGTATGGGAAAACACATGTGCCAAATGACTGTTAATAATAAGCCTATTACGGCCTTGCTAGACTCTGGAAGTCTAGTGACTTTGGTTACAGCTGAGATGGTTGACACTGTGAATTTGCATGCTAAAAAAGTTGCTGTGATCTGTGTACATGGGGATACCCGCGAGTATCCTACAGCCACTGTTCAGTTTAAAACTGGCTTAGGTACGGTGACCCATCCGGTCGGACTTGTGCCCCACTTGGTGCATGAGGCCATCATTGGTAGGGACTTCCCTAAGTTTTGGGAACTGTGGGATCGTCCCGACCCGGTCGCAGTAGCTGACTCAGTGACAGAGCCAGAACTCCTGGCCGCTACTGACAATATGGGTTCAGGGGACTCTTCTCAGGGCTCCCCAGGTTTTCCTTTCTCAGTTATGGCAGGAGAGCTGGAGAAGCCTGAGGAGGTCCCCACAACCAGTGGAGCTGGACAGCCATCTGCTGAGTCTGAGCCTACGTTGGAGTTTTCTGACCTTAATGTACACAAGGAAAATTTTGGTACCGAGCAGAGAAAAGACCCAACCCTTGCCAGGGCCTGGGAAAATGTAATGGTGATTAATGATGCACCTGTCGAATCAGCGGACAGGCTCTGTTTTCCTTATTTTAGCAGCAATGAGGATTTACTGTATCGTGTATGTAAAAAAAATGATGAAGTGGTTGAACAGTTGGTGGTCCCTAAGCCATACAGACGGGTGGTGTTGGAACTTGCCCATGGGCACTTGCTAGGAGGTCATTTAGGGGTTGAGAAAACTACTGAAAGGGTGTTGCGCAGGTTTTATTGGCCCGGGATACAGAAGGATATTGAGAATTATTGTCAATCCTGTCCTGTGTGTCAGATGTCAGCCCCACTACAACACTTCCGAAGTCCTTTAGTGCCCTTGCCCATTATTGAAGTGCCCTTTGAGAGGATTGCCATGGACCTTGTGGGTCCACTCCCCAAGTCTGCCCGAGGTCATCAGCATATCCTTGTAATCATGGATTATGCTACCCGTTACCCTGAGGCCATTCCCTTACGCACCGCATCTGCTAAAAACATTGCCAAAGAGCTGTTTATGGTGTTCAGTCGTGTTGGAATCCCCAAAGAAGTCCTTACAGACCAGGGCACCCCGTTTATGTCCCGAATAACTAGAGAGCTGTGCAAGTTATTTAAGGTGTCGCAATTGTGAACCTTGGTGTACCATCCTCAAACGGATGGCTTGGTGGAACGCTTCAATAAGACATTAAAGAGCATGTTAAAAAAGGTTGTTGACAAGGATGGGAAAAACTGGGACTTCCTGATACCATACTTGATGTTTGCCATCAGGGAGGTTCCCCAGTCCTCCACGGGGTACTCTCCATTTGAGTTGCTTTATGGGAGACACCCTCGGGGACTCTTGGACATAGCCAAAGAAACTTGGGAGGGGGAGCAGACACCCCATAAAAGTGTCATTGAGCATATCGCTCAAATGCAGGACAGGATTGCAGCAATCATGCCGATGGTAAAAGAACACTTACTGCAGGCCCAAGCAGCCCAACAGAGGATATACAACAGGGGGGCCCAACTCCGTGTTTTCTTACCTGGTGACAGAGTCCTGGTGTTAGTTCCCACTGTTGAGAGCAAGTTCCTGGCTAAGTGGCAGGGTCCCTTTGAAGTAATTGAAAGCTTTGGGGAGGTCAATTACAAAATATATCAACCAGGAAAAAGGAAGCCCGAACAGATTTACCACATGAACCTGTTAAAACCCTGGAAGGATAGACTGGCGTTAACTGCGAGGTCCCTCCCGGTAACGCCTAAGGGTACTGAGCCCCCTCTGATCCCTGAGGTCACGATTCCAGACACCCTGTCATATTCCCAAAAGCAGGAAACTAGAGAATTCCTGATAAGGAATAGAGAGAAATTTTCAGAGTTACCTGGCACGACTTCAGCAGTTCAGCATGATATTGTTACTGAGCCTGGGGTCCGTGTCAAGCTCAAACCATACCGAATTCCTGAAGCGAGGAGAAAGGACATCAGCGAGGAAGTTAAAAGAATGTTGGAGCTAGATGTCATTGAGGAATCCAATAGTGACTGGTCTAGCCCCATCGTGTTAGTCCCAAAACCGGATGGCACTTGGAGGTTCTGTAATGACTTCAGGAAGCTTAATGCAGTGACAAAGTTTGACACGTACCCAATGCCCAGAGTGGACGAACTTATAGACCGACTTGGCAAGGCTCGCTATCTGACCACTTTGGACTTGACGAAAGGTTATTGGCAAATAGCCCTGACTGGTAGCGCCAAAGAGAAGACTGCATTTGTGACCCCGGAGGGTTCCTTTCAATATTAAAAAAACGCCTTTTGGGTTGCAAAATGCCCCCGCAACATTTCAGAGGGCCATGGACAGGACTCTAAGATCCCACCGACAATATGCAGCAGCATATCTAGATGACATAGTGGTACATAGCACTGACTGGGAGTCTCACTTGCCCCGTGTCAAGGCTGTCCTTGATTCCCTCTTCAAAGAAGGTTTTACAGCAAATCCAAAGAAATGTGCCATTGGTCTAGAGGAAGCCAAGTATTTGGGCTACACTATTGGGCGTGGGGTCATAAAACCTCAAGTGAATAAAATAGAAGCCATCCAGGAATGGCCACGTCCTGCAAACAAGAAGCAGGTCAGGGCCTTTCTTGGTATTGCGGGGTATTATAGAAGATTTATCCCAAATTTTGCAACTATAGCTGCCCCACTGACAGACCTTACGAAAGGGAAAGACTCTGTAATGGTGAAATGGTCCTCAGTAGCAGAGGAATCTTTCCAAGTTCTGAAGAAGGCTCTTTGTGCACAACCTGTACTGTACTTCCCCGATTTCTCCAAAGATTTTTTGGTTCAGACGGATGCGTCTGATGTTGGTATCGGGGCAGTACTATCACAGGTACACAATGGGGAAGAACACCCTGTGGTGTACCTAAGCAGAAAGCTCAATGACCATGAGCAAAGGTATGCAGCCATTGAAAAGGAGTGTTTAGCCATAAAGTGGGTAGTGGACGCACTCAGGTACTATTTGTTAGGACGCCAGTGCGAGTTAATAACTGACCATGCTCCTCTGAAATGGATGGCCCAAAAGAAGGAGACTAATAGACGGGTGAACCGGTGGTTTTTGGCTCTACAGGATTACTCATTCACTGTAAAACACAGGCCAGGTGTTGAGGGGAATGTAGATGCCCTGTCCCGTGTTCACTCCTGTTGGGCTACAGGTGTTCCAACCCTGGGGTTGAAACAAGGGGGGAGGATATGTAGCACAGCGTCCCAGAGAGCCAGGAAAAGTCCTGTTCGGGATTTATACATCTCCCAGGCTCCTCTCATACAGGTTCAGGGATCTCTGATCCATGGTCCAGTTCAGGTCTTGGTCCTCTCCCCCGGGCTAATTTAAGCTCACCTGAGCAGACAGCCTTTGCTCTTGGCCTGGGATACTCAGTCTGCTTCTGTGTAGGAGAGCAAAAAGGTATGTGGAAGCTGGCAAGCTGTAGGCTTGCTCAGCCTGGTAGTTAGGATCTGTAAATATTGTTTAGTTAGTGCCGAGACACGGCTAGGTTTTGTTTTGGCTATTTTTGTTCCTATTTGGTTTTTTTGGAACACTGTACAGCACCTGTATATAGACTTGTATATATCACAAATAAACACCGCACTGTTTGTCACTATTTCACTGAATTTGGTATCTGTGCCTGAAAGACTGCTCATCCCAGGGAGCTTTTGTACCTGCTACCTGTCCCCCAGGTTACAATATATTATTCTATTCTGTTCTATTGTTTTTCTAGTCTTTTCTCTTCTACTCTATTGTAATCTTTTCTATTCAAATTCGAATTCATTTTATAAGAAATTCAAATTTCGGAAGATGCTTATATATATATATGTGGTTATACAGAAATAGAATGAAATGGAATTCTAATAGAAAAGACTAGAACAGAAAAACAATAGAACAGAATAGAAAAAAATATATATAAAAAAATATATAAAACCATCTTCCGAAATTGGAATTTGGTACAGAATGAATTCAAATAGAAAAGATTGCCCCAGTGATCCCTGCCATTCTGGGCTTCAAAATCGCCGACCGCGAATTGAAAATGGCGCCGCCGGCGCCGAAATACACAGAGCCGGTCCCCGGCTCTTCCCAGCGGCTCTCGTTCACTTTCGGCTCCACTCGTAGTCCCGAACGGAGCTATCCAAACCTAGCCGAGTAATATATATATAATAATATTATATTTTTTTTCTATTCTGTTCTATTATATTCTAAATTCGAATTTCGTATAGAATGAATTTGAATTCAAATAGAAAAGATTAGAATATAATAGAACAGAATAGAAAAAATATATATATATATTTTTTTTTTCCATAAAAGTTTTTATTGTGAACAAAATTTTGTTACACAGTTTTTACAAACATTTAGGTGAATAGACAACATAGATCTTTTTTGACATGACTTATTTCGCTGGAGTATAGCGAGTCAGATATATGTTCAACAGTAAATCAAACAGACGTATGAAAGAGTAAAACAGCCTCGAACTCGAGGTTTACCTCATCATCTGAGATCAGGAACCATCTTAGATAGGAGTATCACCTTGATTATGGTTTCAAAAATTAGGGGCTGGTTGAGGAAATGGCCGTGTGTAGTTAGCTATAAGTCCGTTTGTTCGTTCCTGAGCACGTGTGGGGGTGTCGGGCTTGCAATGTGGGGCATGTCCGAATGGGGAGTCGGTCTCGTCAGTTTTTGAAGTGTGAGGATTAGATGGCGAATTATACACCAAAGTTCGGGTAGTCATGGGGGTAAGTAGATGGTTGACGTTGTCTGTTCAGTTGGGGTCGGGGTGTAGAGAGGGGAATAGACAAAGAAGTGAGTGGGATTGAGGGGTAAGGTGAAGGACAGAAGTAGGGGGGGAGGGAGGGAACTGGGATATCCCCACCCCAGTCTCCACCGGGCCTCAAAAGCATGTGTGTGTTCATGGGCGGATCCCTGTCTAAAGGGGGGTTCCCCCCAGGGTCCGCGTTAGAGCGGGAGTGAGCGAATCGGCAAATTTTGATGAGAAAGTGCGTATCTTAAAGGAATCGTTTGGCTTATTCCAGGCAGTCAGTCATTGTGGGGGGATTCGGGACGGTTTGGTCTCATAATGGAGGTATATCTCTCTGTGGTGCAGAAATGGGTCCAACATGCCCATGTTCGGGAATATTTTGAAGGCGAATCTTTTGCAATGTGGATTAATTCCTCCATTTCAGCCACCTTGCCCACACGGGAAAACCATTCTGACAAAGTTGGGATACAGGGGGATCTCCAGTGGGCTGAGATGCATAATTTGGCTGCGTTGATCATATGTATTCCCAGAGACTTTCTGTATGTGTGGGCTGAAGTGGAGGAATGGTGGAGGATGAGTCTGGCAGGAGTATAGTCCATAGGGTATGTGGTTACCTGAGAAGTGATGTCGTGAACCTGTTTCCAGAAAGTCTGGAGAAGAGGGCAGGACCACCAGACGTGCAGAAATGTACCTATATCATTGGAGCATCTCCAACATGTGTTTGACGTCTCAGGATTAAATTTGTTTAGTAATTCAGGTGTACGGTACCAACGGGATAGGGTTTTGTAATTATTCTCTTGTATCGTAACATTGAGGGAGCCTTTGTGTGCTATTGTGAAAATTCGTTCCCAGTTCTCTTCCATTAGGTCTATTTGAAGTTCCCTTTCCCACGCCTGGCAAGCTTTGGTGTCTTTGGGGGAAGTCAGGGTAAAAAGCATGGAGTGGGTACTTGCAATCAAGTGTTGTTGCGGTGTGGTTTGGGAGCATAAGTTTTCAAATGGTGTTAAGTTTCTAGATAGAGACGTGTTTCGGTGCGTTGTTGCAAGAAAATGGCGAATCTGGAAGTAATTCCATAGCGGGAGGGGTTCGCCCCCTGTATTTGTTGGAAGTGCATCACGATTTAGAAATTTGCCATCTCTAAAGAAGTGTTGGGCTAATATGTCTTTGTGTGGCCAGGTATCAATAAAGAAGGTGTTGGACATCCCCGGGACAAAGGCTGGGTTAAATCGGATAGGCGTACGGGGCCCTGGGTTAGAGGAGATTTTCAATTTTTTACATACTTCCCTAAAGCTCCTGAGGGTAGCCTCTATTAGGGGGTGTTCTTTTAGTGTTTTGGGAATATGGCATTGGAGAATCCAGGGGGTGTTTCTAATGGGCAAATGGGAGAAAGAGCCCTCTAGTCTCACCCAGTCTTTAATCCCTTCGTGTACTGACCAGTCTACAATTCTTCCCAGGTGGCAAGCTCTGGAATAGTTCTGCAAGTCTGGTAGCCCAATACCCCCTTTGTTTTTGGGTTTCGAGAGTTGGGTGTAGCTTATCCTAGGTCGCTTGTGTTTCCAAAGAAACTGCAGGGATTGTTGTTTAATCGCGTGAAAGAAAGCTGCAGGGAGTTTGATGGGTATTGTTTGTAGCAGATAAAGGACACGAGGGAGCACATTCATCTTTAGGATGGCCGCACGGCCGAACCAAGAGAAATGGGGTTTATCCCATCTGCGTAGGTCTTCAGGGAGATTGTGCGAACCAGCGGGGTGAAGTTTTTAGTGTACAGGTCTGATAAGTGTGTGGTCAATTGGATTCCCAGATAGGTGATGGCATTTTGTTTCCAGACAAAGGGGAAGTTATCTTGGCATTGAGAGACTAGGTCTTTCGGGAGAGATATGTTGAGGGCATGGGATTTTGAGAAGTTAATCTTTAGGTTGGATATTTGCCGAAATAGGTCGAAATCTCTTAGGAGGTTTGGGATCGAGGTGAGTGGGTCACTTAGAAATAGCAAAATGTCATCGGCAAACGCCGCTATTTTATACGTATGTCCTGCAATGGGAATACCTTTGATATTCTCATTCGATCGCAGACAACATAGTAGGGGTTCTAGAGTCAATATAAAAAGGATAGGGGATAGTGGGCATCCTTGTCTCGTTCCATTCCGGATGGAGAAAGCGCCTGACAGGTGGCCGTTGACTTTGACTTTTGCTGTTGGTGTGGTGTATAGTGACATAATTAGGTTGAACATTCGGTTCTGCAGACCTAGGTGGCGTAAAACCACCCCCAGATAGTCCCAGGCCAACCTGTCAAACGCCTTCTCCGCATCCAGGGATAGAAAGAAGCCTCTTTGTTTTTGGGAAGTTAGCCAATGGTTTAAGTTGGTTGCCTTGATGGTGTTGTCTCTGGCCTCTCTGCCAGGAATAAATCCAACCTGGTCTTTGCCTATTATTGTAGGAAGGAGGGGAAGGAGTCGGTTTGCTAAAATTTTGGCAAATAATTTAAGATCTACATTGAGTAGGGAGATTGGTCTGTAACTAGTGACTGAAGTGGCATCCTTCCCCTCCTTCGGGATGACCGTGATATGCGTTTCTAGTAATCTGTGAAAAGGTAACGTTGATGAGGTTAGGGAGTTAAATGTCTTCAGAAACGGGGCTGAGAGTATATCTACAAAGGTCTTATAATAAGGTGCTGAAAAGCCGTCTGGGCCTGGGCTTTTGCCCATTTTTAATTGTTTGATCGCTCTCTTAAGTTCCTCTTCGGATATGGGATTGTCTAAGTCGCGAGCCTCTTCCCGGGGTATGGGTTTGGGGCTGAACTTCTTGAGGAAATCTGTAAAAAGGGCTTTTCTAGTGGTTTGGCCTACAGTTTCGGGTTCTTGTGGTATGTTATAAAGTTCTGTGTAGTAGCGTTCAAATTGAGATGCTATGTCTGCGGAGTTCGAGCATGAGTTACCTAAAGAGTCTTTTATGGTGTGGATGTTGGTGCTAGCTTTCTTAGATTGGATAGCTCTGGCTAGCAGCTTCCCGCACTTGTTCCCCTGTTCATAAAATAGCTTTTGATTTAGCATAAATTTGCGTCGGGTTTTGCGGTTGAGGACTTCCAACAGAAGTTTCCTGGTTTGGGTAAGTTCTAGGAATGAGTCATGTGATTGAGACTGCTTGTGAATAGGGATGAGCTTCGTGTTCGAGTCGAACCCATGTTCGACTCGAACATCGGCTGTTCGGTCGTTCGCCGAATTGCGAACGATATGGGCCGTTCGCGCCAAATTCGTGTGGCGCGTCACGGCCCATAATTCACTGCGGCATCGCAGTGCATTGCTTGCTGATGATTGGCCAAGCATGCACTATGACCCGCATGCTTGGCCAATCACAGCGCCGCCTGAACAGAGAGCCGTAATTGGCCAAAGCCAAGGAGGCTTTGGCCAATTATGGCTCAGGGGATTTAGTACACGCCCCACACTATATAAGGCCGCCTGCACGGCGGCCCTGTGTAGTGTGTGTTCCGGCGTTGAAAGAGATAGACAGGGAGACAGTGTCATTTGATTTGAGTTAGATAGATTAGGCAGAACAGTCAGTCAGTTAGCTGCACTTACAGTGTATTGTGTATATATATGCATCCCAGGTGTTGCATATATATATATATATATATACACTGTATTCAGTTTAGCTAGATCCGTTCCTGTTATCTTCTAGACTATTTACATTTAGTGCAGTGCGTCCTGCTCACAGTGTTCAGCTAGATCCGTTCCTGTTATCTTCTAGACTATTTACATTTAGTGCAGTGCGTCCTGCTCACAGTGTTCAGCTAGATCCGTTCCTGTTATCTTCCTACTGACAGGCAGGCTTGTCTTGTTACAGTATATAAAGCTACCTAAAGAAAATTACTGGTGTTCTTTTGATCCTATTAGTACCACGGTCAGGCAGCTAGACTATTTACAGTTAGTGCAGTGCGTCCTGCTAACAGTGTTCAGCTAGATCCGTTCCTGTTATCTTCCTACTGACAGGCAGGCTTGTCTTGTTACAGTATATAAAGCTACCTGAAGAAAATTACTGGTGTTCTTTTGATCCTATTAGTACCACGGTCAGGCAGCTAGACTATTTACATTTAGTGCAGTGCGTCCTGCTCACAGTGTTCAGCTAGATCCGTTCCTGTTATCTTCCTACTGACAGGCAGGCTTGTCTTGTTACAGTATATAAAGCTACCTGAAGAAAATTACTGGTGTTCTTTTGATCCTATTAGTACCACAGTCAGGCAGCTAGACTATTTACATTTAGTGCAGTGTGTCCTGCTCACAGTGTTCAGCTAAAGCTACCTGTAGAAGGTTGGTGGTGTTCTCATACTACAGGCAGGCAGTTGATTTTGCTAGCTGCAGTATATATATATATATATATATATCTATATATATATCTATATATATATATATATCTATATATATATCTATATCCCAGCTTAGTGCAGCTACAGGCCATTAGTATGTCTGGAAGGCCAAGGAGGAGAGGCAGACAGTCACAAGCCAATAAGAGAGGGCAAGCAGGCTCTGTGTCTAGTGCTGGTCGTGGAGACGGTGCATCCTCATCAGCACGTGGCCATGGGACATGCTTGGCCTTTTTTTCGGCAGCTGGCCGTGTTGAGCCACAACATGCGGAAGACTTGGTCGAGTGGATGACCAAGTCGTCCTCATACTCTCTCACCCATGCCCAGGGTGCTTTGTCTGGCAAAGCAGCGGCCTCTTCCCTCGGCTCAATGTCATCAGTGACTCCTTCCCTAGCTCCACCATGTCCTCCTGAGGAGTCCCTCGAACTGTTTGACCACAGTGTTGGGTACATGCTCCAGGAGGATGCCCAGCGTTTGGAAGGCTCTGATGATGATACTGAGCTTGATGAAGGCAGTAACATGAGCACGGACAGAGGGGGTGCCCAAGAAGGACAGCAATCTGGCAGTCATGCTCCCCCTGCTGCAGCATACTGCCAGGTTTGCTCCAGTGATGAGGAGGGAGGGGATGATGAGGTCACTGACTCAACGTGGGTGCCTGATAGGAGAGAGGAGGAGGAGGAGGAGGAGGCGGCACATCACCAACGAGGCAGGATGCCCTCCAGGGGCCAGCCTAAGGGTAGCACATTGACTGCATCACATGTGCAGGGCGCTGCAGTCTCTCGCTTGGGTACCACATGCTTGACCAGACATATGTTGACCTGCCATGCAGTTCGTTGGCAAGCGCATCTAAAAGACCCACACCAAAGAACAAAGAGGACCTCTCCTTGCTCCTCATCAGCTGAGATTTCCAACCCCACTAGACCTTCAGTCCTCTCTGAGACCTGCACTGAGAGGAATGAAGGTGAGGAATTAGGTATGTCACAGCCAAGTACTTGTGGGCAATCTGCTTTTGGTACACCGACGTCAGATTGTACCAGGCAAATTTCCCTGCCCCAGCTGCTGCACCGCCGAAAGAAGTTTGCTCCCAGCCATCCACATGCCCAGCGGTTGAATGCTAGCTTGGCAAAATTGCTGGCACTTCAACTGCTGCCTTTTCAGTTGGTAGACTCTGCCCCCTTCCGTGAGTTTGTGGTGGAGATGTGCGGTTCCTCAGTGGCAGGTACCCAAACGCCACTTTTTCTCACGGAAGGCGATTCCAGCTCTCTACCGGCATGTGGAAGGCAATGTCCATGCCTCGCTGGACAGGGCGGTCAGCGGTAAGGTGCATATTACCGCTGACTCATGGTCCAGCAGGCATGGACAGGGACGTTACCTAAGTTTCACGACGCATTGGGTGACTCTGCTGGCAGCTGGGAAGGATGCAGGACAAGGTGCAGTAGTGTTGGAGGTTGTTCCGCCACCACGCCTCCAAAATGCTAATGATTGTGACACACCTCTCTCCTCCACCCCCTCCTCTTCTTCTTCCTCCATGGCCTCTTCCTCGGAACCAGCGGTGCTCCGTAGTCGTTCAAGGGGCTACGCAAATACGCAGGCCAAAAGATGCCATGCGGTGCTTGAGCTGGTGTGCTTGGGGGACAGGAGCCACACTGGGGCAGAGGTTCTGTCAGCTCTGCAGGGGCAGGTTCAGAGGTGGTTGACGCCACGCCAACTTAAGGCAGGAATGGTGGTTTGCGACAATGGCACCAACCTCCTCTCTGCCCTCCGACAGGGACAAATGACCCATGTGCCCTGTTTGGCTCACGTCCTTAACTTGGTGGTGCAGCGGTTCTTGGGCAGGTACCCGGGCTTACAGGATGTCCTGAGGCAGGCCAGGAAAGTCTGTGTGCATTTCCGCCGGTCATATAATGCCAGTGCTCGGCTGATGGACCTCCAAAAGGAGTTTAACCTGCCCAAGAACTGCCTAATCTGTGACATGCCCACCAGGTGGAACTCAACGTTGGCCATGCTGCAGCGGCTGCACATGCAGCAGAGGGCCATCAATGAGTACCTGTGCAACTATGGCACCAGGACAGGGTCAGGGGAGCTTGGTTTTTTTTCCCCGCGCCAGTGGGCCATGATCAGGGATGCATGCACTGTCCTGTCACCATTTGAGGAGGCCACGAGGATGGTGAGCAGTGACAGTGCATGCATCAGTGACACTGTCCCCCTTGTCCACCTGTTGGAGCACACGCTGCATGGAATAATGGACAGGGCACTTGAAGCAGAACAGAGGCAGGAAGAGGAGGAATTCCTTAGCTCTCAAGGCCTCCTTTATCCAGACAGTGTTCCTGCGTGCCCACCGATCACACAGGAAGAGGAGGAGGAGGAGGAGGAGGAGGAAGATTGTGTCAGTATGGAGGTGGAGCCTGGCACTCAGCATCAGCAACAGTCTTTAAGGGATCAGTCCCAAGAAACACATGGACTTGTACGTGGCTGGGAGGAGGTGGCTGCGGACCATGTCATCCTTAGTGACCCAGAGGACTCCGGACCGAATGCCTCAGCAAACCTACGCTGCATGGCCTCCCTGATCCTGCAAAGCCTGCGTAAGGATCCTCGTATTCGTGGTATCAAGGAGAAGGACCAATACTGGCTGGCAACCCTCCTTGATCCACGTTACAAGGGTAAGGTTGCGGACCTTATCTTGCCATCGCAGAGGGAGCAGAGGATGAAACATCTTCGGGAGGCCTTGCAGAAAGGTCTGTGCAACGCGTTCCCAGAGACTGGGAGGTTACAAACTCCTGTTTCTGGACAACGTGTTGCTGAGGCTTCGGTCAGTCAAAGAAGGAGCGGTGGAGAAGGTGGCCGTCTGACCGATGCGTTCAGACAATTTTTTGGTCCGCAGCCCCAAGGTATGATCGGTTCCAGCAACCATCGCCAGCGTCTGTTTTACATGGTGCGGGAATACCTAGGGGCAAGATCTGACTTGGACACCTTTCCCACCGAAAATCCTCTGGGTTACTGGGTCTTGAGGATGGATCACTGGTCAGAGCTTGCACAGTATGCAATTGAGCTACTGGCCTGTCCTGCATCCAGCGTTCTTTCGGAACGCACATTTAGTGCTGCTGGAGGCTTGGTAACCGATCACAGGGTGCGTCTGTCCACCGACTCGGTCGATCGGTTGACCTTCATAAAAATGAATCAGTCTTGGATCACCACCAGCTACCAAGCACCTGATGCTGATGTAACCGAATAATTTTTTTTGAAATCTCAGATCCCTTCAAAGACTGCCTATGCTGATGCTGAGTGACTATCCCTGAGTAATTATCCTCTTCCTCCTCAATCATCACGCTGATAGCTTTTAAGAACATTTTTGGTTCTGGGCGCCACCACCAGTGCCTAAGGCACAATTTTTCAGCCCCTGTTTAACAGGGGCGTGTAATTACAATTTTTGATGTAATACTTTGCAGCAGAGCTCGTTCCTGCATTCCAACTAGAGTGTCTGTGAGGGGTTGCAGTGTTGTGGCACCACCACCAGTGCCCAAGGCCCAATTTTTCTTCTCCTGTCTGACAGGGGCGTGTAATTACAATTTTTGATGCAATACTTTGCAGCAGGGCTCGTTCCTGCATTCCAACTAGAGTGTCTGTGAGGGGTTGCAGTGTTGTGGCACCAGCACCAGTGCCCAAGGCCCAATTTTTCTGCCCCTGTCTAACAGGGGCGTGTAATTACAATTTTTGATGCAATACTTTGCAGCAGGGCTCGTTCCTGCATTCCAACTAGAGTGTCTGTGAGGGGTTGCAGTGTTGTGGCACCAACACCAGTGCCCAAGGCCCAATTTTTCTGCTCCTGTCTAACAGGGGCGTGTAATTACAATTTTTGATACAATACTTTGCAGCAGGGCTCGTTCCTGCGTTCCAACTAGAGTGTCTGTAAGGGGTTGCAGTGTTGTGGCACCAGCACCAGTGCCTAAGGCCTAATTTTTCAGCTCCTGTTCAACAGGGGCATGTAATTACAATTCTTGATCTAATATTTCACAGCAGGGCCCTGTGAGGGCTTACAGTGTTGTGGCCACAGCAACACCTAAGGCCCAAATTTCTGCTGAGTATATAGGGCAGGACCCTACTTTCAAACATCTAACTTACAAACGACTCCTACTTGCAAACGGAAGGAGACAACAGGAAGTGAGATGAAATCTACCCCTAGGAAGGGAAATTCTCTCCTGTAAGAGTTAATATGGGGAAAAAAATTCTCCTTTCCACTGATGCTTTCCAATCCTTGTTCCACAAAAAAACCCAAATTTTCAAAAAACATTTTTCATTGGGACAAAAAGTGAGGGGAAATCTTCTGAAGAGGAGGAAAGACAGCAAAAATGTCACAGGGGTGATAACCCTTCCCTATGTTTTCCAAAAAGCTTAAAGATTTTTTGGCTGGAGCTAAACACGTTAAAAATGTACCGGTTCAAAATTACAAAGAGATTCTACTTAACAACAAACCTACAGTCCCTGTCTTGTTTGCACCGCCTGTATACTGCTGTTCAGAGTATATAGGGCCTGGTGGCCCCACACCTTTCCTTATTTTAATTTGGGTGCGGGGTTCCCCTTAATATCCATACAAGACCCAAAGGGCCTGGTAATGGACTGGGGGGTACCCATGCCGTTTGTCTCACTGATTTTCATCCATATTGCCATGACCCGACATTACATTAAACCCGCAAGCAGTTTTAAATGAGATTTTTTCCTTTAAAAATGACATTTGGTGCAGGGACTGTTCTAAACACGGGAAACACGCGTCACTTTACAGGCATACTATAGACACCCCCCAGGTACGATATTTAAAGAAATATTTCACTTTTTTTTTTTACTTTAAGCATCATTAAAATCACTGCTCCCGAAAAAAACGGCCGTTTTTAAAAGTTTTTTTTGCATTGATACATGTCCCCTGGGGTAGGACCCGGGTCCCCAAACCCTTTTTAGGACAATACCATGCAAATTAGCCTTTAAAATGAGCACTTTTGATTTCGAACGTTCGAGTCCCATAGACGTCAATGGGGTTCTAACGTTTGTGCGAACTTTCGGCCCGTTCGCAGGTTCTGGTGTGAACCAAACCGGGGGGTGTTCGGCTCATCCCTACTTGTGAAGTAGTTCTAGTCTCTTTATTTTGTTAGTTAGTTCCCGTAAAGTTATTTGTTGTGTTTTTTTCCGATTGGCCTGAAGTGTGAGGAATTCCCCGCGGATGACGCACTTATGTGCCTCCCAGAGGGATAGGGGAGCTGTTTCAGGGTTGTCATTTTCCCTCAAGTAGTTGCCTAGGCTCGTGCGGATATGATTGGTGTCAATTTCTGAAGTGAGGAGAGATGGGTCAAGACGCCATATCTTTGTGACCAGGTTTCTTTCCGGGAAGGAAAGGGATAGGGTGATCGGGTGGTGATCTGAGATGAGTAGGGGTTCAATGGTAGCCGATTTTAAGAAGGGGAGATCTTTTTGGGAGAGGAAAAGGTAGTCTAGCCTAGAGTACCTGTTGTGAGGAGCGGAAAAAAAGGAGTAGTCTTTCCCATTCGGGTGTAGGGTACGCCATGTGTCGTGTAGAAGGAGTTCCTGTATTTGTATCTTGATTTGTCTCAGTGCTCTGTAAGGTAGGGTGGAGGACCCCGATGAGGAATCTAGGATGGGCTGAAGTGTCACATTAAAATCTCCTCCAAGGATTGTAATCCCAGCTTGGAAGCCTGCAAGGGTGGTTGCGATAGAACGGAAGAAACTGACCTGGGCGGTATTGGGACTGTATATGTTTACTAAAGTGACCGTCCGATTGTGGATGACTCCCTTTAGGAATATATATCGGCCCTCTGGGTCTACTAGGGAACCTGTCAGTTGCCATGGAAGGTTTTTAGAGAGCAGGATTGATACCCCCTTTGTTTTGGCTAGAGGGTTTGTGGCATGGAAGGAAGTAGGGTACATACGGCTTGCTAATTTAGGGGTATTGTTCGTGCGGAAGTGGGTTTCTTGGAGGAATACCACATCTGCTTTTAATTTACTCATCATGTTGAGGATTTGACTACGCTTCTCAGGGATATTTAATCCTTTGACATTTTGGGAGACTACTTTGAGAGTGTTGTGTTGCGGCTTAGAATGTAGGGGATCCATGGTAATAGGGTAAAGTCTGGTTGGAGTATTAGGCACGGGTGGGGTTGCAATTTGCCAATATGGCCAATGTGGGTAAGTGTAATCCGTGTAGAGTCGTACGCTCTTTAAAAGTACTTAAGCGTTACAGTGGGAGATGCTACGGTGGAGACTAGGGGGGGATTGAAACCCAGATATATGACGGGGGAGGGGGACAGAAGGGAGAGAGAGCGTATAAAAGGGGGGAGAGTTGGGAAAGGGGGAGGGGGGAGGTTAGTCAAGTGGGGTCTAGTAACGGGGAGTAAGATGTACTTACCGGAGGTAAAAGTAGTCCGGCTACCTTACCCTGTTAGGGGTTGAGACGTCTGGTGTGGGTCAACTAGGATAGTCACTGTCCTGTTGTGTGGAGGAGTGGAAGGTGCTCGAAGAAAGATTCGAGGGATGTTCTGTCTGTGGGAGGTCGTCCTGGGTCTATTCGACTTGTGTGGAGGGAGCCTGCTTTCATATCAAGGGGAAAATATGTGGTTAGAGATCTCGCATTGATGATGTGGTAACATTAACATTCAGCAATATAGACAGTTGGAACACTGAACTTTAGACTATGTTCCTAAAGATAAACTCGCTACGTTAGTAAACTTGGGGAGGTCGCCACCCAGCCAGCAGGTAAAAAGGCGCAGGAAAAGTGTTATTGCTAAACCATCTATACACATATCTTAGTAATAATACTGATACTGGTAGTAACAATAATATTAAAAATGGGTCGGATTTAGTGCAAAGTATGATCTCGTGTTGAGTAGTGAGGATATATGGGGGCGTGAGGTACCGTAACCTCTAAGAGACTAGCTCACTATAATTTGGTGGGGTATTTGATTATGGGGGGGAAGTGAATATGGATCCATTGATGCTTAAGTGTAAGGATTGGCCTAGGTGTAGTTCAATCGGCAGGTTAGGATATAGCTGTGCCTCAGGCAGTTGCTCTTTCCCAGAATGGACTATAGTTATTCATGGCCAAATTTAGCAGTGGGTAAGGTATGAAGTGGCCTTTTAATGGGTATTTAATTGACAGTACATAACTCAGCGGCTATGGCCCTGGAGTGGTTAATTCGATACAACCTGCCCACCATTAGGAAGCTCGTCCCACATGGAAGCTCCTGGCAGATGTAGAGCGGGTAGGAGTGTGCTGCTTAAGGAAAGAACTCTTATCCATGCGGGACGAGCCCCCCCTTTTCACGATAAACATGTCAAGACATTCAGCATAAGCATATCCAAAAGCATGAAGTAAAGTTCAGGAAGAGAGGCCTAAAAAAAAAAAAAAAAAAAAGGGGGAGAGAACTCCCTATATGGCTTAGAGCACGGTGGAATACCGTAAGTTCAGCATCTAACTTGTTCTTGTCTCGGAAGTTCAGTCCATCTTATTGATGTGCCATCTTCAGTCTGGAGAAGGTACCTGAAAGTAAGGGGGGGTTAGTGGGGGTAGGGGAATGGGGGAAGGGGAAATGGGAAAATGGCAAGGGGAGACCCAAGTGGTGTTGTGAGCTGCGCTGGATGACATCATGTTGAAGGGGGGGATCCATCCTAGGTTTCCAGTCATGGGCTCAATAAAGGCTGGCGGTAAAGTAAGGGTGTTGGTGGATCGCGTGGTAGCCAGTTGTTCAGCCAGACAGTCTTCCACTGGTGATGTATGTGACTTAAGTTCTGCTTCTTAGAGGAGTGGGTTGGATTCTGTTGGGGTCTGTGGATGAGGGGTGTCCCCCCGGGGAGACATTCCTGTTGTTGAGTTGGTGTGGAGGGGTAAAACGTGGGATCTTCAGGGGTGTCTGAGCTTGTAGGGATGTGAGATTGTCTATCTGTATCTGGCAAATCCAGTTCAGGTCCAGTTTGAAATAGACCACCGCAGGATGGGTTTCAAGTGTCGGTTGGTTTGCTGTTCTGTCCTGGATCTGTGGCACTGGAACTTGGGTTGGGGTGGCGACCTAAAAAAGACTGCAACTCTGAACGTGAGTTGTACTGTTCTCAAGCATTAGGACCGGAGCAATTAAGGCAGATCTGGCCTAGCCCGCCTGTGGGCTGGGGACGCTGTTGGGCTTTGTCGGTCTCTATCCAGCTGATCCCTCTGAGGAAGTGGTCTTGGAGAGGATGATCTGCGCCTTCGAATGTGGAATTCATCTCTTACCGGGATAGCTTCCATGGAGTTGGTTCTTTGGAGCTGGGGGGTACGAAAAGCTTTATACCAGTCCGGAAGTTCGATGAATGGAATCTGCAAAGTATTGCAGAACCCCCTGAGATCTTCTGGGATTTTCAGATTGGCAGTGCGTCCAGCATTTGATGCAGACAGGCAAAAGGGAAATTTCCAGCGATATTGGATCCCTTTATGGCGTAGTAGGTCGAGTAGTGGGCGCAGGTCTCTTCTGTTTTGTAGGGTTATGGGGGACAGATCTTGAAAAATCTTGATTTCTGCACCCTGGTACAGTAAGCTGCGGCGCTCTCTGGCTCTTCTCAGGATGTCTTCCTTCAGTCTGAAATTTATTAGGTAGCAAATCACATCCCTGGGAGGGTCTGAATCTCTTCCTCTGGGTTTAAGAGCTCTGTGTAGACGCTCATATTCAATGGAGGTCTCAGGGGGTCTTCCCAGCAGATCATTGAAGATCTGGATTGTGGCCTGTATAATGTGATTCTGCTCCACGGACTCAGGTATGCCTCTTACCCTTACATTATGGCGGCGTCCGCGATTGTCCAGATCCTCCATATGCCTGTGTAAATCTCTGAGCTGGCTATTGTAAATCTGAGATGAATGCTGTAGCTGTTGTAAGGCGGCGTCATGGCGGTTTGTGGTTGTTTCTAGGTCATCAATTCGCATGTGCATCGATTGAATTTCTCTCCTGAGATCTGTAAAGGCAGCAGCAAAGGAATCTTTTATATCTGTTGCTACCTCTCTGAGATCATTCATGTTAAGTGGTCGGGCCGCAGATGGGCTCTCTGTGCGCTGTGAGCTTCTCCTGGCAGGGCTGAGGCTGGAGGAGCGTGTTCCGGAGTAGGCCGCAGATGAAGCCGGGGCCTCGCGTGATCGCGGCCGGAAGATTTCCGGGATGTTGTGACCGGAGAGCGGATCCGTACCTCTGGGGGATCGGGACCGAGACTGGGATGCTTTGTCCTTCGGTTTCCCCATGTTGGCTGTAAAAAAGGGCTCCTTTAGACAGTTAGCAGGACCTCTGTTGGACAGAGCGAGGAGATCAGGCAGCCATTCTCGTTCGGCACCAAGCCACGCCCCCTATAATATTATTATATATATTACTCGGCTAGGTTCGGATAGCTCCACTCGGGACTACGAGTGGAGCCGAAAGTGAACGAGAGCCTCCGGGAAGAGCCGAGGACCGGCTCTGTGTATTTCGGCGCCGGCGGCGCCATTTTCAAATCGCGGTCGGCGATTTTGAAGCCCAGAATGGCAGGGATCACTGGGGCAAGGCTGCACTGGGGCAAGGCTGCACTGGGGAAGGCTGCACTGACAAGGCTGCACTGGGGAAGGCTGCACTGACAAGGCTGCACTGGGGAAGGCTGCACTGACAAGGTTGCACTGGGGAAGGCTGCAATAGGAAGGCTGCACTGGGGAAGGCTGCACTGGGGAAGGCTGCACTGGAGAAGGCTGCACTGACAAGGCTGCACTGGGGAAGTCTGCACTGACAAGGCTGCACTGGGGAAGTCTGCACTGACAAGGCTGCACTGGGGAAGTCTGCACTGACAAGGCTGCACTGGGGAAGGCTGCACTGGGGAAGGCTGCACTGGGGAAGGCTGCACTGGGGAAGGCTGCACTGACAAGGCTGCACTGACAAGGCTGCACTGACAAGGCTGCACTGACAAGGCTGCACTGACAAGGCTGCACTGACATGGCTGCACTGACATGGCTGCACTGAGAAGGCTGCAATGATGGGCATTTAAATGTAAGTTTTTTTCCCTTCAACTTCCCTCCTAAAAGTTTTTTTTTCCTTAAAATTCCCTCCTAAATTGGGGTGCGTGTTATACGCTGGTGCCGATAAATATGGTATATATATATATATATATATATATATATATATATATATATATAACCATCGAATTTCGTATAAAATTAATTTGAATTGGAATAGAAAAGATTAGAATAGAGTAGAAAGAATAGACTAGAAAAACAATAGAACAGAATAGAATAAGATATAATATATATATTATATTTTATTCTGTTCTGTTCTATTGTTTTTCTAGTCTATTCTTTTCTATTATTTTCTATTCAAATTCGAATTCATTCTATACGAAATTCGAATTTCAGAAGCCATCTTCCGAAATTCGAATTTCGTATAGAATGAATTCAAATTCGAATAGAAAAGTTTAGAATAGAATAAAAAAGAATAGCCTAGAAAAACAATGAAACAGAAGAGAAAAAAATATAATATACATATTATATTTTATTCTCTTCTGTTCTATTGTTTTTCTAGTCTATTCTATTTCTATTATTTTCTATTCTAATCTTTTCTATTCAAATTCAAATTCATTCTATACGAAAATCTAGTTTTAGAAGCCATCTTCCGAAATTCAAATTTCACATAGAATTAATTCAAATTCGAATAGAAAAGTTTAGAATAGAATAGAAAAGAATAGCATAGAAAAATAATGGAACAGAATAGAAAAAAAATATAATATATATATAACCATCTTCCAAAATTGGAATTTGGTACAGAATGAATTCGAATTCGAATAGAAAAGATTAGAATAGAATATATTATATTTTTTTCTATTCTGTTCTATTGTTTTCCTATGCTATTCTTTTATATTTTCTATTCTATCCTAATCTTTTCTATTGGAATTCGATTTCATTCTATACAAATATCAGATTTCGCAAAATGGTTATATATAGTTTACTTTTTTAAATTCAGTTAATGTTTTTTTCGAATGCGGTAGAATTTTTTCGAATTTGATCGTTTTTTTCTAATGTGGTAGAATTTTTTTTCGAATTTGACAGTTTTTTTTGAATGTGGTAGAATTTTTTCGAATTTGACAGTTTTTTTCGAATGTGGTAGAATTTTTTCGAATTTGATAGTTTTTTTCGAATGTGGTAGAATTTTTTCAAATTTGATAGTTTTTTTTCGAATACGGTCGAATTTTTTTGAATGCGGTCGACTTTTTTCGAATTCGAATACGAAACAAAACAAATTCCGAAAACGAATGTAACGAATGCAACAAACTTAACTAAACGAATTTAGTTAAATAACAAATCGAAACTAAACTAAACTAAACAAATTTTCTCATCCTGCACATGTCTATTTGATACGAACGAATAATGGGCCCATGAACATTAAAGTTGCCCTTTTAAACTGTACAATTAAGAAAAGCATATGGAGCAGCACGAACGTAATAAAGACAAAAAGAATAAGAACACAGCACAACTACTTACTTTTTTTCAGCACTCTCTGGATCTTTCTGTACTGCTCTGGCTCTCTTAATTTCAGGTCCGACCACCGCTTCCTGAGCTGATCTTTCGATCGTCGTACCCCGAAATTCCTGTGAAGACTTTTGATCACTTTCGCCATGATCTTGGCCTTTCTGATATTGGGGTTGGGGTAAGGCCCATACTTTTCATCATAGTCGGCCTTCTTCAGGATGTCGACCATCTCCAACATCTCCCCAAAGGACATATTTGTGGCCTTAAAACGTCTCCTTCTGGATCGGGACGTGTCCGGATCCGGGCTTTCCTCCTCCTCCTCCTCATTCCTGTAATTATCACGCACCTGCTGTGACTCCACCATGTGCTCTTCCCCCACTGCGCCAAACGAAAAGGGGCGGGGAATAGAATAGAAAGAACGTCAGGGGTGGGCGGAGTTACACGCAGTGAACATGGATATGCTAGTGAAAGACAATGACTTCATGTCAGTATTCATAGATATGTTAAGGGAGCTGCCATGTCTGTGGGAGATTAAACACCCCCATTACAAGAACCAAGCAAAGAGGAAGGCAGCACTGGAGCAATTGTGTGAAATTGTGAAGCAGGTGATCCCCACGGCAGACATCATATTTTTGAAGATCTTAATTGGTGGCCTGAGGAGCACATATGTGAGGGAGCACAAGAAAGTCCTGGATTCACAGAGATCCAGAGCAGCAGATGACAACTATGTCCCCAGGATGTGGTACTACGACAGGCTGCATTTTCTGGCAGGCCAGACTGAACCCAGGCCATCCCTCTCCAGTCTTCCTTCCACGCTTCCCTTCCCCCCGGCTAAGGTTTCTGACGCCCAACCTGGGCCTTCCAGGCAACATGTGGAGGAGCCCAGATTGACCCAGGTATAGCATTCCTCTAAATATTGCTGGTTGTCCAATCAATGATGTTAAGTAGATGTTAGTTTGGAGTACTAATTTATGATTGTGATTGATGAAGCAAAAAATAAAACCATGTCCCTTATTCATACACAGGGAAGTCTCACCCTGGAGGTGGCCGGGCCGAGCCGGCTGGCTGATCTGCAGGTCCCTCCACCCCCCCTGGAAAGAGAAAGTGGCAGGAGGAGGAGTGCCTTAGAGGAGGCTGGCAGAGGACTCTTTTGGAGGGCTACAGAGGTCCTGGGAGCACCACACACCGTGGAGGAGGACATTGCTGCCACCATTGCCTATAAAATGCAGAGGATGGAGGAGGGCCAACAAGCCATGTGTGAGTCGCTCATATTGGAGGCTCTTAACAAAGGTATGAGGGGCCAAATTACAGCTCAGACACACCTTTGCGATGGTCCTCCTCCTCCTCCTGCAGGTCCTCCTCCTCCTTCTCCTCCAGGTCCTCCCAGTCCTCCTCCTCCTCCTCCAGGTCCTACTCCTCCTCCTGCCACATCTCCAACAGCACAGCCACAGCCCGGAAGGAAGCGTGGAAGGAAGACTAGAAAGTGAGGACCCTGGATCCAGTCTGGTCGGCCAAAAAAATGCAGCCTCTTGTGGTACCACAGCCTGGGGACACACATGTCATCTGCTGCTATCTGGATCTCTGCGAATTCTGGACCAGACTGCCCTCCCTTACATAGGGACTCCTCAGGCCACCAATTTTGATGTTGAAGAATTGATGTCTGCCGTGGGGGTCCCAGGCTTCGCTAATTTCTCCTGTTGATCCAGTGTTGCCTTCCTCTTTGTTTGGTTCTGATCCCTTAATAAAGGATTTTTGTTTTGAATTATACTCTCCTATGTGTTTTACTTCAAAAAGGACATTTTTTTGTGAGGATTCAGGTACATTTCTAATATACAATGTGAAATGAACAAGGGACACCAACAACAAACAATCTCCTTGAGATTAAATAATAAAAGATATCAATGGTGTTGGGGTAACTTGACACACAAAACACACACAAAAATATTCTGGAGTAAAAATAAAAATAACATTGAACAAAGATCAGCCTTGGAAAAATACAAACATTAAATCTAAAAAAAAAAGGCTTAAAATCCCAAAAATAAATAAATAAATAAAAAAACATTCTGTCAGATGTGACAACTAATAACAATATATTCAGGGAATCCCAATAAAAAAACAAAAATAAAACTTTGTGAGAAGTGTGTGTGAATATGAGCAGCAAAACTACTATATTCTTGTCACATTATAAAGAAGAGATTGCGCTGTATTAAACCATTTTTAACATTGCAGCGTGACGAAAGTGCTGTATCCATTGCGAACGCTAAGTTTACCAGATTGTGCTGTTCCGTGTCGGAATTTCTTCTGAGCATGCGTGGCACTTTGTGCGTCGGAACAGGCCACACGCGGTCGGAATTGATGCGATCGGATTTTGTTGTTGGAAAATTTTATCTCCTGCTCTCCAACTTTGTGTGTCGGAAAATCGGATGGAAAATGTCCGATGGAGCCCACACACGGTCGGAATTTCCGATAACGCGCTCCGATCGGACATTTTCCATCGGAAAATCCGACCGTGTGTATGGGGCATAAAAGTGAAACGCAGGGCCTGGCAGCGAAAGGTTTAAATGGCATTTTTAATAAATAAATTACATATTAAGGAATCTGTGCAATACAAATAACTATTAGTAGTGAAATGTATGTGGCATGTATGTATGTGCTCTATACCAATACAGCACTATTCCATATGAAAATAAAATCAAAAGTAAGTTTATACAAAGGAATAGTGTCCTTAATTAACTTAAACCAAGAGTTTAGTGTAGGGAGGGACATCCCTTTACAGGATAGTAAAGTTGTTGTTTTTTGCCAAAAAAGTACATTTTTGGTACTCGTTTAACATATTTAGAGGTTGCCAAATCACCACATATTCCTAGGAGACAGTTTTTAGGCTGCAGTATGTTAGGGAACCTAAAGCCAAAGAAATTAAGACGCTGATGTCTGCCCAGAATTTTTGGACTACAGAACAAGACAAGAAGCAATGTAAAAAGACAACGGTATGAAGGTAGCCTCTAAAACACTCGGCTGTAGGGTGTAGGCCCATTTTATGCAACTCAGCAGGAGTGTGTATAATGAAATACCTTGAACTGATCAATTCTGTCTTTGGAGAAGATTACCAAGATCTTATAGGTCTCACTAAATTCAGACCAGTCAGAATCTGCAAATTGTATTTCCAATGAACACCACCTATTTTGAGCAATGGAGAATCTAGGACTGGAGTCCACCACAAGAGCAGAGTAATAGTCAAAAATAAGTCTTTTTGCCAAGTTTGGGTGCCATGGAACTCTCCGATTCATGAGTTGTGGTTGGGGCATTTTGTGGCCACACCTCAGGGGGAGATAATATTAGGAGCATGTCCATCTCTGCAGTTAGGAAGGGGAAGCGGTCCATCTCTGGATTTCCAGAACATGCTCCTATTTTTTAAATCTCTGCATCTCTAGGACCCCTGGAATTTTTGCCAGGACTTCCAGTATCCCTGCCAATACTTCCTATGGCACTGGCAGAATCTCTTTCAGTATTTCCAGATGTTATCAAAGAATGCTTGTCGGGACTTTGAATACTGAGTGTGTCCTCTGACCCAGAGAGGTATTTAAGCATTAGCCCTTGAACTGTCTGGTGTTGTGTCTTCATGCCAGATACCCCACTTGTGTAGAAGAACTATATTATACTTCTGCTTGCTTGTTTTGTTGCCAACTCCAATTGACCTGACTGCTCTTTTATATGCTGCCTGCCTCAGCCCCTGCCTGAACCTGTCTTCTCTCATGATTTCCACCTGTCTTGACCCCTGCCTGAACCTGTCTATTCTCTTTCAGGTTTCCCTAGTGTAGTCTCAATGGTAGCCTTCCTTGTTCTGCTTACCCCTTGGTTGGTGATGGGCACCACCACCAGGAGCTCTGGTAAAAAACATCTCAGGTGACCCTGCATCACCAGCTGGGGTTTGTAGTTGTTACACCTTCATTGCTAGTTACTGGACCTGTAGGATTGGCACTGACACTCAGAGGTCAAACATAGGTTTTTGCTTACCAGTCACTCCTCTCCTCATGATCTGCAAGACTTGTAGTGTGAAGGTAGGCTGAGAGTGATCTAAGATCCCTCTCATGGTGAATTTCCTTTTAATTGTCTTTAACTTGGTTGTTTGCCCTGGTTGCCAAGATTGATGTTGTTTAATCCTCTCCATTGTGGTTGTCTCAGACAATCAGTAATGGTAACATGAGCTATGGCTATGTATTGGTAAGAGGTCACAGGCATCTGGAATGCAGTGAAGTCCATGATAAAGACATGGATGAGCGAGTTTGGGGAATTTTGACTGGTCTGACCTCAAACCAATAGAACACCTTTGGGGTGAATTAGAGCGGAGACTGCAATTCCAGGCCTTCTCATTCTACATCAGTGCCTGACCTCACAAATGCATTTCTGGAAGAGTGATCAAACATTCCCATAGACACACTCCTAAACCTTGTGGACAGCCTTCCTAAAAGAATCAAAGCTGTTATAGCTGCAAAGGGTGGGCCAACTTAATATTGAACCCTATGGACTAAAACTGGGATGCCATTAAAGTTCATGTGCGTGTAAATGCAGGCTTCCCAATACTTCTGGTAATATAATGTGTGTATATATATATATATATATATATATATATATATATATATATATATATATATATATATATATATATATATAGTGGGGACCCCCTTAAATTTTTCACTCTGTTATATTGCAGCCATTTGCTAAAATCGTTGTTGTGAAGCCACTTCTTCATTATTTTAGCTGTGTGCTTAGGGTCATTGTCTTGTTGGTAGGTAAACCTTCGGCCCAGTCTGAGGTCCTGAGCACTCTGGAGAAGGTTTTCGTCCAGGATATCCCTGTACTTCCGTCCCCACTGTATATATATATATATATATACACCCAAATCTGAGAAAGAATGGCTGGTCGCTGGCTGGTTGGTAAGTTTGAGCTTGGAAATCTCTTTGTATTTGTTTGACATACATTGCCCTTCCAGTGCTCCTTGTTACAAAGACCAGTTATAGGTGAGGGCAGTGGCCACTTCTTTGCACCTTGAATATATTGGTCATGCAACGCACTGACGCCCTTGCTGCCGTAATGCTATGTGCTGGGTGTTTAGTGCGACCCTGTACCTTTAAGGAGGGGTGGCGCCTTCCAGGCTCACCTGTCTCCTACCCATCCATTATAAATGCATGTGCTTCCAAGATGGAGACTTTCAGTAGTTAGGGACTGCAGGAAACAGGGAGCCTTGGCAAGGCCTGCAGCGTACGCATGTATTTGCAAATGTGTGCAACTAAACCCCTGACAGGTCAATTTGGTTGGTCGTTGGCTGGTTGGTAAGTTTGAGCTTGGAAATCTCTTTATATATGTTTGACTACACTGGAAAAGTGTTATCTCTGCAAAAAGTAAAACAGGAAGAAAAATAAAAGGGCAAGGAAAGTAAAACATAGACAAAAAATAAAAAGTGTGTGCAATAGCAAAGGTAAAATTAACAGCACCTGGAACACCAGTAGGTGTACTAGTTAAGCACAGAAATGAACCCATATTAGTATATAGTGTCAAACATTCACCTGATCCGTGATAATTCTTCAAAAAGTCTTGGTCCCAAATGGTCCAAGTATCCAAGTATCTGTAATTTATGTATCTGTTTGTTAGCTTATAGATCACATAGATCACTTTTGTTAAACTCAAATAACTAGGCTGTGTAAAACTTGTATAGGGAAAAGTATATCAGCTTAATGCATATTTTATACTGATATATGTAATTAACGGGCTTAACAGTTTAAACAACATCTATATGTAAATATGCAAATTTCTATTCAATAAAATTTCTATTCAATAAATTTATATTTTATTTTTTATGTACAGTACCATGCCTCATTCAAAGTCCTATGGGCAAATATTTAGTTTCATGTAGGCTACCACAATGTCCACTCTCTAGACAACAGGAGGTGGGACCTGAACCCTTAAGACAAGCATTTCTGACTATAAGAATAATTATACACTGTCAGTCAGAAGTGAAGCATGTCCACCCTGGCAGTAAAAAGCCTTAGGAAGTGTTTACAGGTTTGTTCAGGAATCAGGGTGTTGACTAAGGTGATACAATCTAGGACAACTTATCTAGGCTGGATTACCAAGTAGTCCATTGGAATTCTCCAAGGCACTGTAAATATTTAAACTCAAAAGGTGTTTTATCTTTTGAAACAGTGAGCTACCGTAACTAGTGGATTCCCAACATGTCATTTATTATTGGACCTCTATATGAGATGGCTAATGTCCCTAAGCCATGCAACACTAAGCCTTTCTCATTGAATTGTTATGAATCAGATAGGCATACTTGAGCTGTTTTGACTTAGAGACATGGGCAAAAGCAGAGACCCATCAGCTACTACAGCTCATAACTGGGCTTAGTAGTGTTAGCTCTGCCTCCTTACCTTTGGGTCAGTGGCAGCTACTACTATGATGGATAAAGAAGTAGCTGACATGTTCCCGGGAAATTAGCTGATGGTCTTGGTACCCACTCTGGGCATATAGTCCTGTTAAACGTAAACATGAAGTACGTATCTGCAGTTAGACTTACTATAAAAGAAAAACAGGCATTGGCTATTAACCCCTTAACTATTTTCAAGATAATCTATACCTCATTATGACACAACAGACTAGATATCCATAAAATATACCAAACTTTATTTAATATTCCACTAAAAACATACATATCCACTCCAGAGCAGTTGGTGGCTATCTCCTTCAAAGAAAATTAATTCACAATGTGGTCACGGGGCCATGTGGATATACCAGAAAATTCCTTAGAGATACAAGGGACTTCTTGAAGATTGCCCCTGATAAGGAACCAACTTATATGAACAGATAAATTGATGGATACATTATGAGCCCAGTGTTAGTGCACCAAATAGAGTCAATGTTACGCATTAGCCATAATTAGGTAACAGTAAATGCCCTCCAGAGTCCAAGGTGCAAAACACAGGGTGTGAGCAAACAAGCCAGGAAGTGAGCCCTCTATTGCAGTTGCAGGTATGGTAGGATAAGCACAATATATGTAGATATGCAGGATGGAATATATAGAGGCTACACCATCATAATAAACAGCCACCAAGGCTGGAGTACATGGCACAAAATCTGGGTCTCAAACTGTCGTATAAACATGACACTATGAACCCAACATAGAAAAGAAAACAGGAAATAGGTGCCACTTAAGTAAGACTGTATTTGTTTAATAGACAAAGCGTATTAAAAACTCTCATTGAAGTATCTTTACAAAAGCAAAGTGGAGTCCAGTGAAATTGTCCGATCTCCGTCTCGGCTGTCAGCAGTGGTCTCGTCCTGTTAAGCTGTATGGGGCCAGCATCCTGTCCACCAGGGATCTCTCGGGTCTCAGGCGGGATCCAAAACGAGGTCTGAAGCGCAGCTGGCAGGTCACAGGAGAGGGTTGGAACACAGCGTGTGGTGGGATGACGTCACAGACGTGATTTCGACGCGTCTCAGAGCGTGCGCACTGGGAAGATGGTTACAATGCATGCTCCTTTGTCAAGCTAACCAGAATGGGCTGTAAACAGCCTTTTTATGTGTCTTGGTGGTGCTGCCACCTAGTGGGGGAAATGGTAACTGCACTTTATACTAGAAATAGAGGTTTACAACTTTTTTTTGGCAAGAATAAAATCGGATACAGAAAAGGGGGAAAAAATATATAAATACATATCCCTCTAAATGTAGTAATATACATTGACTAAAAACATAAAAAATGGATCATCAATACTGACATAGATTAAATATACACTTTAAAACAAATAAACAACCATTAATAACCAATGATAACCATGTACTCAGTGGTGAAAAAAAAATGGATTTGTAATAATTAGTTAGTAAGACTGTGCAGCCATACATGCGAGCAGGCATGTCTGCATAGATGGGGTCTTAGGGGATTTGAAAATTAGATGATGATATATATTATGGAGAGGAGATGCCACTCACAAAGTTTCCGAACCTTGCAAGACTGCTCCCGCCCTACTGTGAACTTGATTCAGGTGCTGGCTCTGCACAAGTTTAAAAGGAAACAAAGAAGGTCCTGGACTGCCGCACTCTGAAGAAAAGGCATCTTTATTGAAGAGCGTAAAAAATCCAAAATACAGTCACATGGATGGAGACAAAAGAGGGTGCAATATCTAATGCGTTTCACATCATTAGATGCTTACTCATAGCTAAAGTAGACAAGAATAAAATGCGTATATATGGGCAGGAGGGTGGGGTGGAAAAACTAATAAAACCACCAATCAACGCCTCACAATCGGGCTGACACCCCTTGCACACAATTAAAAACTTGTAAACCCAAGAATTAAAAAACACCTGTGGGTCGGGATGGGAAAATGCAAAATAAATAAAAAACCTATTTTGCCCAAAATCTAGTTTGAAAGCATATATACATATATAGTCAAAAAATAATAATCAAACGTGATAAATGCTAACACATCCCATCATGGTGTTTATATATAAATGGGATAATAAGAATAAACAACACCAAAAAGGAAACATCTGTACATAAATACTACATATATCAGAGACACCCCTGTATGTATACGGGGGCAAAAAACATGTGTGTGGTAGATATGTGATTAATCATATCAAAAAACGACCACATGAGTCATGACAACAAGTCATAAGCATATTTAGTGAACACAGGGCGATAACGTCTCGTATTCGTTGTTTTAAAGTCCCTGGGTCATTATGAAGATATTCACTTGAAAGGTGTTGTAGTATGTTACAAAAATACACTGTTCCCAAGGTTAATACCAAACCCTAATATGAGGACAATATAATGTCCCAGTCAAAGGAAAAAGAAGAGAAAAGTATAACAGGTAATAAGTGTAAAAACAAGGTGATATAGCCGGTACCCTAGCTTTTCTAAATTTATGAAAGAAAAGAAAGAGATGAACATATATCAATGTAAGGAAACAAATTTTGGATGAAGAAATGTAACATGTAAATAAATGAAGAGAGAAAACCTGATCACAAACCAAAATAAAGCAGGAATGGAGAGACTACTAAAAAGGACCAAAAGAGTTAACTAAATGATATGCTATCTATATAATATGCTGAAGTATAAACACGCACAGAGTGAGGCATGAAGTCTCACTCAGTCAGCTGCAGCTAAAAACGTAAGGGCACTAGATGAATGGGATTGAGCAGGGTATCACCCAATTCGCTGGACAGGTACAGAGCGAGGCATAAAGTCTTGATCATGCCGCTGCAGCCGGAAGGGTGGAAAACTAAGAACACAGAATTGAACAAGTCACTGGGTGCACTATAGTGGGGTCACAGTAGCATTGAAGTGGATGTAACTTCCACAAAAATGCAAGAGTTACAAAAAAGTTACAAAAAAATTACAAAAAAGTTACAAAAAAGTTACAAAAAAGTGGACCCAATGGAGATATATATAATTAGTTAGGCTAATAGACTCATTTTTAATTTACTGCAATTACCCATGTTTGCAGAGTTATAAACCCACCAAATAGTGCACCCAGGACACATATATACAGTTGGTGTTGCGGTAGAGACAGAAGTCATCAAACATAAAAGGCAAAGGAAGGTACTAGATGAATGGGATTAAGCAGAGTATCACCCGATTCTTTGGATAGGTACAGAGCGAGGCACAAAGTCTCGCTTATGCCGCTGCAGCCGGAAAGGTGGAAAACTAAGAACACAAAATTAAACAACAAGTCACTGGGTGGACCATAGTGAGGTCACAGTAGCATTGAGGTGGATGTAGCTTCCACAAGAATGCAAGAGTTACAAAAAAGTTACAAAAAAGTTGCAAAAAAGTGGTCCCAGTGGAGATATATATAATTAGGCTAATAGAGTCATTTTAACCACTACGAAGTTTGATTACCCATGTTTGCAGAGTTATAAACCCACCAGACAGTGCACCCAGGACATGTATATACAGTTGGTGTTGCAGTAAAGACATAAGTCATCAAATATGAAAGGCAAAGGGAACTGTCCATAAAGAGAAAGAGTGACCGTAAAAAAATGATATGATATTAGTTTATAGGCCATAATTGTTCCCAATATGAAGACGACTAAACATATATATATATATATATATATATATATATATATATATATATATATATATATATATAAAACAGGCGGTCCCCTACTTACAAACATCCGACTTACAAATGACTCCTACTTACAAACGGAGGGAGACAACAGGAATTGAGAGGAAATCTACCCCTAGGAAGGGAAATTCTCTCCTGTAATGCCCTGTACACACGGTTGGATTTTCTGACGGAAAATGTGTAATAGGACCTTGTTGTCGGAAATTCCAACCGTGTGTGGGCTCCATCACACATTTTCCATCGGAATTTCCGACACACAAAGTTTGAGAGCTTTGCTATAAAATTTTCCGACAACAAAATCTGTTGTCGGAAATTCCAATCGTGTGTACACAAATCTGACGCACAAAGTGCCACACGTGCTCAGAATAAATTAAGAGACGAAAGCTATTGGCTACTGCCCCATTTATAGTCCCGACGTACGTGTTTTACGTCACCGCATTTAGAACGATCGGATTTTCCGTCAACTTTGTGTGACCGTGTGTATGCAAGACAAGTTTGAGCCAACATCCGTCGGAAAAAATCCATGGATTTTGTTGTCGGAATGTCTGATCAATGTCCGACCGTGTGTACGGGGCATAAGAGTTAATATGGGAAAAAGGTGTCTCCACTAATCCTTTATCACCAATCCTTGTTTCCCTAATAACACAAGATTTTCAAAATCCAATTGTCATTGGGACAGAAAGTGAGGTGAAATCTTCTGAACAGGGGCACAGACAGCAAAACAAATGTTACAGGGGTGATAACCCTTCCCTATGCTATCCAAAAAGCTTAAAATAGTTTTTTGGCTGGAGCTACACTTAAAAAATGTATCTGTTACAACTTACAAACATATTCAACTTAAGAACAAGCCTACTATCTTGTTTGTAACACATTTTTTTTACCTCTCCCTTCAGGGAGACTAGTTACACCTATGGTTCATGTGGATACTAAGTTATATCTGTTGTGTTTTTTCTATACATATAAAAACCTACAACCCCCCCCCCCCCACCTTCTCCCTCCAACCCCCCCTTTTTTCTATATTAATTTTAATATCATATCTATAATTGGTTTGTGTGAATGAGTATATTCATAACCAGATTTTAGAGCTGTATACAGTGCAAGGATATATATATATATACAGACACACACACGTTTAGTCATCTTCGTCATCTATTTTTCAAATCCTCTAAGACACCAATCTATGCAGACATGCCTGCTCGCATGTATGGCTGCACAGTCTTACTAACCAATTATTACAAATCCATTTTTTTCACTTGTAGAAATGTACCGTTAGTATATACATACTGGGCGGCACAGTGGTGCAGTGGGTAGCACTTTCGCCTAGCAGTAAGAAGGGTCGCTGGTTTGAATCCCAACCATGACACTACCTGCTTGGAGTTTGCATGTTCTCCCTGTGCCTGCGTGGGTTTCCTCCGGGTACTCCGGTTTCCTCCCACACTCCAAAGACATGCCGGTAGGTTAATTGGATCCTGTCTAAATTGTCCCTAGTATGTATGAATGTGAGTTAGGGACCTTAGATTGTAAGCTCCTTGAGGGTAGGGACTGATGTGAATGTACAATGTATATGTAAAGCGCTGCGTAAATTGACGGCGCTATATAAGTACCTGAAATAAATAAATAATAATAAATAATAAATATACATAACAATCATTTTTTTAAATTCACCACTGAGTACATGGTTATCATTGGTTATTAATGGTTGTTTATTTGTTTTAAAGTGTATATTTAATATATATATACACATACACAGTATCTCACAAAAGTGAGTACACCCCTCACATTTTTGTAAATATTTTATTATATCTTTTTACGTGACAACACTGAAAAAATGACACTTTGCTTCAATGTAAAGTAATGAGTGTACAGCTTGTATAACAGTGTACATTTGCTGTCCCCTCAAAATAACTTAACACACAGCCATTAATGTCTAAACCGCTGGCAACAAAAGTGAGTACACCCCTAAGTGAAAATGTCCAAACTGGGCCCAAACTGTCAATATTTTGTGTGGCCACCATTATATTCCAGCACTGCCTTAACCCTCTTGGGCATGGAGTTCACCAGAACTTCACAGGTTGCCACTGGAGTCCTCTTCCACTCCTCCATGACGACATCACAGAGCTGGTGGATGTTAGAGACCTTGCGCTCCTCCACCTTCCACCTTCCATTTGAGGATGCCCCACAGATGTTCAATAGGGTTTAGGTCTGGATACAAGCTTGGCCAGTGATGGGGTGTACAGATGTTTTAGGAGCTAGTGAACCCTCGTCTGAATATCCTGCTTAGAGTGTTCCTTCAAACCCAATCAGGCCTGGAGATACATTCCGATAAGAAAATAATGACACAACAGTCAATACAGGCGGAATGTTCTGCTTTTTATTTCCGTAATCATTCACTTATATAACCAAAATGACATCACAAGAAAAGTCCAACCTTTTCATTAATATATGCTAAAGTTACAGACATACAGGATGTTTGAAACAAACAAAAATAGAACATAATTTCTTCATACAGAAACTGTCAACAAGAAAAAGCTTTGTGCGTCATTTCAGGGAAATCAAACCATTTATAAGAATTTGAAACTAACTTTTGATAAACGTCACATATACATATTATTCTAAAATGGATACACATTTTTATAGCTAAAATGGAGGACAGCAAGCTAAAATATCCCTACAATCCCCTCTTTGATCATAAATGTATGATCTCACTTCCTTATCATGGTGGTATTCTCAGCTTGCTTCTGATGATACATACTGAGATAAGTTTAATTGGGAGATGAGGGATCTGAAATGCGAATGGCTCTAATAATAAGGCACATAATAAGCTTATACACGAGATAAAGGAAAAGGAAAAAGAACACACTCATAATTAAAATGATGGCAATATCCCTTATCCAAGAGAATATCCCTCCAAATCCCAAATCAACATTTCCAAAAGGACTCCAGGTCTGGGCTATGTTGCGAGCCTCTTGTTGCAGCTTGGCCACCTCTTTTCTATGCTGAGCTATCACATCATAATAATCTGGTACCTCTATACTGGTATTGTGTACCCAAGTACAACATTCATAATCCTCAGTCATTTCACATAATCCTGTAAGGGCTGAACTCATGCTTTCAATGGCTAAGTCATGAAATTCTAGTTGTTTTCTAATAGCCCTGGTTTCAACATTAAGTTTAGAAATGTCATCAGAGTTCTTTTCCATCATCTCATCAATAATTCCTGAGTAATTATTTAACCTTTTCATCAAATCTATTCCCCATCCTGTCCAGGAAGGGAACCATGCCCAGGCCATATCCTTCTCAAGGAATAACTCTCTCTTGTTATGATGTTTTAATGGATACCTTGGTGTATACTAGCTTCAAGTAAATGATTCCCATCACTATCACTTATCACCCCCATTATGGGCACCAGTGAGGCCAGATAACACCAGCCTTGGGCCTCTTGTGGAATCCAGGGATAACAAGTCTTTCCACAACAAACATAAGTGTGGTTACCAAACGAGAAGGGCATATTCACAGCAGTCTCTTGATCCACTGCTGTAACTGTTGCTAGAACCCGAAACAAATGCTGTACAGGTTTACTACTATCATTTTCAGAGGCAAGAATCTTTTTAAAATCAGCCCGTACTCTGACCTTATCGTGGTGTGTTTGATATAAAGAACAAGACTTCCCACTAGGGGCATAGCAATTATAAATGTTCAAAACCGATTGACTACAGGTATGAGCATTTCTAGTAGAATTCCCTAAATTGAAACACCAGGTAGGATTATGACTTCTATTGATGATGTAAAAGGAAATGGTGTCATTAGTTCTTCTGCTGACATTCAAAGGGTCAAGGAGAATCTTTCCTCTCAAAAGGGGAGTAATATTTAAAGGTATAGCCATTAAGGGTATCCTAACAGTGCTAGGGTGCAGTTTACTACAGATCCAACATTTTTGAAATCCTGATTTCCGAGCATAAGCATATTTAAATTTTAGCAAAAGCATTTTATCAGCAAAATTATCTTCAATGTCTCTCTTAATTCTAACTTGTATCACTGTAACGTGTAATGTGTTCTTGTCACCTCCCATTGCTGCTGTTGTTTCCAGTAGGACGGGCTGTCTGTGAGCTTCCGGCCGGCGCTCCAGACTACACTACATGCCTACTATTGTCTACTAACATGTGAGTTTAACTTTTTACTTATCCAATAAAGTCAATGATTTTACACTATATGGAGCCTTTTTTCCTGATATGACCGTATCTGCAATGCTGTGGGCTGATGTCTGAGTACCTGTCAGTGTGAACATCTTTAGCCTGACCCTGCAGTCTTTGATGTCCCATCTTGGTATAAGGTCTCTGATCCATTGGTCGTGGTTCGAAGCAGTATTAACAAACAGCTTTCTCTGATCCTCTGTAACGGGGGATCATGAGTTTCTGGTAAGCGGCCAGTCTGATTTCACGGTGGTGGAGCAAGCACGCTTTTTTCTTCTCACAGCAAGAATTTATGTTTTTTGGAACTTTTTTAAGATACTTTCATATCACTTGGGTGATTTATTTTTTATACATGGACTTTTTATTATCACTTTGAACGTTTTATTTTTGGATTGATTATTCATTTGACATGTGTTTTGTATATTATGTATACACTAAAGGGGAACTCTTCACTTAGTTCTAAATATTTGGTTTGGTGATGATGTGTATGATCACCAATCTGTTTTAGCGTGATTCAACCCCTCTTTTTTTCTTATTTAATATCACTGTAATGTTCTCCTGTGTATGTGTGTTCCCACAAATACTTTAAATGGCACCCAAATCTTCAGGGTGGTAGATACAGTTATGATGATCCCAATGGATGGGAACACCATCAAGGTGATCAGGAACAGGAGGCAGAATGCCTTGCCAGAAGTCTGTGGTGAAATAAGCGAGGTCATCTTCTCTGGCCGGACCTGCTTTTCCAGGAACTCCTCCTTCATCTGCTTGGACTTCTGCTTGAGGGCCTCCTGTGTTTAAGATCTCTTACCTGCTCTTGGGGCTTTGGGCAACCTTTTTCACTCGGCTGGCATGGATCCAGGATTGGCAATTGTCCACCAGGATAGCCGTTCTGGTCACTGCAATTACCGTAGTAGGAGGTCCAAAAAGGTTATTCCCATTTCTTGCTTCTATTCAACTGCTGGACCACCACCATGTCTCCTACTTTAAAAGGATGGGTAGGTTCCTGTGAAGAAAAAGGAGAGGTGCGAGCAACATTTCTCTCAACTGTATCCAAAGTTTTAATTAGTTTCCTCACATACTCTGACTGTACTAGATCCAAATCCCCCTGCTCTATCATAAGAGGTGCTCTGGCCCAGGGAGTGGGAAAGGGACGACCCATCAACACTTCAAATGGAGAGTAGCCTGTAGTTTTGGAAGGAATACTTCTTATCTCAGCCAAAACTGCTGGGAGAACCCTCTTCCAATGGACAAAAGTTCCTCCTGTGGCTTTCCTTATTTTATTTTTCACGGTCCTATTTACCCTTTCCACTATCCCTGAACTTTGGGGATGATATGGAATGTGAAACTTCCATTCTATTTGGAGTGAGTGTACCAAGTCCTGACTTTTGAAGTGAATGCAGGACCTCTGCCTGAGTTTATCTGAAGTGGGCATCCCCATCGAGGAATAATTTCCTGTGTGAGAATGTTCACTACTGTTTGTGCGTCTTCCTTTGTAGTTACAAAAGGTTTGACCCATCTCGAAAACATGTCCACTACTACCAAAAGATATTCCTGTCTTTTCCCTAACTTGGGCATGTGTGTGAAATCAACTTGTAGGTGAGTGAAAGGTGTACTGGGATATATCAAATGTTCGTGTTTCGCTTTGTTTGGGATGTTTGGGTTGTTCCTAATGCAAGTAATGCACCTGGACACATAATCCCTTGTCAACCAGGGGAGATCTGAAATGTAAAAATCTTTGCCTGGTAATTCACAAGTTGCCTTCCAGCCTCTGTGACCTATTCCATGATACTGGGCAATAAAAAGTGATGCACTTGCCATTGGAATACACACCTTCCCCTCTTTGCACAATAGTCCTGTTTTTGGATCTATTTGTGCACCTACTTTTTCCCAATCTCTCATGTCGGCTTCTGAGGCATAATCTTGTAGGTCAGACAGTACATGGTCAAAACAAGGTAGTTTAGGCTCTAACATTGGCATTTGGATTTGAGCTGGTTGAGAGATAGCTGCTTGTCTGGCTGCTGAGTCAGCTAAGGCATTTCCTCTAGCTACGTCTGTTTGTTGGCCTGTATGTGCTCTGCAATGTATCTTGGCAAGAGTTCTAGGCAACTGAATGGCTTTTAACAATGACACCACCAGAGAGGAATGGGAGATGCTTTTTCCATCAGCTGCAATGAAACCACGCCTACTCCATATGACGCCAAAGTCATATACCACCCCATACCCATATTTGGAGTCAGTGTAAATGTTCACATCTTGACTTTCAAACATTTGGCATGCCCTGGTGAGAGTAATCAATTCTGCAGCTTGTGCTGATTGTTATGGGATAGGTTTGGCCTTAAGTATGACATCTGGAAGTTGCACAACCGCATATCCTGCATGATATGTGTGATCATTTGGCCTAGAACAAGATCCATCCACATACACATTTTGCACATTTGGCAAAGCAGTAGGGGACAAGTCAGGTCTGGGAGATGTGTCTTGGTGGATGAGGTTGGTGCAGTCATGCTGTGGCACCACTTCATCCTGCTCTCCTTTTAATCTTAGCAGGGCATTTAAAATTGGAGTTGGGCCTGCATTAGGGGAAGCATATTTAATATGCAATTTTGGATTTGACAACAGTATCACCTCATAGCCGCTCAACCTTTGGGCGGACATATGTTGTGTATGTATATTCCTCAGTAATGTGGACACATTATGAGTAGTATGCAAAGCAGTATTATGGCCCAACGTGAAAGTCGCAGCCATCTCAACCAACATAGCACAAGATGCTAAAGCTCTGAAAAATGCGGGCATGCCCTGAACTGGTACCGGTACCAGCTTGGAAAAAAAAAGCAACAGGGCGAAGCTTGCCTCCATGCTCCTGAGCGAGGACACCTGCCATAGTTGTACAATTTTCCCTGGCATACAAATAAAACATCACATTATATTTAGGAAGGCCGAGTCCTGGAGCTGTTACCATAGCATTTTTCAAATACACAAAAGCATTACACATTTCATCTGTTCATTTAACACAGTCTGGCATATCTGAACCTGTGGCCTGTCTCAGGAGATTGTCATAGTAAGAACAGTCAGGTATCCATTGGCGGCAGTAACCAATCATACCTAGGAAGGTGAGCATGTCCTTCCTGTTGAGTGGGCGGGGCAGACCCATCAGAGCCTTAACTCTTTTATGACTGACTCTTCTTTTTCCTTTTGTGAGAACAAACCCTAGATATTCAACTGTTTTCTGACACCATTGCAACTTTTTCTTTGACACTTTATGGCCACTTTCAAAAAGACATTTCAAAAGATTTCTCCCATCCTTCAGGGCGGCCTCCCTTGTCAAGCTGCAGAGTAGCAGATCATCCACATACTGCAGCAAGACTGAACCATGTTCAGGTGTCCAAGCTCTAAGAGTGGTTTGGAGGACAATAGAATAGACAACAGGTGAGTCTATATAGCCTTGGGGCAATCTACACCAGGTCAGAGTCCGATTTTTAAATCGGAATGCAAAGAGTGGCTGTGTCTCCTCATCCACAGGAATTGAAAAAAATGCATTTGAGAGATCAATTACAGAAAAATACTCAGCATTGGATGGTATGGAGGTGAGCAAAGATGGCACATCAGGCACTATTGGGGCAATTTGTACCACTAAGTTGTTTATAGCCCTAAGGTCCTGTACAAACCTGTAACTGCCATCCGGCTTTTTAACAGGATTGATAGGAGTGTTGTAAAGAGAAATTATTTCTTTTAAAATACCTTTCTTCAAGAAATCCTCCACAATGGGCTCTATACCCTCTTCTTTTTCTCTGGATATGGGGTACTGTTTATGATACACAGGTAAAGCTCCTGGTTTCAAAGTGGCTTTATAGGGCGTACAGGAAATGAACCCTACATCAAGAGGATTCACTGCCCATACTCCCTTCTCACTCAATTTAACATCTTCCTCTTCTGGGTGTGAGAGCGATGTAAAAAGGTGAACCTTGTCAGATTTTACATATAACCCTCCTTTTACAGTAATTTTCATTGTAATGCCTAATTTTCCCAGCAAGTCCCTTCCCAAGAGACTCACGGGACAATCAGGAATAATTCTGAAACAATGTTGCAGATTACAATCGGCACCAGTACGGGTGCTTAGTGAAAGCGGGGGTGTTTTAAAAGTTTTGGTGAGTATCCCATTTATTCCCATTGAAGGCTCAGCATCCATGACCTCTCCCCTATAAAAATCCTTGCTAATGGTACTGCATGTCGCTCCTGAATCGGGCACGAATGCTACCTCATGCCCGTCTACAAGCAATGAAATTATAGGCTGTTCATGATAAGAATGAGAGACAAGTGGAAATGCCGGGATACTACCTTCTGGGCAGCTTCATTGTGACTGCTGTTATTTCCAACAAATGGGGTACTTAACACCATGTTGCTGCTGTACTGGGATTGGTGCCTGAGGGGGAGTAGGGGCAGCGGGTGGCCCTGAATTTGTACACTCCTGGTCATACCAGGGGCATTGAGCTTTACAATGTCCGGAGTCCCCACAGTTAAAACACCCTGTCTTAGGTTGCCTCTGCTGGAAGTCCCCTCTTTGTGGCCGTCCTCTTCCCCCATATCCACCTCTATAACCCTCTCTATCCTGTCCCCTTTTCTTATAAAAGTTTCCCCTTTGATTTCCTGAGAAATTATCCTGGTAATGTATCGGTGCTGGTGTTTGCTTGGGGATGTCAAAACATCCCGCTGCCTCTTTTTCAGTCAATTTTTTTTGAAAGTCAGTCATACTCTTTGTAGCCCAGTCTGAAATCTGCTGTCTCCAAGAGTGCATATCTAGGGGTCAGGTTGCTAAGATAAGTCTGTATTAAAAGACTATGCATTCCATCTTGAGTGTTAAGTTCAGCATCTTGTGTCCAGACCTCCTGAAATCTTTTCCAAAATTCCAACACTGACTCTGATGATTTTTGTTTACAAGCTACTGACTTATTAATGAAAACTCTTTTCATTTCCTTCTCTAGCTCTTCCCACATAATGTTCCTTCCTTCAACAGTGTTTAGTGAATAAGCCTCTGCCTTGGTAGTGGGTGCCTCTAGGACATCTATGGTGGGCACTTTAGTCCAATCCCAAGGGGAGGTAGTTCCCACCAAACTGTCTATAATGATCCTTATATCTTCCTGTGTATAATTTCTACCCTTACAAACTTTCCTTAAAAAAGCTATCGCCTCCAAAGTTGATGTGGAAGGTTTGGGGCAATGTTTGATAATACGATTGATGTCCTCAATATCGATAGATTTTATCACCAAGATGTCACCGACAGTTAAAAAAGGAAAACTTTGCATTGCTAACTGCGTAGCTACTTCCTCTTTTTCTCCCGGCTGCTGTCTGTCAGCTATTTGTTTTAAAACTGCGTGTTTTGTGATCTCACCCTCTGCAGCTTGCTTTAACTTCTGCGTTGCACTCCTAGTTTGAGCAGGGTCTTCTCTATGGGGTCCACGGGGCATCTTTGGTTTATGTTCCCCCGCAGATGTCTTTTCATCCATAGTGGAGGAGGCAGCACCAATCGGCTGTTGCATGGAGAAACTATAGGCAGTGGCTGATCTGATAGGACAGCAACCTGTGATTCTGGTAGGACCACAGGCAGTGCATGACCCACCACTGCACCCTGCTGTGGAACGGGTACAGGGAGAGCAGGTGCCTCTGCAGGTGACACTCTATTCTCAAATGGACGAACTGCTGCAACTGCAGCCAAAAACTCCATGTCCTCTTTTGAGAACGAGGGGTATATTTGTTTTGGTGATCCCTTATTTGGCTGTGGTATATAAGGTGGAGGTGGTGGGGTACAGGGAACTGGGGCAAGAGCTAGTGCACATGGAACTAAGGACGGGGAACCTGATTTAAGTCTTTTCTCACAAGCATGTAACCCCGGGGCTTCCTTGTCCCTTGGATTTGGACTTTTCTTTCTTATTTTCTTATCCGCTCTCTCATACCATTAGGGGGCATACAATAACCAATTTTCCCCGCCTTTCCTCATATATTCCTTATCCCATTGGGGGTCTCCCGTATAATATGGGAAAGCTTCCCTATCTCCCAAGCAAAGGCCCTTGAAAAGTATCATTCTGGCCCTGTCTGGGAAACGTGTTACTACTCCTCATGACTTCAATCCATCCCGCCAGATTATCTACCCAAGGGTTAATATACACATAATCAGTTCCACATATTCTGACTACATAACATTTACATGTCTCTCCTACATCTGGAGGGGGAATCTTCTTCCCTGAAAATAGACCCATAACAATACAGTGGTGAACGCCACCTCACCTCGCAGCGTCTGACAAAATCCACACAATACATGTACAAATATCTTATTTTATATCTTCTAAGCCATAGATAAGGTAAGCAAAGAGGTTGGGTTTTTCTGGCACACTCTATCAGATATCTTTATCACTTCTTACAGGACTGTATTATATTACTTTGGGCTTCTCAGAACCCCTTGAAACTACTCAGAGTCTCTCCCTTTTGGAACTACTCAGAGTCTTTTAAACTTCCGTCACCTGAACGGACTTCTACCGAGGTTCATACATTTACATAAATGTTTTTAACACTACACCTTCTGTTAACCCCATATAGGGAAACAGTCTTTTAAACTAAAAGTCACGGCAAGAGAAATAATAGTAATTCGATCAAACTTACCGGACTTAAATAATGACCGCCGCACCCCTGCCACCAAGCTGATGGGGTGTAAAGATGTTTTAGGAGCTAGTGAACCCTCCTCTGAATAGCCTGCTTAGAGTGTTCCTTCAAACCCAATCAGGCCTGGAGATACATTCCGATAAGAAAATAATGACACAACAGTCAATACAGGACTAATGTTCTGCTTTTTATTTCCGTACTTATTCACTTACATAACCAATATGACATCACAAGAAAAGTCCAACCTTTTCATTAATATATGCTAAAGTTACAGACATACAGGATGTTTGAAACGAACAAAAATAGAACATAATTTCTTCATACAGAAACTGTCAACAAGAAAAAGCTTTGTGCGTCATTTCGGGGAAATCAAACCATTTATAAGAATTTGAAACTAACTTTTGATAAACGTCACATATACATATTATTCTAAAATAGATACACATTTTTATAGCTAAAATGGAGGACAGCAAGCTAAAATATCCCTACAGCCAGTCCATCACCTTTACCCTCAGCTTCTTTAGCAAGGCAGTGGTCAACTTGGAGGTGTGTTTGGGGTCATTATCATGTTGGAATACTGTCCTGTGGCCCAGTCTCTGAAGGGAGGGATTATGCTCTGCTTCAGTATGTCACAGTACATGTTGGCATTCATGGTTTCCTCAATGAACTGTAGCTCCCCAGTGCCCGCAGCACTCATGCAGCCTCAGACCATGACACTCCCACCACCATGCTTGACTGTAGGCAAAGACACGTGTCTTTGTACTTCTAACCTGGTTGCCACCACACACGCTTGACACCATCTGAACCAAATACGTTTATCTTGGTCTCATCAGACCACAGGAGGTTCCAGTAATCCATGTGCTTAGTGTGCTTGTCTTCAGCAAACTGTTTGCTGGCTTTCTTGTGCATCATCTTTAAAAGAGGTTTCCTTCTGAGAATACAGCCATGCGGACCAATTTGATGCAGTGTGCAGTGTATGATCTGAACACTGACAGGCTGACCCCCTGGGCCTTCAACCTCTGCAGAAATGCTGGCAGCACTAATATGTCTATTTCCCAAAGGCAACCTCTGGTTATGACGCTGAGCACGTGCACTCAACTTCTTTGGTCGACTATGGCGAGGCCTGTTCTGAGTGGGACCTGTCCCGTTAAACCGCTGTATGGTCTTGGCCACTGTGCTGCAGCTCAGTTTCAGGGTCTTGGCAATCTTCTTATAGCCTAGGTCATCTTTATGAAGAGCAACAATTCTTTTTTTAGATCCTCAGAGAGTTCTTTGCCATGAGGTGCCATGTTGAACTTCCAGTGACTAGTATGAGAGAGTGAGAGTGATAACACCAAATTTAACACACCTGCTCCCCATTTACACCTGAGACCTTGTCACACTAATGCCGCGTACACACGACCGGACTTTACAGCAGACTTGGTCTGGTGGACCAGAGTCCGCCGGACAATCCGATCGTGTGTAGGCTCCCGCTGACTTTTTTTCCCAAAAAGTCTGACGTACCTAGAAATGAAACATGTTTCAAATCTGTCCGTTGTAACTCCGCCGGACTCAGTTCCTGACAGAAAGCCCGTTCATCTGTATGCTGGTTCAACGGACCAGATACGACGCAAGGACAGGGTATTGCATCTTGCGCTCGCTGCAATAGGAAAAACAAATTTTCCTATTGCGGCAAGTGCGGGGCATACCAGGACCTTAGGTCTGGTATGGATTTTAAGGGGAACCCCCTACGCCGGAAAAAACGGCGTGGGGTCCCCCCAAAATCCATACCAGACCCAGATCCGAGCATGAACTGTACCAGGCTGCATGCCCTCAACATGGGGGGTTGGGTGCTTTGGGGGAGGGGGGCACCCTGTGGCCCCCCCACCCCAAAGCACCTTGTCCCCATGTTGATGAGGACAAGGGCCTTTTCCCTATAACCCTGGGCATTGGTTGTCGGGGTCTGCGGGCGGGGGGCTTATCAGAATCCAGGAGCCCCCTTTAAAAAGAGGGCCCCCAGATCGCGGCCCCCCACCCTATGTGAATGAGTATGGGGTACTTGGTACCCCTACCTCATTCACCTAGGGAAAAAGTGTCAATAAAAAAAGAAGGCAGAAGGCAGAAGACCAGGCCACCGCTAGCAAAAGAGCGGCAAAAGAGCAGAAGATAGCGGAGGAGCCCAGCAGAAGACCCAGAGAGCGCGGAGAACAGGTCCAACAATGAGAGAAGAGGCCGGAGACAGCGGAGAAGAACCGGAGAGACCCCCGAAGTTGGAAGACAACCCCCGAAGTGTGTTTTTTTTATTGACACTTTTTCCCTAGGTGAATGGGTAGGGGTACCGTGTACCCCATACTCATTCACATAAGGTGGGGGGCCGGGATCTGGGGGCCCACTTATTAAATTCCGATAAGCCCCCCGCCCGCAGACCCCGACAACCAACGGCCAGGGTTGTCTGGAAGAGGCCCTTGTCCTCATCAACATGGGGATAAGGTGCTTTGGGGTGGGGGGGCCGCAGGGTGCCCCCCTCCCCCAAAGCACCCAACCCCTTATGTTGAGGGCATGTGGCCTGGTACGGTTCAGGAGGGGGGGTGCTCGCTCGTCCCCACCCCTTTCCTGACCAGCTGGGCTGCGTGCTTGGATCGGGGTCTGGTATGGATTTTGGGGGGGACCCCACGCCGTTTTTTCGGCGTAGGGGGTTCCCCTTAAAATCCATACCAGACCTGGTAGTCCCCACGCTCGCCGCAAAAGGAAAATTTGTTTTTCCTATTGCAGCAAGCGCGAGATGTTATACCCTGCCCTTGCGTCATATCAGAATACAGACAAACGGGCTTTCCGTCAGGAACTGAGTCCAGTGGACAGGTTTGAAACATGTTTCATTGATAGGTATGTCGGACTTTTGGGGAAAAAAAGTCCGCAGGAGCCTACACATGATCGGATTGTCCGGCGGTCTCTGGTCCACCGGACCAAGTCTGCTGTAAAGTCCGGTCGTGTGTACACGGCATAACAAGTCACATGACACCGGGAGGGAAAATGGCTAATTGGCCCCAATTTGGACATTTTTACTTAGGGGTATACTCACTTATGTCGCCAGTGTTTTAGACATTAATGGCTGTGTTTTGAGTTATTTTGAGGGGACAGCAAACTTACACTGTTATACATGCTGTACACTCACTACTTTACATTGTAGCAAAGTGTAATTTCTTCAGTGTTGTCACATGAAAAGATATAATAAAATATTTACAAAAATGTGAGGGGTGTACTCACTTTTGTGAGATAATGTATATATATTTTCCCCCCTTTTACTGTATCTGATTTTATTCCTGCCAAAAAAAAAAGAAGTTGTAAACCTCTATTGCTAGTGCAGTTACCATTTTACCCACTAGGTGGCAGCACCACCAAGGCACATAAAAAGGCTGTTTACAGCCCATTCTGGTTACCTTTACAAAGGAGCACACATTGTAACCATATTCCCAGTGCGCACGCTCTGAAACGCATCACAATCACATAATTTGACGTCATCCCGCCACATGCTGTGTTCAAACCCTCTACTGTGACCTGCTAGCTGCGTTCCACACCTCGTTCTGGATCCCGCCTGAGAGCCGAGAGATCCCTGGTGGACAGGATGCCAGCCCCATACAGCTTAACAAGATGAGACCACTGCTGACAGCCGAGACAGAGATCGGACAATTTCACTGGACTCCACTGTGTGTCAGGTATGGGTATGGAGATTGAGATGCTAAGAGGGCTCCCCTTGCAGCTAAGTGCAGCACGCCCTGGAGACAGGGAGTGTGGTGGTCAAAGAAGCACAGTTTGGAGGGAGCAGGCTGATAGCAATAGCTGAACTTGCTGTGTTTGGTAAGTGGAGAAACCAGGAGCCAGGCCAGAGGATATACAGGATAAGTCAGTCCAGGGCATAAACAGGGGCAAACCAAGGTCATACACGGGAGACGGCAACCGAAGCAAAGTACAGATGCAAGCCGAGGGTCAAACCGGGAGATCAGGAACAGAAGCAAGGTCCTAATGCAAGCCAAGTATCAAACCGGGAGATCAAGAACAGAAGCAAGGTCCAGATGCAAGCCAAGGGTCAAACCAAGAGATCAGGAAGTGAGGTCAAAGCAAGCCAGGTCAATAACGGGCAGTCCACAGATCAGGAAACAGAATCACAAGGCACACAGGAAAGCTGATATAATCCAGCAATGTTCTGTTGCTAATGGCTGGCTTAAATAAGGCCGTTGGCGCCAGCGTCTGTCACGCCACTTGTGCGCTGTGTCGTATTGCACATGCGCTGATGCGTGCCGGTGTGCGCCAGTGCATGCTGATGCATGGCGTGCGCTCCTGCACATCTCAGAACTCTCTGTGGGTGTCCATGTTGGTTCTGGGCAACATTCCCAGTTCTGCGACGGCCATGTCCCTGACACTGTGCCTTTGTAAAAATACTTCAATGTGAGTTTTTAATACGCTTTGTCTATTAAACAAATACAGTCTTACTTAAGCAGAGCCTACTTCCTGTTTTCTTTCCAAATGTTTTGGAGTGTGCTTCAACTCCCCCTGCAAGGCTGCCCTGGTTATACAGACTGTCATCTCACACAGAGCTATACAGCTCAAATGACTCTTGTATGGACTTAAGTTACATTTCATATACTACAGCATTTTTATTTTTGAACACAACATAGATGTGTAGGTTGAGGAATTCAAAAGTTCATAAATTATAGTATACCCTACCTCTAAGGCCACCAGGGCTTAAGTACATAGCTTGTAATATGGATCTCAGTTTAGTGTGCCATGGGCATGTGCTCAATGAGTGTGCACTAATCATAATAGCACATGGTGTATAGCCATATATGAAAATTGGGTTAAAGTGGACACAGAGTCTGCATATCGGCTGAGTGCAGAGCTACAGAGCATAAGTTTGAAACAGAGAAAACTGCTCTGGCAGTTTTCTCCAGGTTCTGCTAGTTTCCTATGGGGCTCTGTAATTTGGAGATCCTTCAGAGTCTTGGGTGGGATGGGATCTCCAACCCTGTGTCCGGGTCTTGTGGACAGCCAACTGGGTGTGTGCCCAGGTGCACAAAGCCCATATAACGAGGGGCTGGTGAGAGCAGAATGAGAGTGGAGGAAGGTGAAGTTGAAGCAGTGGCTGCTAGTAAGTGTCTCTGTGTGAGAATAGATGCTGTGTGCATTAAAGGGCTTGAAGCTGTGTGCGTCCAAGGAGGCCAAAGCTGTGTGCGTTGAAGGGCTTGAAGCTGTGTGCGTCCAAGGAGCCCAAAGCTGTGTGCGTTGAAGGGCTTCAAACTGTGTGCGTTGAAGGGTTTCAAACTGTGTGCGTTGAAGGGTTTCAAAGCTGTGTGCGTCCAAAGAGCCAGAAGCTGTGTGCGTTGAAGCTCTTGAAGCTGTGTGCGGCCAAGGAGCCTAATGCCCCGTACACACGGTCGGACTTTTCATCTACAAAAGTCCGGCGGACTTGCGGCAGACTTTCTAACGAACAGACTTGCCTACACACGACCACACAAAAGTCCGACGGATTCGTACATGATGACGTACACCGGACTAAAATAAGGAAGTTGATAGCCAGTAGCCAATAGCTGCCCTAGCGTGGGTTTTTGTCCGTAGGACTAGCATACAGACGAGCGGACTTCGGGGTCCATCGTAGTTACGACGTAAAGATTTGAAGCATGTTTCAAATCTAAAGTACGTCGGATTTGAGGCTAAAAAAGTACGTTGAAAGTCTGGAGAAGCCCACACACGATCGGATTACCAGCCAGCTTTAGTCCGTCAGCGTCCGTTGGACTTTTGTAGCTGAAAAGTCCGACCGTGTGTACGCGGCATAAGACTGTGTGCTTCCAAGCAGCTCGTTTGAGGGGCCTGTACCTATAGCAGCAGTACTGCTGAAGAGTAGCCAGGTGGGCTAACATTTTCATTTGGATTTTGTGTATTTAATTGAAGCTTGGACCCCTGCGTGGGATTCCTGGATGGACTTTTGTTTTGTTTTTCCCTTTAATAAACGTGGGCTACCAGGCTCTTAACTATAAATGCCTATCTGATGTGGACTCACTACACCAAAACGCATCTATCTACTTGAGCTGAACAATCTCCAATGTCACTATATGTATTAGTGTAAGTCCACAGATGCTCATACAGTTTCATTCAACCGCAACATAAAATATATTTCACGGCATAGGTATACATATACTTACAATAGCAGTCCATAGTGTTTATCATTGTATGCAAAAGATAACCAGTGTGGTCCAATGCAGTAAAGAAGCCTGACCAGTTTTGCTGGTATACACCAGCTGCATCGGAGGCTTTAGCAAGATAAAGATATAGCCTCTAATGCAGATAGTGTACCTGTGAAAGTTTTATGTATTTCATTGATATCTAGTTTGATGTGTCATAATGAGGTATAGATTATCGTGAATGTAGTTAAGGGGTTGACAGTCAAAGCCTGGTTTTCATTTGATATATAATATGATTTTCTTTCCCTGGTGGCTCCCCCTTTTCCTTATGTATGACTATTGATCATTTGGTGAGAGTACTTTAGTTGAGGTTTTATTGTTTTTAACTATATAAGAACTTGCGGGAGCGTGGCCTGCTGCGGACCATGATGGAGGCTTGAAGCCTGAGCTCTGCGCCGCTGACAGGATCCGAAGCGACCGCATGGAACGATCTGACCCCCATTCCGGACACACGGAGGGGGAACGACATCTGGACCATCCCGGGCATGTCTATAAGGCGGAATAAGCCGCCAGCACCTCACCGCCTCACGGATTACTATCCCCCTGCAGCCATAAACAAGACCCAAGATGGTGTCGGGAGCATTACCTCAGGAATGTCCCGTTCTGTACACTCTGAGGTACAGCTGGCAGCTCCCCCTCAGGACGATCTTCCCTTCCAGCCACCTGAAAACGCTTACAGGGAGGATATGGATACCCTGCCATCGCCAGACGTCTCATCCTCTCAGCACAGCGCAAACGGAGGTTAAAGACTGGCAACTTCCCCAGCCATCTCCCCCAGCAAGGAGCCACAATATAAAAAGCATCAGTGGGATGACAGGGACCTTAACACAGCACATACCCATGCTCTAGCGGCCATCCCTGCATCAGACAACCCTGTGACAGAGTCTATGCTTAAAGCCATGCTCCTAACCCTGCAAAGAGACCTACACAGAGAACTGCAACTTTCTGTCTCTCAGATATATGACAGGGTAGACTACCTTGAGGGGAGAACAAATGTACTAGAGGAGAGCATGCATGACCACGTCAGGGCCCATAACGAACTGCTAGAGGCACATGACCATCATGTGTCTGAAATACACCACATAAAGCTGAAATTAGCAGATTTGGAAGACCGTTCCAGAAGAAACAATATAAAATTCAGGGGTGTTCCCGAATCTGTTAAACCGAATAAAATCATTCCCTACCTACAACAGATGTTCTCAAGTTTACTGCCTCATTTAAATGCACAGGACATCACGATCGATAGAGCAAACAGAATCACTAAGCCAGCACACCTCCCCCCTGACATTCCCAGGGACATACTAGCGAGAGTGCACTACCTTCATGTAAGGAACAGATACTACAAATGGACTAAACGGCTTCCAGCACCGTACACGCATGTCCTCCTGTTTAGTGACCTCTCCAAAGCCGCAATGGAGATGAGAAGAGCATTCACCCCCGTAACCTCCGTGTTACAGGAAAAGAAAATTGCATATAAGTGGGGTTTCCCTACCAAGCTACTGGTAACGTATCAGTAACAGATAATTCTCATTCTCACTCCCAAAGATGGATACAAAAAATTGACTAATTGGGGATTTCTTCATATATCTGCCAACGAACCCGAAAACAGGGGCTCCCACTCACGTACTACGCCATCCCGGAACCGGGTGCATGATCCAGGCGATACCTTTAACAACAAGAAGGCCTTCGGTCCTCCGCATTAATAGGATCCCAGACGGGCGCAGTCATAGAGACAAATCCACTCCCTCAGGTTATAGTGTGCCACGCACACTGATATAATTGTTATAGTTGTTGATTTTCTGTTCTTAACTATTTTTTTTTCTCTTATTATTTACTTGTTCTCACCGAATACCTGTTCTACTTATCGATTGAATTGCCTACTGTCGCACTGTAATACCTCTGACAGTCCCACGTAGCTTCAACAGGTATCTCCAGTGTAGTTTTGTATATAGTAAACATACTCTGTATACTTACATACTCTATTATTTACCTCATACATAGTTGGGGCGGATATAGGGTGTGTTGAATCTCGCTCCTTTCATCATCATCATCATCATCATCATCCCAGGTCACTCCCCACTATCATGGCCATCAAAATCACCTCCTTAAATGTAAAGGCCTAAACTCCCCCTTCAAGCGCAACCTCCTCCGGAAAGAGGCACTGTCCCATCACGCTGACGTATTTTGCGTACAAGAAACTCATTTCGCTAAAGACAGTTCCCCAAAAAAAGGGGAGTAATGATGGCGATAAGCTCATCTGTCTCCTTTCAGTTACATCACTGTGAGACTGACGAAGACGGTAGGTACCTGATTCCCTCTGCAACGATTGAGAACCAACGTCTCACAATAATTAATCTATATGCCCCTAACACTGGCCAAAAGAAATTTTACAACACACTGATCTCCAAATTGGCCCCGTATAGATCCAACCCAGTGATATTGTGTGGAGACTTCAACAAAATTGTTGACATCTCCATAGACACGTCTAATCCAACTAAACGTAGGCCCTCCGCCTTGTCCTCTCTTCTACACATGGAAGATCTTTATGACCCATGGAGATGTACCCATGATATGGAGCGAGATTATACCTTCTTCTCCAGCCCCCCAGCAGTCTTACTCTCAGATCGATATGTTCCCCACAGATTACATTTCTCCTTCAATCGATCACTGAAGTGCGCATAGGTACAATCACGTGGTCTGACCACGCGCCCATATCCATCACATTATTCAAATGCAAAAGGACTACACGTCATAACATTTGGAGACTAAACACATCCCTCCTTACCAACCCATCCTTTGAGGATGAGCTTCGATCCGAGATAGAGACCTACTTTGGTCAGCAAGAGAATGCACATTGTTATCAATCTATTGTTTGGCAAGCGCATAAAGCTTTCTCACGGGGCTTCCTTATTAAATACGGAGCACAAGCTAAAAAGTAACATGCGGCCACCACAGAAAAATTACTACAACAGATCAGAGCGTTAGGACATGCCAATAAACAAACACAGTCTACCAAACTTTCCCTAGACCTCAAAAATCTAAGATACGAACTCAGTGAACACCTACACAAGAAATTTGACTATTACATAAAACGCCTTAGGCTACAATATTACTCCTCAGCTAACAAGTCAGGCGCGTTCCTGGCCAAACAATTACAAAAACATTGAGCCAAAAATAAGATACAATTTCTATCCAACGCCCAAGGTAAAAAGTTCATAATCCTCTAGTTATAGCGAATGAGTTCAGTGCATTTTACGCCAAACTTTTAAATCTTAATGACCTAGACCAAGAAAGCAAGCCAAAAATAGAAGATATAGATGTGTTTCTCTCCTCTATTCACCTTCTCTCAATATCCACCGAGCAACTAGACTCCATTTCTATGCCCTTCTCCCCCGAGGAAGTTCGAACAGCCACCAAACAATTACCCCTCCACAAGGCCCCAGGCCCCGATGGATTCCCAAAAGAATACTACAAACACTTCTCTGGCTTGATCACCCCACACTTATGCACCACCTTTAACCAGTATACCCTTACAGGCAAAATCCCCACGGAAGCACTAGAAGCCCTAATTGTCACCATACCCAAACCAGGCAAACCCCCTGATAACACAGAAAATTACCACCCGATCTCACTCTTAAACACTGATACCAAACTCTATGCAAAACTACTGGCTCAACATTTATCCAAAATTATCCCCCTCATAATACATCCTGACCAGGTTGGATTTGTACCCGGCAGACAGGGCTTCGATGGCACTAGACGCCTCAACGATTTGATACAATGGGTAGAGCACAGTCAAACGCCTTCTCTCTTCCTTTCACTGGATGCAGAGAAGGCGTTTGACAGGGTGCATAGCAAGTACATGGTAAAAGTCATGTACAAGTTTGGACTGACAGGGAACATCCTCAAGGCTATACTCAACCTTTACTCCTCCCCCAGCGCCCGAGTCTGGACATCAGGAATAACATCAGACCCTTTTTCATCACTAATGGCACAAGGCAAGGGTGCCCACTTTCCCCCTTGATTTTTGCCATGGTGATGGAACCATTTGCGCAAGTCATCAGATCCACACCAGCAATTTCGGGCATCAAAGTAGGAGATGTTGATCATAAAATAGGTCTCTACGCGAATGATGTTATTATCACCCTCACAAATCCTCAATCCTCCCTTCCCAGTGTCCAAAACACACTGGAACAGTTTAGCTCAGTCTCTCTTTATAAAATAAACCACAGCGAATCCACCATGCTGAACCAGTGATAGACCCTCAAACTTCACATCACATCTCGACAAACACACCTTTCGCTTGGTTCAATAACTCATCGCTCCCATACTTAGGAATTCAACTAACCTTCCCCAGTAAGTCACTACCAGGGATGAGCCGAACACCCCCCTGTTCGGTTCGCACCAGAACATGCGAACAGGAAAAAAATTTGTTCGAACACGCGAACACCGTTAAAGTCTATGGGACACGAACATGAATAATCAAAAGTGCTAATTTTAAAGGCTAATATGCAAGTTATTGTCATAAAAAGTGTTTGGGGACCTGGGTCCTGCCCCAGGGGACATGAATCAATGCAAAAAAAAGTTTTAAAAACGGCCGTTTTTTCAGGAGCAGTGATTTTAATAATGCTTAAAGTCAAACAATAAAAGTGTAATATCCCTTTAAATTTCATACCTGGGGGGTGTCTATAGTATGCCTGTAAAGGGGCGCATGTTTCCCGTGTTTAGAACAGTCTGACAGCAAAATGACATTTTGAAGGAAAAAACACATTTAAAACTACCGCGGCTATTGCATTGCCGACAATACACATAGAAGTTCATTGATAAAAACGGCATGGGAATTCCCCACAGGGCAACCCCGAACCAAAATTTAAAAAAAAAAATGATGTGGGAGTCCCCCTAAATTCCATACATGGCCCTTCAGGTCTGGTATGGATATTAAGGGGAACCCCAGCCAAAATTTAAAAAAAAATTGATGTGGGGTTCCCCCTAAATTCCATACCAGACCCTTCAGGTCTGGTATGGATTTTAAGGGGAACCCCGCGCCAAAAAAAAAAAAAAAAAACGGTGTGGGGTCCCCCCAAAAATCCATACCAGACCCTTATCCGAGCACGCAACCTGGCAGGCCGCAGGAAAAGAGGGGGGGACGAGAGTGTGGCCCCCCCCCTCCTGAACCGTACCAGGCCACATGCCCTCAACATTGGGAGGGTGCTTTGGGGTAGCCCCCCAAAACACCTTGTCCCCATGTTGATGAAGACAAGGGCCTCATCCCCACAACCCTGGCCGGTGGTTGTGGGGGTCTGCGGGCGGGGGGCTTATTGGAATCTGGAAGCCCCCTTTAACAAGGGGACCCCCAGATCCCGCTCCCCCCCCCTGTGTGAAATGGTAAGGGGGTACTTACCCCTACCATTTCACTAAAAAACTGTCAAAAATGTTAAAAATGACAAGAGACAGTTTTTGACAATTCCTTTATCAAAAATGTTAAAAATGACAAGAGACAGTTTTTGACAATTCCTTCTTTTTTATATATGCGGCTCCAATCTCTCCTCTCCACACTGGATATCACAGAATGTGACTCCTTACTAGATGGCATTTTGAAATTTTACATCACCCCTAATCCAGCAGTTAAAGGCATTGCATAGGTATATAAATTGTTGACAACATCCTCGGAAGATCACACCTCTTCATCCATCAACTTCTGGTCAACTTTCACAGACTCTCCACCAAAGTCCCCATTATGGCACAAAGCCTTGACCCTTCCTCTTCGAGCTTCACGATGTATCTCTCATTGGGAATCAATGCAAAAACTGTTCCATAAATGGTATTTTACCCCAGCCAGATTGGCAAATATCTACCCATCTACCTCCTCTCAATGCTGGAGAAACTGTACGGGAAAAGGCACCCTGCGGCACATATGGTGGGACTGCCCTAACATCCACAATTATTGGAAAGAAGTCTCTGCCCTCATCTCAAAGCTATGCAATATCCCTTTGCCGATTATCCCCGCTGGACCTTCTTCTGGGTCTCAACATCCCCAATTGGCCCAAAAACGTCATAGTATTGGCAACTCACATCCTAATTGCAGCTCGTTTAACTCTAGCAAGAAAATGGAAAGCATCACAACCTCCCTCTGGATCGGATCTCATCGCTCTTCTGAACAATCACTTCCAAATGGAAGCATCCTTCGCCAAGGCCAACCTGTCCACAGTAACGTTTTGCCTCAACTGGGAACCATGGATCACTGACCCAAGGAGTTTGACACTACATTAATTATTTCCTCTTCATAAGATGGGAACTCTCTGGTATTACTAATCTTTATCCCCACAGGTTGCTACAACCCCTCACATCTAACACACGCATGCTATAGGGGCCCCCATACTAAACCACTGCTCCGCATAGGTGTGCCTCTTCCAGGTGCTCCTCAGAACGGGACTCATAAATGCATAATGTACTTATAACAAGTAGGTTTACAGGTTACCTTTGCTCCTCAGTTTTAAGTTTTGCAGATCTAGGATGTTACAGATTTTACTAGATATTTGATTCTTGACAGGTTGGTAATTGATGGGTTTGCCTCTAGTCAGACTGACGCTGGTTGAGATCTGTTTGGTAGTGAAAAGCTCTTTGGGGATGTAGGGAAATGTTTGTGGAGTGGGGACATGTCCGACAGCTAAGGGCCTCTGTGCGACACACAGAATGATCGTCTGGTGGGAGTGTGTTCGCTCTGCAAAGACATTATCAGTTTAATGAGTGTGCGCTCATGTTGCCCCTGTGTGCCTGATCAACATATTTGTGGCCCAATGAGTGTACGCCTGCCGATATTCTCTTGTCCACAAAGACAGTAGAATAGTAAAGGTATACATTTTGCTCTGGAACAATGTATAATAGGGATTTCTATCAACGGAAATACGGGAGTCTTTTGGGTTGTTATGGTTGGAGACAGAGTCAATGTTTGAAAGCCATGTGGCTTCTAAAAGCATACATGCACCCTGTCTCTGCTCAGACACGCCCATAAGAATCCTGTAGTCATTGTTCATTGATTGTTGCATTTTCCTGAGTTATAAAATCCTTATATGGTCATATCCTGGAATGTCACTTGCCATGTAAGAAGTGATTGGCTGTGGGAACCATCACTTCCTGTTTGTGAAACCGTTTCTGTAAATAAAAGCAGACTCAGGGCTAAGGGCCAGTAGAGATGCTGAGATGAGAACGTAAGACTGTGTTGATGTCTGTTTACTGGGGAATGGGGAACCAGAGGGGAGACATACGATCTAAAGGTAAGATGCATTTATATCATAAGACGGAAATGGGTGTTTATTAGCACAGGAGTAGGGATGAGCCGAACACCCCCCGGTTCGGTTCGCACCAGAACCTGCGAACGGACCGAAAGTTCGCACGAACGTTAGAACCCCATTGACGTCTATGGGACTCGAACGTTCGAAATCAAAAGTGCTCATTTTAAAAGCTAATTTGCATGGTATTGTCCTAAAAAGGGTTTGGGGACCCGGGTCCTACCCCAGGGGACATGTATCAATGCAAAAAAAACTTTTAAAAACGGCCGTTTTTTATTCGGGAGCAGTGATTTTAATGATGCTTAAAGTAAAAAAAAAAGTGAAATATTCCTTTAAATATCGTACCTGGGGGGTGTCTATAGTATGCCTGTAAAGTGACGCGTGTTTCCCGTGTTTAGAACAGTCCCTGCTCCAAATGTCATTTTTAAAGGAAAAAATCTCATTTAAAACTGCTTGCGGGTTTAATGTCATGTCGGGTCATGGCAATATGGATGAAAATCAGTGAGACAAACGGCATGGGTACCCCCCAGTCCATTACCAGGCCCTTTGGGTCTTGTATGGATATTAAGGGGAACCCCGCACCCAAATTAAAATAAGGAAAGGCCCTATATACTCTGAACAGCAGTATACAGGCGGTGCAAACAAGACAGGGACTGTAGGTTTCTTGTTAAGTACAATCCGTATGTAATTTTGAATGGGTACATTTTTAACGTGTTTAGCTCCAGCCAAAAAATCTTTTTTAAGCTTTTTGGAAAACATAGGGAAGGGTTATCACCCCTGTGACATTTGTTTTGCTGTCTTTCCTCCTCTTCAGAAGATTTCACCTCACTTTTTGTCCCAATGAAAAATGTTTTTTGAAAATTTGGGTTTTTTTGTGGAACAAGGATTGGAAAGCATCAGTGGAAAGGAGAAATTGTTTTCCCATATTAACTCTTACAGGAGAGAATTTCCCTTCCTAGGGGTACTTGACAGGACTTCCCTGTGACGTCACGGGGAATGCCACAGGGAAGTCCCGTCATGTCCCGTGCGTCAGAGGGGGGCGGGGTCACTGGGTGGCCCCGCCCCCCGTTATTTAAGAACCGTCAGACGAGGAGACGCCGTCACACAGCGGGAGCCTCCCTTCATGCATGGATGCGGAGCGGCCCGGAGAAGAAAAGAAGAGAAGATGAAGATGAAGAAGATGAAGAAGAGAAGAGGATGAAGAAGAAGATGAAGAGCGGGAGCCTCCCCTCATGCCATGGGTGCGGAGCGGCCCGAGGAGAAGAAGATAGAAGACACCGCGGAGAAGATGCTGGACGAGAACGCTGGAGGAAGAACCAGAAGAGCCAGAAGAACCAGAAGAAGAAGAAGATGAAGGAAGATAGAAGAAGCATTTAAATAAAGGAATTGTCAAAATCTGTCTCTTGTCATTTTTAACTATTTTGACAGTTTTTTAGTGAAATGGTAGGGGTAAGTACCCCTTACCATTTCACACAGGGGGGGGGCCGGGATCTGGGGGTCCCCTTGTTAAAGGGGGCTTCCAGATTCCGATAAGCCCCCCGCCCGCAGACCCCCACAACCACCGGCCAGGGTTGTGGGAATGAGGCCCTTGTCTTCATCAACATGGGGACAAGGTGTTTTGGGGGGCTACCCCAAAGCACCCTCCCAATGTTGAGGGCATGTGGCCTGGTACGGTTCAGGAGGGGGGGGCCGCACTCTCGTCCCCCCCTCTTTTCCTGCGGCCTGCCAGGTTGCGTGCTCGGATAAGGGTCTGGTATGGATTTTTGGGGGAACCCCACGCCGTTTTTTTTTTTTTTTTTGGCGCGGGGTTCCCCTTAAAATCCATACCAGACCCTTCAGGAATTTAGGGGGAACCCCACGTCATTTTTTTTTTAAAATTTTGGCCGGGGTTCCCCTTAATATCCATACCAGACCTGAAGGGCCTGGTATGGAATTTAGGGGGACCCCCCCACGTCATTTTTTTTTTTTTTTAATTTTGGTTCGGGGTTTCTCTGTGGGGAATTCCCATGCCGTTTTTATCAATGAACTTCTATGTGTATTGTCGGCAATGCAATAGCCGCAGGTAGTTTTAAATGTGTTTTTTCCTTCCAAATGTCATTTTGCTGTCAGACTTTTCTAAACACAGGAAACATGCGCCCCTTTACAGGCATACTATAGACACCCCCCAGGTACGAAATTTAAAGGGATATTACACTTTTATTGTTTGACTTTAAGCATTATTAAAATCACTGCTCCTGAAAAAACGGCCGTTTTTAAAACTTTTTTTTGCATTGATCCATGTCCCCTGGGGCAGGACCCGGGTCCCCAAACACTTTTTATGACAATAACTTGCATATAAGCCTTTAAAATTAGCACTTTTGATTATTCATGTTCGTGTCCCATAGACTTTAACGGTGTTCGTGTGTTCGAGCGAACTTTTTTCCTGTTCGCATGTTCTGGTGCGAACCGAACAGGGGGGTGTTCGGCTCATCCCTACTCAGCAGAAATTTGGGCCTTAGGTGTTGCTGTGGCCACAACACTGTAAGCCCTCACAGGGCCCTGCTGTGAAATATTAGATCAAGAATTGTAATTACATGCCCCTGTTGAACAGGAGCTGAAAAATTAGGCCTTACGCACTGGTGCTGGTGCCACAACACTGCAACCCCTCACAGACACTCTAGTTGGAACGCAGGAACGAGCCCTGCTGCAAAGTATTGCATCAAAAATTGTAATTACACACCCCTGTTAGACAGGGGCAGAAAAATTGGGCCTTAGGCACTAGTGCTGGTGCCACAACACTGCAACCCCTCACAGACACTCTAGTTGGAATGCAGGAACGAGCCCTGCTGCAAAGTATTACATCAAAAATTTTAATTACATGCCCCTGTTAAACAGGGGCTGAAAAATTGTGCCTTAGGCACTGGTGGTGGCGCCCAGAACCAAAAATGTTCTTACAAGCTATCAGCGTGATGATTGAGGAGGAAGAGGATAATTACTCAGGGATAGTCACTCAGCATCAGCATAGGCAGTCTTTGAAGGGATCTGAGATTTCAAAAAAAATTATTCGGTTACATCAGCATCAGGTGCTTGGTAGCTGGTGGTGATCCAAGACTGATTCATTTTTATGAAGGTCAGCCGATCGACCGAGTCGGTGGACAGACGCACCCTGTGATCGGTTACCACGCCTCCAGCAGCACTGAATGTGCGTTCCGAAAGAACGCTGGATGCAGGACAGGCCAGTAGCTCAATTGCATACTGTGCAAGCTCTGGCCAGTGATCCATCCTCAAGACCCAGTAACCCAGAGGATTTTCGGTGGGAAAGGTGTCCAAGTCAGATCTTGCCCCTAGGTATTCCTGCACCATGTAAAACAGACGCTGGCGATGGTTGCTGGAACCGATCATACCTTGGGGCTGCGGACCAAAAAATTGTCTGAACGCATCGGTCAGACGGCCACCTTCTCCACCGCTCCTTCTTTGACTGACCGAAGCCTCAGCAACACGTTGTCCAGAAACAGGAGTTTGTAACCTCCCAGTCTCTGGGAACGCGTTGCACAGACCTTTCTGCAAGGCCTTCCGAAGATGTTTCATCCTCTGCTCCCTCTGCGATGGCAAGATAAGGTCCGCAACCTTACCCTTGTAATGTGGATCAAGGAGGGTTGCCAGCCAGTATTGGTCCTTCTCCGTGATACCACGAATACGAGGATCCTTACGCAGGCTTTGCAGGATCAGGGGGGCCATGCAGCGTAGGTTTGCTGAGGCATTCGGTCCGGAGTCCTCTGGGTCACTAAGGACGACAACGTCCGCAGCCACCTCCTCCCAGCCACGTACAAGTCCATGTGTTTCTTGGGACTGATCCCTTAAAGACTGCTGCTGATGCTGAGTGCCAGGCTCCACCTCCATACTGACACAATCTTCCTCCTCCTCCTCGTCCTCTTCCTGTGTGATCGGCGGGCACGCAGGAACACGGTCTGGATAAAGGGAGCCTTGAGAGCTAAGGAAGTCCTCCTCTTCCTGCCTCTGTTCTGCCTCAAGTGCCCTGTCCATTATTCCACGCAGCGTGTGCTCCAACAGGTGGACAAGGGGGACAGTGTCACTGATGCATGCACTGTCACTGCTCACCATCCTCGTGGCCTCCTCGAATGGTGACAGGACAGTGCATGCATCCCTGATCATGGCCCACTGGCGTGGGGAAAAAAAACCAAGCTCCCCTGACCCTGTCCTGGTGCCATAGTCGCACAGGTACTCATTGATGGCCCTCTGCTGCATGTGCAGCCGCTGCAGCATGGCCAACGTTGAGTTCCACCTGGTGGGCATGTCACAGATTAGGCAGTTCTTGGGCAGGTTAAACTCCTTTTGGAGGTCCGTCAGCCGAGCACTGGCATTATATGACCGGCGGAAATGCACACAGACTTTCCTGGCCTGCCTCAGGACATCCTGTAAGCCCGGGTACCTGCCCAAGAACCGCTGCACCACCAAGTTAAGGACGTGAGCCAAACAGGGCACATGGGTCATTTGTCCCTGTCGGAGGGCAGAGAGGAGGTTGGTGCCATTGTCGCAAACCACCATTCCTGCCTTAAGTTGGCGTGGCGTCAACCACCTCTGAACCTGCCCCTGCAGAGCTGACAGAAACTCTGCCCCAGTGTGGCTCCTGTCCCCCAAGCACACCAGCTCAAGCACCGCATGGCATCTTTTGGCCTGCGTACTTGCGTAGCCCCTTGAACGACTACGGAGCATCGCTGGTTCCGAGGAAGAGGCCATGGAGGAAGAAGAAGAGGAGGGGGTGGAGGAGAGAGGTGTGTCACAATCATTAGCATTTTGGAGGCGTGGTGGCGGAACAACCTCCAACACTACTGCACCTTGTCCTGCATCCTTCCCAGCTGCCAGCAGAGTCACCCAATGCGCCGGGAAACTTAGGTAACGTCCCTGTCCATGCCTGCTGGACCATGAGTCAGCGGTAATATGCACCTTACCGCTGACCGCCCTGTCCAGCGAGGCATGGACATTGCCTTCCACATGCCGGTAGAGAGCCGGAATCGCCTTCCGTGAGAAAAAGTGGCGTTTGGGTACCTGCCACTGAGAAACCGCACATTTCACAAACTCACGGAAGGGGGCAGAGTCTACCAACTGAAAAGGCAGCAGTTGAAGTGCTAGCAATTTTGCCAAGCTAGCATTCAACCGCTGGGCATGTGGATGGCTGGGAGCAAACTTTTTTCGGCGGTGCAGCAGCTGGGGCAGGGAAATTTGCCTGGTACAATCTGACGTCGGTGTACCAAAAGCAGATTGCCCACAAGTACTTGGCTGTGACACACCTAATTCTACACCTTCATTGTTCTCACTGCAGGTCTCAGAGAGGACTGGAGGTCTAGTGGGGTTGGAAATCTCAGCTGATGAGGAGCAAGGAGAGATCTTTGTTCTTTGGTGTGGGTCTTTTAGATACGCTTGCCAACGAAATGCATGGCAGGTCAACATATGTCTGGTCAAGCATGTGGTACCCAAGCGGGAGATGTTTTGGCCACGTGAGATACGCTTGAGACATATGTTGCAAATAGCAGCAGTGCGATCTGATGCACTCGTCTCAAAAAAGGCCCACACCAAAGAACTTTTTGAATAACGCGCAGAGACTGCAGCGCCCTGCACATGTGGAGCTTTGGGGTGTGATGCAGTCAATGTGCTGCCCTTAGGCTGGCCCCTGGAGGGCATCCTACCTCGTTGGTGATGTGCCCCCTCCTCCTCCTCCTCTCTCCTATCAGGCACCCACGTTGAGTCAGTGACCTCATCATCCCCTCCCTCCTCATCACTGGAGCAAACCTGGCAGTATGCTGCAGCAGGGGGAGCATGACTGCCAGATTGCTCTCCTTCTTGGGCACCCCTCTGTCCGTGCTCATGTTACTGCCTTCATCGAGCTCAGTATCATCATCAGAGCCTTCCAAACGCTGGGCATCCTCCTGGAGCATGTACCCAACACTGTGGTCAAACAGTTCGAGGGACTCCTCAGGAGGACATGGTGGAGCTAGGGAAGGAGTCACTGATGACATTGAGCTGAGGGAAGAGGCCGCTGCTTTGCCAGACAAAGCACCCTGGGCATGGGTGAGAGAGGATGAGGAGGATGAGGACGGCTTGGTCATCCACTCGACCAAGTCTTCCGCATGTTGCGGCTCAACACGGCCAGCTGCCGAGAAAAAGGCCAAGCGTGTCCCATGGCCACGTGCTGATGAGAATGCACCGTCTCCACGACCAGCACTAGACACAGAGCCTGCTTGCCCTCTCTTATTGGCTTGTGACTTTCTGCCTCTCCTTCTTGGCCTTCCAGACATACTAATGGCCTGTAGCTGCACTAAGCTGGGATATATATATATATATATATATATATATATATATATATATACTGATACTGCAGCTAGCAAAATCAACTGCTTGCCTGTAGTATGAGAACACCACCAACCTTCTACAGGAACACTGTGAGGTGGACGCACCCCACTAACTTGTAGGTTTAGCTGAACACTGTGAGCAGGACGCACTGCACTAACTGTAAATAGTCTAGCTGCCTGACTGTGGTACTAATCGGATCAAAAGAACACCAGTAATTTTCTTCAGGTAGCTTTATATACTGTAACAAGATAAGCCTGCCTGTCAGTAGGAAGATAACAGGAACGGATCTAGCTGAACACTGTGAGCAGGACGCACTGTACTAAATGTAAATAGTCTAGCTGCCTGACCGTGGTACTAATAGGATCAAATAGAACACCAGTAATTGTCTTCAGGTAGCTTTATATACTGTAACCAGACAAGCCTGCCTGCCAGTAGGAAGATAACAGGAATGGATCTAGCTGAACACTGTGAGCAGGACGCACTGTACTAAATGTAAATAGTCTAGCTGCCTGACCGTGGTACTAATAGGATCAAATAGAACACCAGTAATTTTCTTCAGGTAGCTTTATATACTGTAACCAGACAAGCCTGCCTGTCAGTAGGAAGATAACAGGAACGGATCTAGCTGAACACTGTGAGCAGGACGCACTGCACTAAATGTAAATAGTCTAGAAGATAACAGGAACGGATCTAGCTGAACACTGTGAGCAGGACGCACTGCACTAAATGTAAATAGTCTAGAATTTAACAGGAACGGATCTAGCTGAACACTGTGAGCAGGACGCACTGCACTAAATATAAATAGTCTAGAAGATAACAGGAACGGATCTAGCTGAACACTGTGAGCAGGACGCACTGCACTAAATGTAAATAGTCTAGAAGATAACAGGAACGGATCTAGCTAAACTGAATACAGTGTATATATATATATATATATATATGCAACACCTGGGATGCATATATATACACAATACACTGTAAGTGCAGCTAACTGACTGACTGTTCTGCCTAATCTATCTAACTCAAATCAAATGACACTGTCTCCCTGTCTATCTCTTTCAACGCCGGAACACACACTACACAGGGCCGCCGTGTAGGCGGCCTTATATAGTGTGGGGCATGTACTAAATCCCCTGAGCCATAATTGGCCAAAGCCTCCTTGGCTTTGGCCAATTACGGCTCTCTGTTCAGGCGGCGCTGTGATTGGCCAAGCATGCGGGTCATAGTGCATTCTTGGCCAATCATCAGCAAGCAATGCACTGCGATGCCGCAGTGAATTATCGGCCGTGACGCGCCACACGAACACAAAGCTCATCCCTACACAGGAGATATGGATGTATGCATAGCTTACAGCCATCTTTCTACGACATTGTGCCTTCCACCCCCCCCCAGTGTTATCCTGTGTCTTCCTTCCATCCACCCAACCACCCACCCACAGTGTTCCCCTGTGTCTTCCACCCAACAGTGTCCCCCTGTGCCTTCCACCCCACCCCCACAGTGTCCCTCTGTGCCTTCCACCCACCCACCCACAGTGTTCCCCTGTGTCCTCCACCCACCATGTCCCCCTGTGTCCTCCACCCATGGTGTCCCACCCGATGGCTACCTTGAGAGACACTGTGCTGAGTCTGGAGGATCCCAGTGCTCTGCTGTGTGCCCTGTGTTTTGTTTTGTGCCCTGCTATTTGCCCTACTGTGTGCCCCGTGGCCTGTGAGGTGCCCCATGCCCTGTGATATGCCTTGCTGTGTACCCCCCAGAATTGCCATACTGTGTGCCACATGCCCTGTGTTGTGTCCTTTGCCCTGCTATGTGCCCCATGCCCTGCTGTGTACCGCCTGATGTGACCTACTGTGTGCCCTGTGATGTGCTCTACTGTGTGCCCCATGCCCTGTGATGTGCTGTGTACTCCCTGATGTGCCCTACTGTGTGCCCCATGCCCTGTGATGTGCCCTGCTGTGTACCACCTAAAGTGCCCTGTGACCCATGATGTTCCCTACTGTGTGACCTACTGTCTGCCCCATGCCCTGTGATGTGCTCCGTGCCCTGCTGTATACTCCCTGATGTGACCTGTGATGTGCCCTGCTGTGTACCGCCAAATGTGCCCTGTTTCCAAAGATGTGCCCTGGGATGTGCCCTGTGCTCTGCTGTGTGCCCTACTATGTGCCACATGCCCTGTGATGTGCCATATGCCCTGCTGTGTACCTCCTGATGTGCCCCGCTGTGTACCCCATGATGTGCCTACTGTGTGCCCCATGCCCTGCTGTGTACCCCCTGATGTTCTCTGTGCCCCCTGTGATGCCCCATGCTGTGCTCAATAATGTGCCCTGCTGTGTACAGCATAATAAACCCTGCTGTGTGCCCCGTGATGTGCCCTGCTGTGTACCCCCTGATGTTCCCTGTTCCCCCTGTGATGCACTATGCTTTGTTCAATAATGTGCCCTGCTGTGTACTGCATAATAAACCCTTCTGTGTGCCCCGTGCCCTGCTGTGTACCCCCTGATGTGTCCTGTACCCTACTGTGTGTCCTGTGATGTGCCCCATGCCCTGTGATGTTCTCAGTGCCCTGCTTTGTACCCCCTGATGTGCCCCGTGATGTGCCCTACTATGTGTCCTGTGATGTGCCCCTTGCCCTGTGATGTTCTCATTGCCCTGCTGTGTACCCCCTGATGTGCCCTTTGCCCCATTATGTGCCTTTCTGTGTGCCCTTTGATGTGCCCTACTGTGTGGCCCATGCCCCGTGGTGTTCCCTGCTGTGTACCTCTTGATGTGCCATGTGCCCTGCTGTGTGCCCCATGCCCTGTGATGTGCCTGTGCCCTGCTGTGTGCCTTACTGTGTGCCCCCATGATTTATGTAGGTGGGGCTTTGTGTAGGTGTGGCTTCTATTGCCCGGGGGCCCCATGAGTTTGCAGTCTGCCCCTGATAGTGACTTGGGACCTGAACAACATGTCAGTTGCGTACAACTTTTCATGTGCCCAATGCGTGATATCCTTACAATCACCAGATAGTACATACAATGCTGTGAAAAAGTATTTGCCCCCTTTCTGATTTTTTATGTTTTTTTGCATGTTTGTCACACTTAAATGACTCATTGTCAGAAACCATGAATCAGACCAAGACAGAAGTACAGTTAAATCACACTTATTTAATAAAAAAAGTAAATAGAACAAACGTAGTCAAAGTTCGGTAACCCGAACGGGTAGTTAGACAAGCCAGAAAGTCGGGAAGCCAGAGATCAGCTGCCAGGGCTGGGCTCAGCCCATCCTTCTCTGAGCTGGCCGCTCAGCTGTCGGCTAATTGCCAGCTCCCATCTCTCTCCACATTTACCCAGCTGTTGATGATCCTGCTCGTCAGTCCTGCCTACTTAAGCTGTCCAGTCCAGAGGAGCTCTGCCTTCGCCTTGGTCACATCACAAGAAACTATCCGCTGCATTCCTGTTTAAAGACTGGCTTTGCTGACATGCCTTCTGGCTCCAGATCCTGCTTGCTGTTCCACTACTTTGATCCCTGACTTTTGCTTGGCTGACTATCTGTTTCGGTTACTGAACTTTGGCTATGTTTTGACGTTTGTTTTTTTTACTTTTAATATTAAACAAGTGTGATTTAACTGTACTTCTGTCTCGGTCTGATTTCATGGTTTCTGACAGTAGGCGAAGGCCATGTTCAGAAGATACAGTCAATCCACTTATTGGTAATATTTTTTCCAGATTGGATGAGCAGGATCACCGCATGGATCAGTTTTCCATAGCGTTACAAACGCTCCTGAATCGCACAGCTCACCTGGAATCCCCCACTGTTGCTGCTCTGGTACAACCTGAGTTGCAGGCCGTCTCTGCTGCTGCGCCAGTCTCTGTGCAGGCACCCGCCTTGATATAACCTCTATAAGAGGTATGTCTGGTTCCGCTCTGCTTCCCCAGCGATTTGGGGATGATCCAGTTCAATGCAGAAGGTTTCTCAACCAGGTTGAGATATACTTTGAGATGCTGCCCCAGGCGTTTCCTACGGACAGAAGCAAAGTAGGTTTTGTGATATCTTTGCTTTCTGAGAGAACCTGGGCAAACCCTCTATGGGGGACACAAAAACCTGTTGTCTTGAGTTATCCTGAGTTTGTGGCCTCCTTTAAAAGGGTATTTGACGTTCCCGCACTCTCCGCTTCTGCTGCCAAGTGCCTCATGTCCACCAGAGTACGACAACTGTTGCCAACTACACCATCGAATTCCATACACTGGCAACATAGGTTGCTTGGAACAATGAGGCCCTCATGGCTGCTTTTTCTCATGGCCTCTTGGATTCCATCAAGAATGAGATAGCAGCCCGAGATATACTGAGCTGGAGAAGTTGATCATGTTTACCATCCTCATTGACTCCAGACTCAGAGAAAGACTCTCTTAAAGAGCGCTTGCTGATGCCTCCTGTACGTTTGCCTCCGAGCTTTGCAGTCCCACCCGTGCGTCCCTCACCTCCCATGCCTCCTGGTACCGAGTCAGTCAGTGAAGATGAACCCATGCACTTGGGTTTCACGTGTCTCTCTGAAGATGAGAGAACCTTTTAGGAGGAGGGAGAGATTGTGCCTTTATTGTGGCCAGGCAGGTCACTTTTTGAAGTCTTGTCCTACCCATCACAGGAACGCCCGAACCTTGAGGTCCTGTCATGGACAGACCTTAGGTGGCGTTGTTTCGTCCCCAGTTATCCAGAAGGATAAGCCCCTGGTTTCAGTCACCCTTTCTTGGGCTGAGTCATCCATCAAGATACAGGCTCTAATTGACTCTGGGGCTGCAGGCCTGTTCATTGATGCTGCCTTTGTATCAAAGCACTCAATTCCGCTGAAGCTGTGTGACACTCCACTTGAGGCTCTTGACGGGAGACCTCTACAGCCTGCCCATGTGACTCATGAGATGGTTCCATTGTCCATGGCTATAGGGGCTCTTCACCATGAGATAATCCAATTCCAAGTTATTTCCTTACCTAAGTTTCCGCTGGTTATTGGTTATCCTTGGTTACAGAGGCACAACCCTTTTTTTGATTGGCTCCATGCTAAGGTTCTCTCCTGGTCACCACAATGCAGTGAGACATGCTTCCAGAAGGTAGCCCAGGTCCTGTGCACCTCTTCACCCTCCTCCCTGCCAGAGGAGTACCGTGATTTTAGTGATGTCTTTGGCAAAGGTCAAGCCAGTAGTTTGCCTCCACTTCGGCCGTATGATTACACAATTAACCTTCAACCTGGTGCCATACCCCCTCGTGGCCAGGTTTACCCTTTGTTGGTCTTGGAGGATAAGGCCTTGGAGTAGTATGTTGCAGATGCATGAAAAAGGGAAGTAGAGAGGATGGGGATTATTGTGGTGCCAAAACAACTAGATTAAAAATTAATTAAAATGATAAATTTTATTACATGGCATCAAAAACAAATAGTATATACATAAATTCCTATTCAAATCAAGCATTGAAAAGGGAGCACATATAATTTTACTATTGGCCAGAATAGTATAGGCCTTACATAATTGCGGGTCAAGTCTTCCCTACATGTTTCGCCAAGCCTTTCGTTTCCTCAGGGGAGTGGGACATGACCAGTATAAAGTAGATAACACTCTAAAGAAAGAAAATAAGAAGCATAGCATGAATTAATTATAACAAAATAAAAACATGATGCGTGATATTGAAGGTTAGGGCGGCAAGATACTAACAGTCCCACCCCTCTCACTCACGGTGGAAATCAACCCGCCAATATGCCGAAGAGTCCCCATACTTACCCCAGTGTGCTCAGCTGGCAAAGTCAGCACGAGGCTGCAGGGGGCAAGAGGTGACCAATATAATCTAGAATGACAAAAAAGATCTTGAGTAGAGACAAATAACTCTCTCAGAGCTGATATTTGTCCCAATATATAGGGCCAACATGGCCTCAATACGTACCAGAATTAAGTCTAAAAAAGGTTTGGTGCAGGGGCGCAGAGACAACCAGGGATATCCAATCAGTCAGGGAGGAACTTTATTTTATTGATATAGCTAAAATGCGATGGATAAAAAAAATTGAAAAATAATAAATAAATAAAATAGTGATAAAAAATATTTATTAGAAATAAATCTTGAAAAGAATGTGAGATAGGTAAAGACTGTTGCTTACCCATTATACGTAATGAACGTTTCTAGTCTTCAAAAAAGACTCAAGTAAGCAGGAAGTAAAGCACATAAAAGAGTGCCCAGGCAAGGAGCCAAACACTCCAGAGATGTCCAGCCAAAGAAGTCCTGCAGCAGAAAATAGGAACGAAGGATATAACAAACACCAGAGTGACAGGATAGAGACAGCCTGGATAAATGGGATATATGGGGCGAAAAGTCCCCCAGCCTAAGTACTAACCTCATGTGAAAGGATCAGAAATAACAGGGTCCCTGTAGAACCAGCGAAGGGCCACTGGCTCAGTCAGCCTTTATATCCGCCACCCGATCGGCATGTGACGTCACCGACCGGGAGAGGGCGTAAAGCAGCCACCACGCCTGTGCAATATCCTCATTTAAAAGCCTACCATTCCCAGAATGCCAAGCGTGACGTCAAACGCATCATACGACCCAAGTAGCACGGTGCGAGATGACGTGGTTGGAGACATTGAAGCGCTATCCAATGAGATGAATTACAGGGATAGGAGACGTATCAATGGGGGCAGATGTATACATAAGCAGATGGTTTGAGATGGGGATAGGGGGCGATGGATGGCCGATGGGAGGGCCAGGTGTCAGTGACAAAAGGCCCTTGGGTGTCCATACAGCCACAAGTAGTGATCGAAATGTCCGCCCAAAAAGGGCGAATCCTATGCGTTCCAAAGACAGTGGGAAACATAGAAAAGAGTGGGGAGATGGGGAGATGAGGATAAGAGTAGATAGAGGGGGGATGAGATAGTGGGACAAAGAAATGCCATGCAGAGCTCAAATGCGGGCACAACCTATCCCACTCATACCAAGTCGTCCCATCAATTCACGCAGCATGTATGTATAAGAAAAACAAAAATGCACAATAGTATAAAATAAACAATAATACAATACATAGAAGATAATATATGAATTTAAAACAAAAACAAATTAATAAAATACAAATTGTTATTAATATCAATATCTACATATTTATAACGATTGAAGAATTGAAATAAGATAGTGACAGTTTAGTCAATGATATTTAACCTAAGAATTGTGTATGTGGATCCAAAGAATGGTCAAGGGATCCCAAATATTGTGCAGTAAGTAGCCAGAACAGGGGTACAAAGGGGAGGGAGGGGGAAAAGATTGTAAAGGGCCAATGAGATCGAATATAAGCCAAGGGCCCTGAAACAAGAACCGAATCACATCAAGCGGAGGCGCAGTAAAATAATGGGTGTGAGATGTGATAGGATATATATCAGTGTACAAACTTGATAATAGTAATAATTTCTATGAATGCTACAATAGCTATAAAAAAGACTTGAAACTGATATACTCATTTAAACCCGGATATTTAATGGCATCTAAAGTATGTATCCACTTAGTTTCTAACTGCAGCAAGGTTGTATCGATTCCTCCGCCTCGTACATGTAGCGGTACATGTTCAAGTGCAGCAAAATGAACAATGCTGGAGTCAAAGTCATGTTGGCAACCAATATGTCTGTTTAAAGCAGTGGTGGTTAAGCGTTTAAACAAAGGCATGATATGGTCCCTGATTCACTTGAAAAAAGGGTGTTTCGTCTTTCCGACGTAAAAGCAACCACATTGACAGTTAGCCAAGTAGACAACTCCCACAGATTTGCATGCGATTCTATGTTCAACTGTGTAAACATGATCGTTGGGAAGAATGACATCTCTGGAGTTGGAAATAAAGGAATAAATGTCACATCTCCCACAAGTGAATGTGCTACAGATATAGAATTATCAATATTTCTGGGCAGATGCACTTTCTCAAGGTTTCATCCACAAGTCCTCGTCTCCTGTTGGTGCTGGTTTCTTCTTTGTGATGAAAAGAGCGGTGAACTGAGACCCTGTATTGATTATAGGGATCTCAATCGTTTCACAATTAAGAATGCCTATCCGATTCCATTGATTACGAAGTTATTTGACTGCCTCAAGGAAGCAATGGTTTTCACTAAGCTTGATTTGAGAGGGGCATACAATCTCGTGAGGATTAAGGAGGCCGACGAGTGGAAAACTGCATTTAATACCAGAACAGGCCATTATGAGTACCTCGTAATGCCTTTTGGCCTTTGTAATGCCCCAGCAGTTTTCCAGGAATTTATTAACGATGTCCTCCGACATTTGTTGCAGTTATGTGTGGTGGTTTATGTCAATGATATCCTCATATTTTCCAAGTCCCCGGAGAGCCACCATACAGATGTCTGTCATGTGCTTCAGAAACTAAGAGAGAACAATCTCTATTGTAAACTGGAGGAGTGCGAGTTCCATCGTGAACAGGTTATATTCTTGGGCTATGTAATTTCCACTGCTGTTTTTTTCATGGGCCCAGAGAAACTTTCAGCAGTCCTACAGTGGCCCAGACACAAGGGTTTATGTCCTCTGCAGCGTTTCCCGGGCTTTGCCAACTATTATCGGAAGTTTATTCGTAACTTCTCGTCTCTGGTCAAGCCCCTGACTGATATGACCAGAAAGGACGGTAACCCACAGAGTTGGTCTCTGGAGTCCATTAAGGCCTTTGAGAGTCTCAAGGCTGCCTTTGTTTCTGCTCCTGTGTTGGCACATTCTGATCCTATGTTACCTTTTATCCTTGAGGTTGATGCTTCTGAGACTGGTGTTGGCGCCCTTCTGTCTCACCTACCTCTGAGAGCGCTATGCATCCTTGTGGCTACTTTTCCAAGAAATTGTCACCTGCGGAATGCAATTACGAGATTGGTGACAGAGAGCTGTTGGCGATCATTTTAGCCCTGAAAGAATGGAGACATCTACTCGAAGGTACCACTGTGCCGGTTCTCATTCTTACTGACCATAAGAATCTCACATTCTTGTCTGAGGCTAAATGCCTCTCTCCCAGAAGGGTGCAATGGGCTCTTTTCTTGTCAAGTTTCAATTACATTGTTTCATTCTTACCCGGTACTAAGAGTGTAAGGACTGATGCCTTGTCACGACAATTTTCCTCCACTTCCAGGTTGGAGTTGGTTCCTGTTCCTGTGATTCCTCCTGATTGTATTCTTAGTAGGTTCGCACCAGTCTCACTTCTTCTTTGGGTGACAAAATTCTTGCTGCTCAGGTCCATGCTCCCCTGAGAAACCTTGTGACTGCTGCTTTGTCCCAGAGAGTCTCCATACTGCCGTGCTCCAGACTTACCATTCTTCTAAGGCAACTGGCCACCCTGGGAAGAATCAACTCATTTGGGCCATTTGCCAACAATTCTGGTGGCCTAGTCCGCGTGCTGATGTAACTGCCTTCGTATTTTCCTGTTCCGTGTGTGCTCAGAGTAAGACTCCACGACACCTTCCAGTGGGCCTCCTACAACCCATACCCAATGGAGAGAGGCCCTGGACCCACCTGTCTATGGATTTCATTGTGGAGTTACCATGTTATCCTTATGGTGGTTGACTGGTTCTCAAAGATGTGTCATTGTATTCCACTTAAGAAGCTGCCCACTTCTAAGGAACTGGCTGCCCTTTTTGCTTGGGAGAGCTTTTGCTTACATGGGCTACCAAAGGTGATTGTCTCGGACAGGGTTAGTCAGTTTGTGTCCCGGTTCTGGCGAGCCTTTTGTGCACAGTTGCTTTCTCCTCTGCATATCACCCGCAGTCTAACGGGGCCGCAAAATGAGCCAATCAGTCTTTGGAGCAATTCATATGTTGCTATATTTCTGACCATCATAACAACTGGTCAGACCTATTACCATGAGCAGAGTTTGCTCACAACAGTGCCTTTAATTCTGCTTCCCGATTGTCCCTGTTTATGGCGAATTATGGTTTCCAACCCTCCATGTTGCCTGACTCGTTTGATCCGCAGAGTATTCCTGCGTTAATGGAGCATCTCTATGGTCTTCGTTCCACTTGGGCACAAGTCCAGGGGGCTTTGCATCATGCTAATGATAGGTACAGACTCCATGCTGACCGCAGACGCCTGCCTGCGTCTTCCTACCAGGTTGTGGACAGGGTCTGGCTGTCATCTCGCAACCTCGGACTTCGTGTTCCCTCACTGAAGTTTGCACCTCGGTTTATTGGGCCTTTCCGTATTCTTTGCAGGATTAACCCAGTGGCTTATGCATTAGACATTCCTTCCAAAATGCGTATTTCAAATGTATTTCATGTCTCCTTATTAAAACCTTTGGTCTGCAACCACCTCGGTGCCACGTCCTCACCCTGTACAGGTTGAGAACCATGAGGAGTATGAAGTACAGTCCATTGTTGACTCCCGTAGGTTCCGTGGGCACATACAGTACCTGGTGCATTGGAAAGGGTATGGTCCGGAGGAATGCTCTTGGGTCTCATCCTCGGACTTACATGCCCCTATCCTCCTCTGTGATTTTCATAGACTTTTTTCCCCTCAAGCCTGGTGGACCTCTGAGGGGGAAGGGTTGTTGAGGAGGAGATACTGTCAGGACTGGGTTCAGCCCTTCTTTCTCTGAGCTGGCCGCTCAGCTGTCGGCTAGTTGCCAGCTCCCATCTCTCTCCACAGTTACCCAGCTGTTGATGATCCTGCTCATCAGTCCTGCCTACTTAAGCCATCCAGACCAGAGGAGCTCTGCTTTCGCCTTGGTCACATCACAAGAAACTATCTCCTGCGATCCTGTTTAAAGACTGGTGACATCCCTTCTGGATCCAGATCATGCTTGTTGTTCCACTATTCTGATCCCTGACTTCTGCTTGGCTGACTATCCGTTCCGGTTACTGAACTTTGGCTATGTTTTGACTATGTTTACTCTTTTTACTTTTATTATTAAACAAGTGTGATTTAACTGTACTTCTGTCTCGGTCTGATTTCATGGTTTCTGACATCAGCATAGGGGAACAGCAAGCAGGATCTGGAGCCAGAAGGAATGTCATCCAAGCAAGTCTTTAACAGAAATGCAGGAGATAGTCTCTGTGATGTTGACCAACGTGAAGGCAGAGATCATCTGGACTGGATGGCTTAAGTAGGCAGTACTGACAAGCTGGATATCAGCAATGGGTGAGTCACCATGGAGAGATAGGAAAACAAAGTCGGAGGTTGCGAGATGACAGCCAGACTCTGCCCCCAACCTGGTAGGAATGCGCAGGCAGGCGTCTGCAGTCAGCATGGAGTCTGTACCTATCATTAGCATGTCGCAAAGCCTCCTGGACTTGTGCCCAAGGGTAACGACCACGGAAATGCTCCTCTAACGCAGGAATACTCTGCGAAACAAATGAGTCAGGCAACATGGGAGGTTGGAAACCATAGTTCGCCAAAAACGGGGACAATCGGGCAGCAGAATTCAAGGCACTATTATGAGCAAACTCTGCCCATGGTAAGAGTTCTGACCAGTTTTTATGGTAAAAAATATAGCAACGTAGGAATTGCTCCAAGGACTGAATGGCTTGTCCTGTGGCCCCATTAGACTGCGGGTGATACGCAGAGGAGAAAGCAAGCTGAATTCCCAACTGTGCACAAAAGGCTAGCCAGAACCGGGACACAAACTACCCCTGTCCAAGACAATCACTTTAGGTAGCCCATGTATGAGAAAGATCTCCCGAGCAAAAATGGTAGCCAGTTCCTTAGAAGTGGGCAACTTCTTAAGTGGAACACAATGAGACATTTTCAAGAACCATTCAACCACCATAAGGATAACTGTGTTGCCCTGGGAGTTGGGTAACTCCACAATGAAATCCATAGACAGGTGGGTCCAGGGCCTCTCTCTATTGGGTATGGGTTGTAGGAGGCCCACTGGAAGGTGTCGAGGAGTCTTACTCTAAGCACACACGGAACAGGCAGCTATGAAGGCAGTTACAAGGCACATAGACTAGGCCACCAGAATTGTTGGGATATGGCCCAAAAGAGTTGATACTTCCCAGGGTGGCCAGCAGCCTTTGGAGAATGTAAGTCTGGAGCATGGCAGTACGGAGACTCTCTCGGACAAAGCAGCGGTCACAAGGTTTCTCAGGAGGAGCATGGATCTAGGATACAAATTTATTCGAAGTTATGAATTATCCAAAATAACGAATGCCGTATCTTAAAGAATGGAACGTAACAAATAATAATAAAAACGTTGTATTATTATTATTCATTATCAATTTGTTCCATTTGTTTAGATGTGTCATTCATTATTTTGCATAATTCGTGACAGTATTCAGATAAATTTGTAATCATTACTAACAGCCAAATTTGAAAGGAAATTCCAATACCTATAATTTAATAGTTATTATTTCAAAGTTTCGGATTTTGTTTTTTTTTTTTTTTGTTTGTTTTTTTTTTTTATGGATTTTCTTTTTCATTTTCAAATCTTAGAATTTTTGGATTTTCTAATCTTCGAATTCCAAAATTCCAAAAATTCAAAAATTCTGAAAATTCAAAAATTCTGAAAATTCGGATTTCCTTTCAAATTTCAGAATTTCCAAATTTTCGAATTTTCAAAAAAAACAAAAAACAAATTAAACGAAAATGAACAAATTTTTCTGCAGTGCACATGTCTAAAGTTTAGGCAACAAAACCACAACAAAATCAATGCACTTTTAGAGTACATCCTCAAAAGGTACAGCATCCACTAGTGCTGAACACCTTCTTCCTTAAAGGATAAGTTCACCTTTTGTAACATGTTACACCCATATTCAGGGTGTAACCTGTAACTGTAGCACCGCCCCGCAGCCCCCCAATCCCCCCGCTATGACAGTGAGCGGGGGATCTTCTTCTCCCACTTGTTGTCACAATATAAGTAAAATATGGGGCTCCACCCGCCGGCAGCATCATTCATTCATTCAGTTCAGTAAATGTGAAAACTACAAGTACCGACATCCTTTGCAGTTGTCTGCTTATAGTTCTACATGAACTATTATGGTGCTGTTAAGCACTCTGGTAGTTCATGGATTGTTCCTGTCAGTGTGACACTGACTGACAGTCTGTAGGAGTCCTGAAAGGCACCCCTGATCTGCTGATCCTGGGTGCAATGCTTTCCAGGCTCCTACAAAAAAATATAATACATTTTTCTACCTAGAAAAAAAGGTGCATTTATTTATTTATTTTAAAAAGTGATCTTGTCCTTTAAAGGGCTAAATTTTGACAGGAAAATGTCAAAATCTGCATATGGAACAACCTACATTTTTACCTTCTGAAGATTTTGAAGAGTGTTCTGAGAGGTGAATTGGACATTGTCAAGGTAGACAATCCCTCAGCAGGGCAAGCAACTTCTTCACTTAGTTCTGGACAACTTGCTTAATAATTGTGACTACCTGTTGGTTATCATCATCCCTATCCCTGATTGCTTGAACAAAACAGGATTCACACAGAGTTTTCTGGCTAAAGCCCAAGTGCCACAGATTCAGCAAATATCAGGTCAAGAGAAAGTGATGGCAATGATAGGAGAAATAGCAAGAACTTCTCCTATGACACACTGCCTTGATCTTGGTGAAAACCTAGCCTTGGGTGATGGTGACAGTTGCTTTTTTCACTGGAGTAATGCTGAAATTTAGATATGGGTGGGGGGGGGGCTAAATCCCAGCTTCCCATTATGCCTGAAAAGAATAAGCCTTTATTTAAAGAAGTTCTTTACATTCTTGGCAAGGGATGACAGTGGTAATAGGTGCATGCTTAAAAAGGATTATTTACAAATCTGACTCTGAAATAAAAGATAGGGCAAAGGGGAAGATTAGATCCATTCTGAGCACAAGGAATAAAGGCCACCTCAAGCAAAACTAGCAGTCGAGCTTCTAGCAGGGGAGAAGGAAAGCACTGGAGGATAAACATAACCATGGTGTCAAATCAAAGGTAACCTCTTTAAAGCAGATGACGGGGCCATATTTAATTGGCCCACCTGGTGTCTAACATCACCATGCAAGCTCCTTGGACATTCATAGGTCAATGCATAAGTGTGGATAACTGAGACCAAGGCACACTGAGTCATATCCAGAGCTCAGCTACGGAATGCAGGAAGTGTTCCAGCAGTCATAACGCATATCAACAAAAGGGGGGGGGGTGCCTATGGGATGCCTACCTTGAAAACCTATAGGGTGAAAATACATAGGGAACACAAAATGCATAATTAGACTTTTTAGTGGGGATCTGTTGCCCCAGACATGGTTGAATTTTGTCTGCAACTGTCCCAGATACAGTTGGAAAATATTAGCAATCAACCACACTAGGAGTCTACCTCAGTCTACTACTGTATCTCATGCAATAGACACTCATACTAGTTTAATATCTTGTATAATGAAGAAAAACAGCATTACCCTTTGAATACATCAATATTTGAACCATAGAGTGGGTCTTCTGAATTATTAGATTTCTGCTCAATACTTTGACTGCATATCTCAGCAACCTTTTGGGTTTCTGACACTTGGGCTTTATCCCTCTCTTTCCCTCTCCCTTTGCTGGAGTGTTTTTTAATCCCTTGCTGTTTTTTGCCCTCATCAGCAGGAGTTGGATCTTGAAACCCCAAACTCAGCCTATTCAGTTTGGTGAACATGTGAATGAACTGGTCATAACTGATCCTTACAAATCCTTAGGCAAAACAGTAGCATATGTGACATGCAACTATGTAGTTAGCTTTTTGACAGAGTTCCGTTTTAACATGTAAAATACAGTACATAAATAGAGTTTTATCAGCCTCTCAGTTTATGCCCTTATTTGTAAAAATAAAGCTACATTTGTTACAGCTGCAGTTGCATATAGGAATTAAAGGAATCATAAAAGTTAGATTTTCCATGATGTAGAAATAAAAACATATTAGTAATTGCAGAATAAGAAAATATATATGCATTCCACGAATAAGGCGCAAGACAAATTTTTTGCCTTAATGATGCAGTCTCTCACATCTCAACTGGAGGGAATCATCATTCTCGGAGGAGACTCAAATATAGCGTTTGATCTGGCTCTAGACAAATCAGGATGAGGCCGGCCCCATTCCAGGCGTCCCCCCAAACATAGTTTAAAAATTGCCAAACTCCTCTTTAATTCAGGACTAGTTGACATCTGGAGGGAACGCAACCCCCGTACCAAAGATCACACTCATTACTCTGCCCCGCACCAGACCTATGCCAGGATAGATCATGTTTTCCTCCAAGCGTCACACATTCCCCTCGCGGTAAAATCTTCTATCAAATAATCACCTATCTCAGATCACTCTATGGTCATGCTCGCAATACGCTAAGCCAATAACACCAAAAATAATTTAAATGGCGACTTAACGAATCGTTACTAAGTAATCCGGTCCACTGCACCCTGCGAACGAAGGAACTTTAAAGAATACTTTTTCACGAATGACACAGAGAAAATCTCCCCAGCTACTCTATGGGCAGCCCACAAAGCGGTAATGAGGGGCAAAATCATCCAGCTTTCTTCCCGTATTAAAAAAGAACACCTAGCCGAGATTGAGAGCCTTACTAAAGAATACCAGGAATCTTGTAAGCGTAACAAATGTGAACACACTCAGTCCTCTCAACAAAAACTAGAAGCAGACAGGTTAAGGCTCAACCTGGCCCTCACTACGGAGGTTGAGAAGCACCTTCGTTGGTCGAGGGCAAAGTTTTACTCTCAAAAAGATAAGATTGGGTCCAAATTAGCCGTCAAGCTTTCCCCCGAACCCCGTCAGTTGGCTTTCCCCAAAATCTGATTACCATCAGGCGCACTCACACAAAATCCACAAAGTATCATGGAATGTTTCCATGACTCTTGTTGCTCTCTTTTCTTTTTCCTTCTCTCTTTTCTTCCTTCTTCTTCTTAACATGGCGATGAAGCATCTCTACTAGCTCATTGGATACAGGTGCAAGTTGGCTGAGAATTTTTTTTTCTTTTTTCTTTTAATTACATTGTTGAATGCAGAGGCTGAGGCCGGAACGTATGAATCCCAGAAACGATCGCCCAATAACATTCCAAACTGATTGTTTAATCTATGACTACGTTTAGCACCATAGCCACCACTATGAAAACATAAAGGGCGGAACAGGGCAGACATGATTCTTCCACTCTGGCAACCATTTTATTATCTAGAGTAGGGATGAGCCGAACACCCCCCGGTTCGGTTCACACCAGAACCTGCGAACGGACTGAAAGTTCGCACGAACGTTAGAACCCCATTGACGTCTATGGGACTCGAACGTTCAAAATCAAAAGTGCTCATTTTAAAGGCTAATTTGCACGGTATTGTCCTAAAAAGGGTTTGGGGACCCGGGTCCTACCCCAGGGGACATGTATCAATGCAAAAAAAACTTTAAAAACGTCCATTTTTTCGGGAGCAGTGATTTTAATGATGCTTAAAGTAAAAAAAAAAAAAGTGAAATATTCCTTTAAATATCGTACCTGGGGGATGTCTATAGTATGCCTGTAAAGTGGCGTGTGTTTCCCATGCTTAGAACAGTCCCTGCACAAAATTAAATTTTTAAAGGAATAAAAGTCATTTAAAACTGCTTGAAGCATTAATGTAATGTTGGGTCCTGGCAATATGGATGAAAATCAGTGAGACAAATGGCATGGGTACCCCCCAGTCCATTACCAGGCCCTTTGGGTCTTGTATGGATTATTAAGGGGAACCCCGCACCCAAATTAAAATAAGGAAAGGTGTGGGGCCACCAGGCCCTATATACTCTGAACAGCAGTATACAGGCGGTGCAAACAAGACAGGGACTGTAGGTTTGATGTTAAGTAGAATCTCTTTGTAATTTTGAACGGGTACATTTTTAACGTGTTTAGCTCCAGCCAAAAAATCTTTTTTAAGCTTTTTGGAAAACATAGGGAAGGGTTATCACCCCTGTGACATTTGTTTTGCTGTCTTTCCTCCTCTTCAGAAGATTTCACCTCACTTTTTGTCCCAATGAAAAATGTTTTTTGAAAATTTGGGTGTTTTTGTGGAACAAGGATTGGAAAGCATCAGTGGAAAGGAGAATTTTTTTTTTCCCATATTAAATCTTACAGGAGAGAATTTCCCTTCCTAGGGGTAGATTTCATCTCACTTCCTGTTGTCTCCTTCCGTTTGCAAGTAGGAGTCGTTTGTAAGTTAGATGTTTGAAAGTAGGGTCCTGCCCTATATACTCAGCAGAAATTTGGGCCTTAGGTGTTGCTGTGGCCACAACACTGTAAGCCCTCGCAGGGCCCTGCTGGTGAAATATTAGATCAAGAATTGTAATTACATGCCCCTGTTGAACAGGAGCTGAAAAATTAGGCCTTAGGCACTGGTGCTGGTGCCACAACACTGCAACCCCTCACAGACACTCTAGTTGGAATGCAGGAACGAGCCCTGCTGCAAAGTATTACATCAAAAATTGTAATTACACGCCCCTGTTAAACAGGGGCTGAAAAATTGTGCCTTATACACTGGTGGTGGCGCCCAGAACCGAAAATGTACTTACAAGCTATCAGCGTGATGATTGAGGAGGACGAGGATAATTACTCAGGGATAGTCACTCAGCATCAGCATAGGCAGTCTTTGAAGGGATCTGAGATTTCAAAAAAAATTATTCGGTTACATCAGCATCAGGTGCTTGGTAGCTGGTGGTGATCCAAGACTGATTCATTTTTATGAAGGTCAGTCGATCGATCGAGTCGGTGGACAGACGCACCCTGTGATCGGTTACCACGCCTCCAGCAGCACTGAATGTGCGTTCCGAAAGAACGCTGGATGCAGGACAGGCCAGTAGCTCAATTGCATACTGTGCAAGCTCTGGCCAGTGATCCATCCTCAAGACCCAGTAACCCAGAGATTTTTCGGTGGGAAAGGTGTCCAAGTCTGATCTTGCCCCTAGGTATTCCTGCACCATGTAAAACAGACGCTGGCGATGGTTGCTGGAACCGATCATACCTTGGGGCTGCGGACCAAAAAATTGTCTGAACGCATCGGTCAGACGGCCACCTTCTCCACTGCTCCTTCTTTGACTGACCGAAGCCTCAGCAACACGTTGTCCAGAAACAGGAGTTTGTAACCTCCCAGTCTCTGGGAACGCGTTGCACAGACCTTTCTGCAAGGCCTCCCGAAGATGTTTCATCCTCTGCTCCCTCTGCGATGGCAAGATAAGGTCCGCAACCTTACCCTTGTAACGTGGATCAAGGAGGGTTGCCAGCCAGTATTGGTCCTTCTCCTTGATACCACGAATACGAGGATCCTTACGCAGGCTTTGCAGGATCAGGGAGGCCATGCAGCGTAGGTTTGCTGAGGCATTCGGTCCGGAGTCCTCTGGGTCACTAAGGACGACATGGTCCACAGCCACCTCCTCCCAGCCACGTACAAGTCCATGTGTTTCTTGGGACTGATCCCTTAAAGACTGCTGCTGAGTGCCAGGCTCCACCTCCATACTGACACAATCTTCCTCCTCCTCCTCCTCCTCGTCCTCTTCCTGTGTGATCAGCGGGCACGCAGGAACACTGTCTGGATAAAGGGGGCCTTGGGAGCTAAGGAAGTCCTCCTCTTCCTGCCTCTGTTCTGCCTCAAGTGCCCTGTCCATTATTCCACGCAGCGTGTGCTCCAACAGGTGGACAAGGGGGACAGTGTCACTGATGCATGCACTGTCACTGCTCACCATCCTCGTGGCCTCCTCAAATGGTGACAGGACAGTGCATGCATCCCTGATCATGGCCCACTGGCGTGGGGAAAAAAAACCAAGCTCCCCTGATCCTGTCCTGGTGCCATAGTCGCACAGGTACTCATTGATGGCCCTCTGCTGCGTGTGCAGCCGCTGCAGCATGGCCAACGTTGAGTTCCACCTGGTGGGCATGTCACAGATTAGGCGGTTCTTGGGCAGGTTAAACTCCTTTTGGAGGTCCGTCAGCCGAGCACTGGCATTATATGACCGGCGGAAATGCACACAGACTTTCCTGGCCTGCCTCAGGACATCCTGTAAGCCCGGGTACCTGCCCAAGAACCGCTGCACCACCAAGTTAAGGACGTGAGCCAAACAGGGCACATGGGTCATTTGTCCCTGTCGGAGGGCAGAGAGGAGGTTGGTGCCATTGTCGCAAACCACCATTCCTGCCTTAAGTTGGCGTGGCGTCAACCACCTCTGAGCCTGCCCCTGCAGAGCTGACAGAACCTCTGCCCCAGTGTGGTTCCTGTCCCCCAAGCACACCAGCTCAAGCACCGCATGGCATCTTTTGGCCTGCGTACTTGCGTAGCCCCTTGAATGACTACGGAGCACCGCTGGTTCCGAGGAAGAGGCCATGGAGGAAGAAGAAGAGGAGAGGGTGGAGGAGAGAGGTGTGTCACAATCATTAGCATTTTGGAGGCGTGGTGGCGGAACAACCTCCAACACTACTGCACCTTGTCCTGCATCCTTCCCAGCTGCCAGCAGAGTCACCCAATGCGCCGTGAAACTTAGGTAACGTCCCTGTCCATGCCTGCTGGACCATGAGTCAGCGGTAATATGCACCTTACCGCTGACCGCCCTGTCCAGCAAGGCATGGACATTGCCTTCCACATGCCGGTAGAGAGCCGGAATCGCCTTCCGTGAGAAAAAGTGGCGTTTGGGTACCTGCCACTGAGGAACCGCACATTCCACAAACTCACGGAAGGGGGCAGAGTCTACCAACTGAAAAGGCAGCAGTTGAAGTGCCAGCAATTTTGCCAAGCTAGCATTCAACCGCTGGGCATGTGGATGGCTGGGAGAAAAACTTCTTTCGGCGGTGCAGCAGCTGGGGCAGGGAAATTTGCCTGGTACAATCTGACGTCGGTGTACCAAAAGCAGATTGCCCACAAGTACTTGGCTGTGACACACCTAATTCTACACCTTCATTCCTCTCAGTGCAGGTCTCAGTGGGGTTGGAAATCTCAGCTGATGAGGAGCAAGGAGAGGTCCTCTTTGTTCTTTGGTGTGGGTCTTTTAGATGCGCTTGCCAACGAACTGCATGGCAGGTCAACATATGTCTGGTCAAGCATGTGGTACCCAAGCGGGAGATGTTTTGGCCACGTGAGATACGCTTGAGACATATGTTGCAAATAGCAGCGGTGCGATCTGATGCACTCGTCTCAAAAAAGGCCCACACCAAAGAACTTTTTGAATAACGCGCAGAGACTGCAGCGCCCTGCACATGTGATGCAGTCAACGTGCTGCCCTTAGGCTGGCCCCTGGAGGGCATCCTGCCTCGTTGGTGATGTGCTGCCTCCTCCTCCTCCTCCTCCTCCTCTCTCCTATCAGGCACCCACGTTGAGTCAGTGACCTCATCATCCCCTCCCTCCTCATCACTGGAGCAAACACGGCAGTATGCTGCAGCAGGGGGAGCATAACTGCCAGATTGCTGTCCTTCTTGGGCACCCCCTCTGTCCGTGCTCATGTTACTGCCTTCATCGAGCTCAGTATCATCATCAGAGCCTTCCAAACGCTGGGCATCCTCCTGGAGCATGTACCCAACACTGTGGTCAAACAGTTCGAGGGACTCCTCAGGAGGACATGGTGGAGCTAGGGAAGGAGTCACTGATGACATTGAGCCGAGGGAAGAGGCCGCTGCTTTGCCAGACAAAGCACCCTGGGCATGGGTGAGAGAGGATGAGGAGGATGAGGATGGCTTGGTCATCCACTCGACCAAGTCTTCCGCATGTTGCGGCTCAACACGGCCAGCTGCCGAAAAAAAGGCCACGCGTGTCCCATGGCCACGTGCTGATGAGGATGCACCGTCTCCACGACCAGCACTAGACACAGAGCCTGCTTGCCCTCTCTTATTGGCTTGTGACTGTCTGCCTCTCCTTCTTGGCCTTCCAGACATACTAATGGCCTGTAGCTGCACTAAGCTGGGATATATATATATATATATATATATATATATATATATATATATATACTGCAGCTAGCAAAATCAACTACCTGCCTGTAGTATGAGAACACCACCAACCTTCTACAGGTGGCTTTAGCTGAACACTGTGAGGTGGACGCACCCCACTAACTTGTAGGTTTAGCTGAACACTGTGAGCAGGACGCACTGCACTAACTGTAAATAGTCTAGCTGTCTGACCGTGGTACTAATAGGATCAAAAGAACACCAGTAATTTTCTTTAGGTAGCTGTAAATACTTTAACAAGACAAGCCTGCCTGTCAGTAGGAAGATAACAGGAACGGATCTAGCTGAACACTGTGAGCAGGACGCACTGCACTAAATGTAAATAGTCTAGAAGATAACAGGAACGGATCTAGCTGAACACTGTGAGCAGGACGCACTTTACTAAATGTAAATAGTCTAGCTGCCTGACCGTGATACTAATAGGATCAAAAGAACACCAGTAATTTTCTTTAGGTAGCTGTTAATACTGTAACAAGACAAGCCTGCCTGTCGGTAGGAAGATAACAGGAACGGATCTAGCTGAACACTGAGCAGGACACACTGCACTAAATGTAAATAGTCTAGAAGATAACAGGAACGGATCTAGCTGAACACTGTGAGCAGGACGCACTGCACTAAATGTAAATAGTCTAGAAGATAACAGGAACGGATCTAGCTGAACACTGTGAGCAGGACGCACTGCACTAAATGTAAATAGTCTAGAATTTAACAGGAACGGATCTAGCTGAACACTGTGAGCAGGACGCACTGCACTAAATGTAAATAGTCTAGAAGATAACAGGAACGGATCTAGCTGAACACTGTGAGCAGGACGCACTGCACTAAATGTAAATAGTCTAGCTGCCTGACCGTGGTACTAATAGGATCAAAAGAACACCAGTAATTTTCTTTAGGTAGCTGTTAATACTGTAACAAGACAAGCCTGCCTGTCAGTAGGAAGATAACAGGAACAGATCTAGCTGAACACTGTGAGCAGGACACACTACACTAAATGTAAATAGTCTAGAAGATAACAGGAACGGATCTAGCTGAACACTGTGAGCAGGACGCACTGCACTAAATGTAAATAGTCTAGAAGATAACAGGAACGGATCTAGCTGAACACTGTGAGCAGGACGCACTGCACTAAATGTAAATAGTCTAGAAGATAACAGGAACGGATCTAGCTAAGCTGAGTACAGTGTATATATATATATGCAACACCTGGGATGCATATATATACACAATACATTGTAAGTGCAGCTAACTGACTGACTGTTCTGCCTAATCTATCTAACTCAAATCAAACACTGTCTCTCTGTCTATCTCTTTCAACGCCGGAACACACACTACACAGGGCCGCCGTGCAGGCGGCCTTATATAGTGTGGGGTGTGTACTAAATCCCCTGAGCCATAATTGGCCAAAGCCTCCTTGGCTTTGGCCAATTACGGCTCTCTGTTCAGGCGGCGCTGTGATTGGCCAAGCATGCGGGTCATAAGTGCATGCTTGGCCAATCATCAGCAAGCAATGCACTGCGATGCCGCAGTGAATTATGGGCCGTGACGCGCCACACGAATTTGGGCGCGAACGGCCCATATCGTTCGCAATTCGGCAAATGACCGAACAGCCGATGTTCGAGTCGAACATGGGTTCGACTCGAACACGAAGCTCATCCCTAATCTAGAGGATTTATCCAGGTCTGTCGTCACCACAGTGAGTTCCCCTTGGGGTGGAGAGATGTCCTTACCTGGTCAATTTACCTCCTTTTCAAGCACTAATTTTACTTTTGTTTGCTTGATCTGGAATGTTTTACAGCTGCCATAGGTCAGCGTGCCCAAAAAATCTAGTCTCCCTGGCCGCCCTTGGACCCCAAGTAATATCTTCACGGGGCTAGTCTGTCTAATACCACTGCTATGCTTTGTTCAAGTTTTTCTAGATGTGTTCACTGAATACCTGTATCACCTCAGTTTTCTCACCTGACAGAACGTATCTATTTTTGAATGTAACCTGTATTTTTATATGCATTAAAACCAATAAAAATATTGAAAAGAAGAAAATATATATGCACCGAAGAAATCCTGCTTACATGGAAAAATTAAAATAGGAATGTAGTCTTTGTTGTCATCTTCAGCATATTGTTTTCAAATTCTAATACTGCCTGATGCTTCTACTTGGTTACCAGCACAAGATATAACAAGCAGGCAGGCTGTGTTTCCTGCCAAGCAAAGCTATGTTTCCATGTTTTATTTAGTAGGTTTTTGATGTCACACAATGTTAGGCTACTTATCATATAAATCTCAGAATTTCACACAGGCAGATCTTAGAATGAAAATGTGCAGTGGACATGCAACTTGGCCATACAATATTCACAGGTAGGTCACATAAAGCTAGGGCTATTGGTAATATTAGGATAATTTGTGAGGGGGTGAAAATAAAAATTCTCAGAATCTCTGTGCATAAGTTACAGTTACCAGCTATGCTTACATTTTGATATGTATATTTTTGGTTAGTGTGACACATAGGTATGTTCAAAAAAGAATATACATTTGTAATGTAAGAGACAGCTGAGAGAGAAAATGAAAAAAAGAATCACAAAAACAGACACAATCTGCAAGGAAAAATATCACTGTGCGTTTCCATTAGATTGGCTCAGCTCATGACTTCTACCCAGAGTAGCACAGCAATACTGCATCTGATGTAAGGTTAGGTTCACATCTTTAGTGAGTCTTCAGTGCATAGTTTTTTTAGTGCATTTGCAGATACATAGAAACCACCAAGTCCATTAAACCTTATTTCCTATGGATCCCATTCACATATATGCAGTTTCCTGCAATGTATTTTTTACACCATAGACTTGAAAGAAATTGCATCAAAACCGTGTGAAAAATGCATGGAAATGCATTTTTTGTGTGTTTTCCTGCATGACAACAGACGCCTCCTCCTAGCAACATCAACACTTCCTGGAAAACGCAAATGCAAAAGGAAAATACCAAAAATGTGCATAAAAAAAAAGAAAATGCCTCAAAAACACAACTGCACATGCATGGATGTGAACCTAGCCTTACAGTTTTAGTAAACAGTTTTAAATAACATTTCTACAAATTTGAGCTGGCTAGTTAAAGGGTTTGTAAATCCTCATGTTTTTTCACCTTAATGCATGTCTATAGACACAAATGCTGGACTCGGGAGCACGCCCGCAAGGTATCCCCCCGGGAGAGTGCTTCTCCCAGTGGGTTTACTGATGTGAGGAGGAGCTGCGAGAGCCGCCGGGGGACCCCAGAAGACAATGATCGGGGGCCACACTGTGCAAAACAAACTGCACAGTAAAGGTAAGTATAACATGTTTTTTTTTTTTTTTTTAAACGAGGGTTTACAAACTTCTTAACAGTTACAATAGTAACTTTGTATATTAATGATAGAGAAAAAAACACCAAGGCAAATGCCATCAATATTACAAGGACATATTACACATCATATATTAAAAACCTATTTTTTGCAAATAATTTTTTTGTTGTTTCAAGGTAAGCCCTAAATTACCAGATCAATGTTATTTTGCTGACATGTGTTGACTTCAAATTCTGTTAAACACACTTATAGGGCGTACACACGGTCGGACTTTGTTCGGACATTCCGACAACAAAATCCTAGGATTTTTTCTTAAACTTGTTTTGCCTACACACGGTCGCACAAAGTTGTCAGAATTTCCGATCGCCAACCACGCGGTCACGTACACCACATACAACGAGACTAGAAAAGGCCGGTTCAGAACCAAGCGCGGCACCCTTTGGGCTCCTTTTGCTAATCTCGTGTTAGTAAAAGTTTGGTGAGAGATGATTCGCGCTTTTTCAGACTCGTGGCTTTCAGATCGTTTTCTGCCGTTCAGTTTGTGGGTTTGTGGGTTTGTATCTGCTCTTCAGTGCGTGCAGTCAGTTCGTATCGGAGTTTTCTGTGTGATCTTGCCTGCTCGTTGCTGTTTTTCAGGTCGCTCTTCACAGGCCTTGCTGTTCTTCAGTGCATTCTGTTACTTCGTTCTGAGCAGCCAACCGTTTTCTAGCCATGTTTCGTATGCGTACTCCTCGTAGAGTTCGTGCTGTGCGGGGGCTTGGTGTTGGGGTCCTGACCTTGACACAAGTCCAGTCCATGAACAGGGTGAGGAGGAGTTCATGGACCAAGAATTGGTTGCTTCAGCGTGACCAGTTCTGTCATATGCCTTTGCTCCGTGAGATCCGTGAGAATAATCCTCATGATTTCAGGAACTTTCTCAGGATGACGGACCCTGTGTTTCACCGTCTGTTGGCTTCGCTGGCCCCCTATATCAGCAGGCACGATACCTGCATGAGGCAAGCCATCACTCCGGAGCAGAGGTTGGTCGCTACCTTGCGGTATTTGGCCACAGGGAGAAGTCTGCAGGACATGAAGTTCCCGACAGGCATCTCCCCCCAGGCTCTGGGGATCATTATCCCAGAGACCTGTTCTGCCATCATTCAGGTCCTACAGAAGGAGTATATGAAGGTAAGATTTTTATCCTTTAATATCACATTTTATTGTATGGAATGTTTGATAATATATTGTATTTCTTTCCTCATTCCCTAATTACCATGATTGTAATATGCTGTGAATGTCCCCTTTGTCCTCATGCATGCTGGATTGTTATGTAATTATTATTTTAGGTCCTTCATACATATTTGCCCTTCAATAACCTCCCCAGCATGGTGTCTCCTGCCCTATATTCACCTCATGTAGTCACTTAACAATATATTTTTTCAGCTCCATAGTAGTGCTTTACCCCAAACACCCCCTAAAATGTTTGGAAATGTTATTTTTGATTTAAATTCAGGCAGAGTGCCAGAGGCTGTTTTTTGTGGTGTCCCCAAATAATTTTTAGTACCCCTCCCTCCCCCAACTGCTAAGTCAGCTGATCCCAATTCTCTATCCTCAATCATCTATCTGCTGACTTTGCCAAACCCATACACAGTATACCCATCTCTTTTGTGCTCTGATTTATGGATGAATTCCCCAAAGCATGTAGTGCAAGGGCCTGCCTGTATACTTTCCAATGGTACTGTTTAAAGTTTTTGTATCCTATTATTATCTTGATAGGTAATAGCAAAATGTCCAAATGTCCTCAAATGTGTACAATGTGTATTTATATCTTTGTATTCTGACACTTCTTACCTGTCCAGTGGTCTGCCAATAGTGTAACTAAGGAGGGGCTGTTCCAAGTAATATCCATTATTTAGGCATTCATCTCTCAATGAAGTGAAGAGGGTTACCTGTACAAGAGTCCCCCCCCCTATAATGTTAGAAATGGCCCATGAGAGGGGGGGGAAATATGATAGGTGTACCTTATACTTTGGCCTTGTTAAATTCCCCTTAATAAATGCTATCTGGAGGTTGCCCCAGAATGTTTGTGTCTAATCTGCTTGCCATGTTTCTGTGAAAAAATAGTAATGTTTATTGTTTTTTCCTCAACAGTTTCCTTCCACGCCACAGGAATGGCAGACTGTGGCCTCCCACTTTGCCCAGCGGTGGGACTTTCCTAACTGCGGAGGGGCAATTGATGGGAAACACGTCCACATCGTCCCACCACCTAACTCGGGGTCGTACTATTATAATTACAAGGGGTTTAATAGTATAGTGATGTTGGCGGTGGTGTCGGCTAATTACGACTTCTTGTATGTGGACGTGGGGAAGAATGGCCAGATGTCCGATGGTGGAGTCATCGCCCAGACGGAGTTCTACAGGCGTCTCCAGAATGGCAGCTTGGACTTGCCAGCTCCAGAGGACAATGTGGAAGGTCTCCCATTTGTGTTCATTGCTGATGAAGCGTTTGCACTGGGGGAAGACCTGATGCGGCCATTCCCGATGAGGACCCTCATCCCGGAACAGAGGGTTTTTAATTACCGGCTGGCCAGAGCCCGAAGAGTGGTGAACACATTTGGAATCCTGGCCAGCCGGTTCCGACTATTTCTGACACCCATCCATATGGCGGAGTATAAACTGAACCATATAATACTGGCGTGCTGTGTTCTCCATAATTTTTTAAGAAAACATTCTGCCAACTATGCTGGCTCAGTTGGGCCTGAGGCCGGAATCCTACATCCAACAACACTGACGGCGCTTGAAAGCGGCCGTCCTGGCTTGCCCTCCCTGAGTGCCCTGATGTCCGGTTACCATACCTGGAGTTCTTTGCGGGTAGGGGGGCTATCAATATGCCAGACAATATGTGAAGCCTTTTTCAAATAAAAAAAAAAAGAAATTCTTTGTGGACATTTACTGCTTGTGTTTGTTTTAGCTGACCCTGACAGAAATGTGTTGAGTCCAGAAAATGTTGTGATTGGGTAACCTTATACAAAGCACTGTTGGCTGGTATTTCCTAAATGCAAAAACACATTTCACTACAAGTGCACTTGCAACTGCACTGAACCTGCACTTGTAGTGCAAAGTGGATTTGCCCTTAGGAAAAAAACCCCACTTTTGCATAAAACAGCTATTACATCACCCCAAAAGTGTTGTAGTGTTGAGACAATAATCCACACATTGTTGAGTAAGCCACTTTTTTATACCTGCACAATCACATGTGCATTTACCAAAGGTTTTTAAAACAAACCAACATGTTTGTTGTATAATAATTTTTGCAGTAGCATTATCAAAAATCGAAATGTCCATTTAAGATAAAACAGGCCTGTGTAAAACCAACAAGAAAGCCAAAAAACTAGAACTTACAAAGTTCACATATGGTAAAACCTGAAGGCTATATCAGACATCAGTATTTAGGAACTGGGTTTGATATAGCGTTCAGATGGGGGGAAATCACCCCAGGAAAAGCCAAATTTGGAAGATGCACACCAATTTACGAATGTCAACATGTGCTATCTGCCATCAGGGGGGATCAAGGGACGTGTTTTGGAGGAGCAAGCCCTTCCTCAACGCGACTTTATAATTGAGGAAGGGGTTGCACCCCCAAAACGCGTCCATTGATCTCCCGTGATGGCAGATAGCACATGTTGGCACACTGTGTGCATCCTCCAAATTTGGCTTTTCTAAACATTGCAAAAAAATTTAAAAGATTGAACCACAATACAAAAAGTGATTTTGTGGGGTTTAAATTTGCCCCAAAACATCAATGATGTTATTATTTTTTTAATAACATCATGGATTTTTTGCTGGATGTTTTGCAGTTCAGCATTATACCCCATGATCTCCCTGATCAGGATCTGGGCACTTTCAGAAGTAAAGCGTTGGGGATCCACAACCTCACGATCACCTAAAAAGAGATAAATAAAAAAAAAATAGGTCTCAAAAATCTGCCACCATCCATCTCTTTTACCTGAGTCTGTGGTCGCAGACACTCACCTGTTGTGGTGCCAATCTCCACCACATCTTCTTCTTCCTCCTGCTCAGCTTCGTTTGGGGGTATTTCACCTTCTTCCATAGGTGGGGGGTCTGTGGTCTCCTCGGATGAGGGGTGTCCGAGTCTTTTCTCCCCTATGTAAAACAAAAATGGTATAATTAGCACACAGATATTTGATGGCCGAACTAGAAATAGGAAACATTGCTTGGAAGTGGGGTAAAATTGTCTATTTTAGCAGAGTTCCAAGATGTATATTTTTTTATTGGCCTTTGTCAAGCTGCAATACTTTACCTGTTTAGTACAAGCTTCACAGATGGAGACCCCCCTATAGTATACACTGGAGCACCTGTGTGGCCCCCTAATAAAAATGGTGTTCTTGTGTCCCACACTAGTGCTCCAGTGTCCAGATGTGAAAACAGCTGCTCAGTGTCCTCTCCTTACACACAATCTAGTTGGCATTTCATTCGAGTAACAAACCCATCTACACAAACAAATATTTGGCATCCAAGTAGGCCCAAAAAAAATGTGTGAAAATGCATATGGCCTAAACAATGGTGTTCTAGAGGCCGAAAGAAAAATGTTTGATACGAACGAATAATGGGCCCATGAACATTAAAGTTGCCCTTTTAAACGTTACAATTAATAAAAGCATATGGAGCAGAACGAACGGAATAAAGACAGAAAGAATAGGAACACAGCACAACTACTTACTTTTTTGCAGCACTCTCCGGATCTTTCGGTACTGCTCTGGCTCTCTCAACTTCAGGTCCGACCACCGCTTCCTGAGCTGATCTTTAGATCTTCGTACCCCGAAATTCCTGTGAAGGCTTTTGACCACTTTAGCTATGATTTTGGCCTTTCGGATGTTGGGGTGGGGGTAAGGCCCATATTTTCCGTCATAGTCGGACTTCCTCATGATGTCGACCATCTCCAACATCTCCCCAAAGGATATATTTGTGGCCTTAAAATGTCTCCTTCTGGATCGGGACGTGCCTGGATTAGGGCTTTCCTCCTCCTCCTCCTCGTTGCTAGAATTAGCATGCACCTGCTGTAACTCCGCCATGTGCTCTTCACCCACTGCGCCGAACGAAAAAGGGCGGGGAATAGATTAGAAAGAACGCCAGGGGCGGGCGGAGTTACATGCATGCGCAGTGTGTATAAAGCGTAACACGCGTGCGTATTACGTACGATCTGTGAGCGGAGGAAGGAGCATTGGATGCGCCGATCGTAAGAACGAAGGTAAGAGACAAACTTGTGCCTATACTGCTTCTAGATTGAGGCCTATATTGTAACAAGATTAGGAGAGTTTTGTCTGACATTAGGCTTTGTCTTGTGTTGTGTCTTGCAGTGAACATGGATATGGTACTCAAAGATAATGACTTCATGTCAGTATTCCTAGAGATGCTAAGGGAGCTGCCATGTCTGTGGGAGATTAAACACCCCCATTTCAAGAACCAAGCAAAGAGGAAGGCAGCACTGGAGCAATTGTGTGAAATTGTGAAGCAGGTGATGCCCACGGCAGACATCACTTATTTAAAGATATTAATTGGTTGCCTGAGGAGCACATATCTGAGGGAGCGCAAGAAAGTCCAGGATTCACAGAGATCCGGAGCAGCAGATGACATCTATGTCCCCAGGATGTTGTACTATGACAGGCTGCATTTTCTGGCAGGCCAGACTGAACCCAGGTCATCCCTCTCCAGTCTTCCTTCCACGCTTCCTTCCCCCCCGGCTGAGGCTTCTGACGCCCAACCTGGGCCTTCCAGGCCACATGTGGAGGAGCCCAGATTGAGCCAGGTATAGCATTCCTCTAAATATTTCTGCTTGTCCAATCAATGATGTTAACTAGATGTTAGTTGGGAGTAGGGATAAGCCGAACACCCCCCTGTTCGGTTCGCACCAGAACATGCGAACAGGAAAAAAGTTAGCTCGAACACGCGAACACCGTTAAAGTCTATGGGACACGAACATGAATAATCAAAAGTGCTAATTTTAAAGGCTTATATGCAAGTTATTGTCATAAAAAGTGTTTGGGGACCTGGGTCCTGCCCCAGGGCACATGGATCAATGCAAAAAAAAGTTTTAAAAACGTCCGTTTTTTCAGGAGCAGTGATTTTAATAATGCTTAAAGTCAAACAATAAAAGTGTAATATCCCTTTAAATTTCGTACCTGGGGGGTGTCTATAGTATGCCTGTAAAGGGGCGCATGTTTCCCGTGTTTAGAACAGCCTGACAGCAAAATGACATTTCGAAGGAAAAAAAGCCATTTAAAACTACCCGCGGCTATTACACATAGAAGTTCATTGATAAAAACGGCATGGGAATTCCCCACAGGGAAACCCCGAACCAAAAAAAAAAAAAATGAAGTGGGAGTCCCCCTAAATTCCATACCAGGCCCTTCAGGTCAGGTATGGATATTAAGGGGAACCCCGGCCAAAATTAAAAAAAAAATGATTTGGGGTTCCCCCTAAATTCCATACCAGACCCTTCAGGTCTGGTATGGATTTTAAGGGGAACCCCGCGCCAAACAAAAAAAAAAAAATGGCGTGGGGTTCCCCCAAAAATCCATACCAGACCCTTATCCGAGCACGCAACCTGGCAAGCCACAGGAAAAGAGGGGGGACGAGAGTGCAGCCCCCCCTCCTGAACCGTACCAGGCCACATGCCCTCAACATTGGGAGGGTGCTTTGGGGTAGCCCCCCAAAACACCTTGTCCCCATGTTGATGAGGACAAGGGCCTCATCCCCACAACCCTGGCCGGTGGTTGTGGGGGTCTGCGGGCGGGGGGCTTATCAGAATCTGGAAGCCCCCTTTAACAAGGGGACCCCCAGATCCCGGCCCCCCCTGTGTGAAATGGTAAGGGGGTACTTACCCCTACCATTTCACTAAAAAAGTGTCCCTCCATGCATGGATGCGGAGCGGCCCGGAGAAGAAAATTAAGAAGAGAAGATGAAGATGAAGAAGATGAAGAAGAGAAGAGGATGAAGAAGAAGATGAAGAGAAGAGCGGGAGCATCCCCCCATGCCATGGGTGCGGAGCGGCCCGAGGAGAAGAAGATAGAAGACGCCGCAGAGAAGATGCTGGACGAGAACGCCGGAGGAAGAACCAGAAGAGCCAGAAGAACCAGAAAAAGAAGAAGATGAAGGAAGATAGAAGAAAGAAGAAGCATTTAAATAAAGGAATTGTCAAAAACTGTCTCTTGTCATTTTTAACTATTTTGACAGTTTTTTAGTGAAATTGTAGGGGTAAGTACCCCCTTACCATTTCACACAGGGGGGGGGGCTGGGATCTGGGGGTCCCCTTGTTAAAGGGGGCTTCCAGATTCCGATAAGCCCCCTGCCCGCAGACCCCCACAACCACCGGCCACGGTTGTGGGGATGAGGCCCTTGTCCTCATCAACATGGGGACAAGGTGTTTTGGGGGGCTACCCCAAAGCACCCTCCCAATGTTGAGGGCATGTGGCCTGGTACGGTTCAGGAGGGGGGGGGCGCACTCTCATCCCCCCTCTTTTCCTGCGGCCTGCCAGGTTGCGTGCTCGGATAAGGGTCTGGTATGGATTTTTGGGGGAACCCCACGCCGTTTTTTTTTTTTTTTGGCGCGGGGTTCCCCTTAAAATCCATACCAGACCTGAAGGGTCTGGTATGGAATTTAGGGGGAACCCCACGTCATTTTTTTTTAAAATTTTGGCCGGGGTTCCCCTTAATATCCATACCAGACCTGAAGGGCCTGGTATGGAATTTAGGGGGACCCCCCCACGTCATTTTTTTTTTTTTTTTAATTTTGGTTCGGGGTTTCCCTGTGGGGAATTCCCATGCTGTTTTTATCAATGAACTTTTATGTGTATTGTCGGACCGGCAATTCATTAATAGCCGCGGGTATTTTTAAATGAGTTTTTTCCTTCGAAATGTCATTTTGCTGTCAGACTGTTCTAAACACGGGAAACATTCACCCCTTTACAGGCATACTATAGACACCCCCCAGGTACGAAATTTAAAGGGATATTACACTTTTATTGTTTGACTTTAAGCATTATTAAAATCACTGCTCCTGAAAAAACGTCCGTTTTTAAAACTTTTTTTGCATTGATACATGTCCCCTCGGGCAGGACCCGGGTCCCCAAACACTTTTTATGACAATAACTTGCATATAAGCCTTTAAAATTAGCACTTTTTATTTCTCCCATAGACTTTTAAAGGGTGTTCCGCGGCATTCGAATTTGCCGCGAACACCCCAAATTGTTCGGTGTTCGGCGAACTTGCGAACAGCTAATGTTTGAGTCGAACATGAGTTCGACTCGAACTCGAAGCTCATCCCTAGTTGGGAGTACTAATTTAGGATTGTGATTGATGAAGCAACAACTAAAACCATGTCCCTTTTTCATACACAGGGAAGTCTCAGCCAGGAGGTGGCCGGGCCGAGCCGGCTGGCTGATCTGCAGGTCCCTCCACCCCACCCTGAAAACAGAAAGTGGCATTAGGAGGAGTGCCCTAGAGGAGGCTGCTATAGGATTCTTTTGGAGGGCTACAGAGGTCCTGGGAGCACCCCACACCATGGAGGAGAACATTGCTGCCTTCATTGCATATAAAATGTAGAGGATGGAGAAGGGGCAAAAAGTAATGTGTGAGGCCCTCATATCGGAGGCTCTGGAGAAAGGTATGAGGGGCCAAATTACACCTCAGACACACCTTCGCGACGGTCCTCCTCCTCCTTCTGCAGGTCCTCCTCCTCCCTCTCCTCCAGGTCCTCCCCTTCCTCCTCCAGGTCCTCCCAGTCCTCCTCCTCCTGCAGGTCCTCCTCCTCCTCCTGGTCCTACTCCTCATCCTGCCACATCTCCAACTGCACAGCCACAGCCCGGAAGGAAGCGTGAAAGGAAGACCAGACAGTGATTGCCCTGGGTTCAGTCTGGTCGGCCAAAAGATACAGCCTCTTGTGGTACCACAGCCTGGGGACACAGATGTCATCTGCTGCTATCCAGATCTCTGCAAATTCCGGACCAGACTGCCCTCCCTTGCATATGGACTCCTCAGGCCACCAATTTTGATGTTCAAGAATTGATGTCTGCCGTGGGGGTCCCAGGCTTCGCTAATTTCTCATGTTGATCCAGTGTTGCCTTCCTCTTGTTTGGTTCTGATCCCTTAATAAAGGATTTTTGTTTGGAATTATACTCTCCTATGTGTTTTACTTCAAAAAGGACAGTTTTTTGTGAGGATTCAGGTACATTTCAAATATACATGTAAATAAATAAATAAATATAATGTGAAATGAACAAGGGACACCAACAACAATCTCCTTGAGATTAAATAATAAAAGATATCAATGGTGTTGGGGTAACTTGACACACAAAACACACCCAAAAATATTCTGGAGTAAAAATAAAAATAACATTGAACAAAGATCAGCCTTTGAAAAAATCCAAACATTAAAGAAAAAAAAAGTCTGAAAATCCAAAAAAAAAATATATAAAACTGTCAGATGTGACAACTAATAACAATATATTCAGGGAATCCCACTAAAAAAACACAAACAAAACTTTGTGAGAAGTGTGTGTGAATATGAGCAGCAAAACGACTTAATTCTTGTCACATTATAAAGAAGAAGAGAGTGCGCTGTATTAAACCATTTTGAACATTGCAGCGTGACGAAAGTGCTGTATCCATTGCGAATGCTAAGTTTACCAGAACGAGCTGTCCCGTCTCGGAACTTCTTCTGAGCATGCGTGGCACTTTGTGCGTCGGAACAGGCCACACACGGTCGGTATTGACGCGATCGGATTTTGTTGTCGGAAAATTTTATCTCCTGCTGTCCAACTTTGTGTGTCGGAAAATTCGATGGAAAATGTCCGATGGCGCCCACACACGGTCGGAATTTCCGACAACACGCTCCGATCGGACATTTTCCATCGGAAAATCTGACCGTGTGTACAGGGCATTACGCTGTTGGGATGCATTGACACAGCTCCCATGGTTATATTTAAATATCATTAACACAAAATCCTATGTTGTTACCAATTATAGTACATGATCATGGGAATGAATACAGAAATAGATATTCTAATATTGAAATAATGACTACAAGACTATAACTAAATTGGTATTAATTGGCCGCAGACCTTTTTTGTTGTTGGTATTAATAATAAATTTATTTATATACATATCTTTAATATTGATACTTTCGGAACAGTATTTATGCATAAAATAGTCCAGCCATCACAGCTCGAACTAAACAACTATAATATCACAACAAACTGCCCCCTTCAGACGAAGGGACATAACCAAACCACACAACATCGGGCTGTGACAAACGGGTGGGAGGGAGGGTGTGTCTTCTCAATCGTCACCGCCGCTCTGCTGAATAATGGACTTATCCACTCCTATTTATACGTACTCCAGGATCAAACTGACAGAGGGCTTGTAACCATTTTAAAACGTACTTATTTACCGTATTTATCGGCGTATAACACGCACATTCATTTTAAGAGGGAAGTTTCAGGAAAGAACTTCAATTTTAAATAATGAACTTTGAAGCAAAATAAGGGTCAGTGCCCATATGCAGCCTCACCATTGCAATCAATGCAGCCTGATCAATGCCCATCTGCAGCCTCACAAGTGCCATCAAAGCAGCCTCATCAGTCCACATCAATGCAGCAGCCTTGCCATTGCCATCAATGCAGCAGCCTCATCAGTTCACATCAATGCAGCAGACTCACCATTGCCATCAATGCAGCAGCCTCACCATTGCCATCTGTGCAGCCTGATCAATGCCCATCTGAAGCCTAGAGGGGGCAGGGAGGGGGCGGGATGAGGGCCGACAGATTACATACAGTGAGAATCTCCTATGATAGACAGCCAAGGAGACGGGACTTCCTATTACAGAGGCTGCCAAGTAAACAGGAGATTCTCACGGTATGTAATATGACGGCGATCGTCCCGCCCCCCTCCCTTTCCCCTCCAAGGCAGCTAAAATTGAAGTATTGGCGTATAACACGCACATGCTATTTGCACCCAATTTTCATGGTAAAAAAGTGAGTGTTTTACGCAAATAAATACAGTATTTACTTTTATTTTAACAGCCTTTTTATTGTAACAGCCCTATTAACCCTCTTTCTAATTTTTTCTAAAAATAGGAGTTCAGGAGACAGTAACCATGCTAATCTAGGAATAACTTCTGAAAAAACGAGTACCGTATTCGGAAGAACTAAATGCAATTTAAATAGATCAATTTTCATCTGACTAAGCAAATCTAAAGTTTTAAAATGACCTAAGTCATTATCCCCAAGGTGAAAAATAATAACATTAGGAGGGGGCCATGAGGAATACAACCTATTTAGGGCAGGGCGCAAGTTAAACCATGACATTCCGCGCTTGCCATACCAACAAACAAAAAACTCATCACACTGAAAACCCCAAATTATTACCATAAGAATGAACAGAAGCACAATGTTTTGTCCAAAATATATAAGAATGTCCCAGTATTCGGACATACTTTTTTGTACCTGTAATTCAGAAAGAACAAAGATTATGTCTAATATAAGTCTTAAAACAATTATACCCTGTACACACGGTCAAATTTTCCGACGGAAAATGTGCGATCGGAGCTTGTTGTCAGAAATTCTGACCGTGTGTGTGCTCCATCAGACTTTTTCTATCGGATTTTCCGACACACAAAGTTTGAGAGCAGGCTATAAAATTTTCTGACAACAAAATCCAATTGCGTCAATTCCGGCTGTGTGTGGACAATTCTGACGCACAAAATGCCATGCATGCTCAGAATAAATTCTGAGACGGAACTGCTCGGTCTTGTAAAATTAGCGTTCGGAATGGATATAGCACTTTCGTCACGCTTCAATGTTTTAAATTGTTTAATGCAGCATACTCTCTTCTTCTTTATAATGCTAGAAGAATGAAGTACGGTAGTTTTGCTGCTCATATTCACACAGACTTCTCACAAACTTCTTTATTTATTTATTTATTTTCGTGATTTCATGAATATAATATTTTTATTTGTCACATCTACCACAAAAATAATATTTTTGGGAGGTTTTTAGATAATTTTTTTTGGATTTTATTAAAGCCTGATCTTGTGTTTTATTTTTTATTTTTTTAACTCCAGAATAGTTTTGGGTGTGTTTTGTGTGTCAAGTTACCACAACACCATTATTAGCTTGTATTATTTAATCTCAAGGAGATTGCTTGGTGTTGGTGTCCCTTGTTAATTTCACATTGTATTTTTGAAATGTACCTGCCTCCTCACAAACAAACTATCCTTTTTGAAGGAAAACACACATACTGTAGGCGAGTATAATAAATCAAAACAAACATTTATTAAGGGCTCATAACCAAGCAAAGAGGGAGGCAACGCTGGATGAACTGCAGAAATTGGCGAAGCCTTTGGCCCCCAGGACACACATCAATTATTTCACTGCAAAATTGGTGGCCTGAGGAGTCCATATATAAGGGAGTACAATCTGGTCCAGAAGTCCAAGAGATCATGAACAGCAGCAGATGACATCTATGTCCCCAGGCTGTGGTCATACAAGAGCCTGCATCTTTTGCCAGACCAGACTGAACCTAGGTCATCACTCTCTGGTCTTCCTTAGATGCTTCCTTCCAGGCTGTGGCTCTGGTGTTGGAGGTGTGGCAGGAGGAGGAGGACCATGGTTGAGCTCACAAATGTGGCTTTGGCTTGTGAGTTGGCCCCTCAACCCCTTATGTAGTGCTTGTAAAATGATAAACTCACATAAGAGGCATTGGCCCTCCTCCATTTCCATCATTTTGCATGCTGTTAGGTCTGCAAAGTCCTCTTCAACACTGTGGGGGATTCTGAGGGCCACAGTAGCCTTCCAAAATAGGCCAATTGCTGCCTCCTCCAGGTTACTCCTCTTCCTGCCACTTTTTTTTTGAAGGCGGAGGGACCTGGGTATCGGGCAGGCTACTGGGCCCGGCCACCTCCTGTCTGAGACTTTCCTGTGTATGAAAAAGGGACATCGTTTTAGTTTTTGGTTCATCAATCACAATCAGAAATTAGGAATCCAAACTAACATAGATTTAACATCATTAATTGGACCAACAGAAATATTTTGAAGAATACTATACCTGGTTTTAAGCTGGGCTCCTCCACATGTTGCTGCCTGGAAGGCCCAGGTTGGACATCAGAAGCCTCAGCTGAAGGGGAAGGAAGCATGGAAGGAAGAGTGGAGAGTGCTGGCCTGGGTTCAGTCTGACCTGCCAGAAAATGCAGTCTGTCATAGTACCAGGGCCTGGGGACATAAATATCATCTGCAGCTCCTGATCTCAGAGAATCCTGGACCTTCTTGTGCTCCCTTAGATAAGTGCTCCTAATGCCACCAATTAGGATCTTCAAATAGGTGATGTCTGCAGTGAGGATCACCGGCTTCACAAATTCCAGCAATTGATCCAGCAATGCTTTCCTCTTTGTCTGATTCTTATAATGTGGGTGGTTTACCTGCCACAGACAGGGCAGCTCCCTGAACAGATCGATGAATATGGGGATAAAGTCCTGATCATTCAATATATCCATTTTCTCTGCAAGGCACAACACAAGACATACCCTAAACTCTCCTAAACTTGTCCCACTATAAGCCTCAATCTCTAAGAAGTATAGGGCCAAGTTTAAATGTTACCTTCGTTATCACGATCGGCGCTTGCTATACTCCTTACTCCGCTCACAGATCGTACGCATGACGCACGCGTGTTACGCTTTCTATACACTGCGCATGCATGAAACTCCGCCTGCCCCTGATGTTCTTTCTAGTCTATTCCCAGCCCCTTCTCATTCGGCGCAGTGGGAAGAGAACATGTCGGAGACACAACAGGTGCGTGCTAATTACAGCAATGAGGAGGAGGAGGAGGAAAGGCCGGAGTCAGAAACGTCACGATCCCAGAGGAGAAGATTTAAGGCATCAAATATGTCCTTTGTGGAGATGGTGGAGATGGTCAACATCCTGAAGAGGGCCGACTATGACGGGAAGTATGGACCTTACCCCAACCCCAATGTGAGAAAGGCCAAGATCGTGACTAAAGTTGTGAAGAGTCTGCACTGGAATTTTGGGGTACATCGATCCAAGGATCAACTCAGGAAGCGGTGGTCAGACCTCAAAATCAGGGAGCACGATCAGTATAGAAGGATCAGGAGAGTGCTGCAAAAAGTTAGTAGTTGTCCTGTGTTCCTATTCTTTATTTGTATAATGTTTGTGCTGCTCCATGTGCTTTTCTTTACTGTTGTACATTTTAAAATGGCAACTTTCATGTTCATGGACACATTATTCGTTCGTAGGAAACATTGTTTGGCCACTAAAACACCATGTTTTGTCCAGATGCAGTTCAATACATTTATTCGGGCCTACTTCTCTTAAAATAATTTTGGTGTCTAGATGGGTTTGTAACTAGAATGAAATGCAAACTATATTCTGTTTAAGGATAGGACACTCAGCAGCTGTTTACACTTCTGGACGCTGGAGCACTAGTGTGGTACACAAGAACACCCTTTTTATTAGGAGGCCCACACAGGTTCTCCAGTATATACTATAGGGGTGTCTCCATCCTTGAAGCTTGTACAAAACAGGTAAGTATTCAAGCTTTACAAAGGGGAAAAATATTTCTTCTTTTTGGAACTCTGCCAAAATAGACAATTGTACCCCACTTCCAAGCAATGTTTCACATTGTTGTATATGTTGTAATATGTTCACTGATTTGTGTGGGACATTATATTATTATATGCTATGTACACATACAGTCAATGTTGACCAGGCCAGAATTCAATTGACAATGGTTGATTTGTCCAACTGAATTTTAACATAGCAAGGGGAAGCTGAAGACCCTTTTGATGTGTTAATCTTATGCAAGTCTATTTGAACATTACAAAGGGTGTTCAGGTGGTATCTGTTAATCTAATCTAATTACACATATCTAAGGGTACATTGTTTAAAGGACCATAGAAGAAGTATTTATTGATGGTAATTAGACTTGAGGGGGTAACAATAAGATCAAAGAGTATTTGTGTTGACCTAGCAGAAACTCCCTCCTAGTGGACTAGTATTTCATAGAGGACATTCAAGCTGGCTTTTAGTTTTAAGTTAGGCTTGTCTGTGTATGGCTGGGAACACACAGACCTAGGAGATGGGTCTCTGAATTATATACTCTGTCGGATTTTTTTGTCATTTGTGGACTTTGGACTTTGTTCTGTGTTGGAAGTCAATAAAGTGCATCTCTCTGGAAGAATTGGGTTGCTGCGGAAGAGTACTTACTAATTCATCATCTTACCCACTCTACATCATATCACCCAGTATACATTTTAAATCACTACATTGGTGCCGTTCAAGTGACCAGAAGAGCATTTTCGGACTTAGTAAGAGAAGTCGGTGGTGACAACAATCCTGTGAAGTGGATAGAAGTCTGATGAAGAACCAAGAGCTGTGCTGTGACGTTTAGGGACCTTGCTAATTAGTTTTGTTGGAGTTTTTTTTGTCTTTCAGATATTGACATTTAAATGACGGTGAATAGCAGAAGCACAGTCTGAAATTGCTGGCTAGTGGGGGAGAATTATGGGAGAAATGCTGAATAGACAACAAGGAATTATAAAGAATTCATCAAGCAATGGACTTTTTCTTCTTTTTCTTCAACGCCCTAATTTTTAATTTTTCTCCCTTTTCCTGATATATTTTGCTTTTCATTTTTTATTTTCTTTATGTTTTATTTCTTGAACTTTATCTTAAAACCAAAGAGAAGCATTTAAACCTAAAATAATTTTCATAACATCTATACATATTACATAATGCGTATTGATCAATATATTTGACATCTAAGGTGAGATGCTGCACAATGGCTTGGCATAGCAAAAATTATAGTATGTTGGGTGGTTTTCCTAAATTTATAAGAGGGGTGAGTGAAATTCATCACTCTAGTCATGATTTGAAACTTTGTTGATTCAGTTGTTTATAATATGCTAAAGGCTATGACATATATGGATGAAAAAGACCTTTCTACCTTTCATGGTGAAGATACTGGCAAGAATTTCCACTGCCGCTTTGTCTGGATAGAAGATCTGATAAACACTGATGTCAGGCTGACTCTATCTGAACCATCGTGTGGGGGTATATGTATATGTTGGTATACCATTCAGGTGTAATTGTGGACTGAATGATCCAAGTAACTGCTCTATTGAAGGCAATAAGGGGTCGGCCTACAGCAAATTACAAAAGCAAATTGTGACTGGCAATCAACAAAGATGGACTCATGAATGTCAAGTGCAAGGAAATAGTTTACAGCACAGTTTTTACTGCCATATCCAAACCTTTTCTACCTTGAAAGTGAGTGCTGGTACATTGATAGTTCTTCTTACTATAAAGATGAAAGTAAAGTGTTTGCGGAAAAGCATCTTTAAAAATGAAAAGCTTGCGCCTGGAGATGAGAGAATCCTGGACTTGTGGATTGGAGCTCCCAGAGCATACCAAGTTTACTTTCAGTGAGATGGTGAGAGATGTGAGGAAGTCAGACCGAAGAATGGACTGTGACATCAGCTCGTCTTTGTGCAATATTCAAGATCTTGATGTGATTTAACAAGGTCTAACAGCTATATGGGCCACTGATGTTTACCAAATCCTTTCCTAGTCATGGTCTAAAAGTTATATTATCTAATAACTGTTTCATGGGGATATTTTAGAGGCTGGCGAAGAGAGATGTAACCAGTTCCAACTTCATATTTTATATAAGCCATTGTAAAGCATCCAGTACCTTAAATCAAAATGATATTTTTTTGTTGTTTGATTTATGGGTCAGTTCTAGTAGTTAGAACCAACCCAAGTGGGGGTACATGTTGCATATGTTGTAATATGTTCACTGATTTGTGTGGGACACTATATTATTATATGCTATGTACACATACAGTCAATGTTGACTAGGCCAGAATTCAATTGACAATGGTTGATTTGTCCAACTGAATTTTAACATAGCAAGGGGACAGCTGAAGACCCTTGGTGTGTTAATCTTATGCAAGTCTATTTGAACATTACAAAGGGTGTTCAGGTGGTATCTGTTAATCTAATCTAATTACACATATCTAAGGGTACATTGTTTAAAGGACCATAGAAGAAGTATTTATTGATGGTAATTAGACTTGAGGGGGTAACAATAAGATCAAAGAGTATTTTGGGTTGACCTAGCAGAAACTCCCTCCTAGTGGACTAGTATTTCATAGAGGACATTCAAGCTGGCTTTTAGTTTTAAGTTAGGCTTGTCTGTGTATGGCTGGGAACACACAGACCTAGGAGATGGGTCTCTGAATTATATACTCTGTCGGATTTTTTTGTCATCTGTGGACTTTGGACTTTGTTCTGTGTTGGAAGTCAATAAAGTGCATCTCTCTGGAAGAATTGGGTTGCTGCGGAAGAGTACTTACTAATTCATCATCATACCCACTCTACATCATATCTCCCAGTATACATTTTAAATCACTACCCACACATTCCTATTTCTGCCATCAAATATCTGTGTGTTAAGTATACCTTTTTTTGCTTACATAGTTGAGAAAAGACTCGGAGGACACCACTCATCAGAGGAGACAACAGACCCCCCACCTCATGAAGAAGTGGAAATTCTGCAAACCCAAGCAGAGGAGGAGGAGGGAGACGTGGTGGAAATTGTCACCACAACAGGTGAGTGTCTGCGACCACAGCCATAGGTAAGAGATGGATGCCTGCATATTTATAATACATGGTGATTTTGTTTTTTCTATATTTTTAGGTGATCGTGATGTTGTGGATGAAGGTCATTTCATAAGTGAAAGTGCCCAGATCCTAATCGGGGAGATAATGGGGTGTAATAGGGACTTGGAAAACATCAAGCAAAACATCAATGATGTTCAAAACAAAATGAAGAACATCATTGATGTTTTAGGGAGAGTTTAAAACCTGTCAAAATCCCTTAATTATTTCTACTTTGTTTTTCTGACAATTTTTAAAAAAATTTTTTGACATTATAGAAAAGCAAAATTTTAAAGATGCACACAGTGTGTCAACCTGTGCTATCCGCCATAACGGGAGATCAATGTACGCGTTTTGGGGTGCAACCCCTTCCTCAATAATAAAGTAGCTGAGAGGAAGGGGTTTGATAAGAAATATGCAAAGAATTACAGGTGATATCGACATTTGCCTTGTTCCTTATATGCTCTTTTTCTAGCTAAAATGGCCCTGACTTATTGTTTATGCAATCTGCTTAGTTCCGACCAACGCCAAAAACAATATTAAAAGAACTAGCAAAAGTTTACCATAATAGGAAATCCTGTGAAAGGCACGCTGGATTTGACAATAAATCTGACAATGCACCATGAGTCACCAGTGTGCCTTAGCCAATGGCAGTTTGCCAAATACTGATATAAAACAACCTGTGTATAGTGTTTCTGTGTGACTCTGCATGGAACTCCTTGCTGTGTGAGTTCACCCCTATGTATCGATACATTTTTAATAAATCTGCCTTCTAATCAACATGACCAAAGTTGACTGATCAGTGAGAGAATGGAATTTTACAGACATTATGGTCCTTCGAGCCAGAAGTAAGGATTAGGTGGTGGACCATACGGTTCCGTCCAAAATATTGGTGACTATCAGACTCCCTCTCGCCGAGACCTAGGTCCTCCCACTCAAGTTAAGTGGTAAAAAGAGGCTGGTCGGCTCCAGGATTCACACCTGACTTCTACTCCTGGACTTATGATCCAGTCCTCCCGGTCTGTAAAAGGTAAGATAGATCTTTTCTTTTCTCTTCTTTTCTCTTCTACTTGAGGTGATTTGGGATTTTATTGAGTATGCCAGCACTGTAGTTGATCGTATAAGATCTAGGTGACACAGGGGCTGAAGACAGAGGCACATGGGGACGTTGCCTATGGTAAATAGACGTAGCCCGCTGTCCGAGACAGATAACAAAAAATTTAAGGTACCGAAAGCTGATAGATGATTGACAATTGTTGTGAGTAGTGACTACAAGTAATCTGGATAGATTACAGAGAGTCACAATGGCCATTTCAGGTTTTTTATCTAACTGAGTGGTGGTTGGGACAAAAGAGGAAGTGAATGTACGAGCAGGAATCAATCTAACTTGCTCAGAAACACTTCCCCCATAGATCGATTGTTTTTCTCCTTTTCTCTCGAGAGCAATATTTCCTGCACTGTTCCTTTTGCTGCATTTGTTAAATCATGAGACTATCTCTCACTCTTTCCTTCTCATGTTTAACCTTACTGCTAACTTTATAACTTCACTGAACAACATTACTGCAGTGATGGGTTTTACCTATTTTTTGATTCTCCCCAGAGTGTGGGGAGTCTTGATATTTTTGCTTTTCTTATATTATTATTGTTACCGTGATCCAAGGGTTGCTAGTCTGGTGGTTTACAGGTTGATAAAAGGCCCGCTTTATGACCTGTCTGGCTGCAAACTTGTGGTTTAAAAAAAAAAAAAAACTTGACTCACTCACTCCTCCCCACCCCCCTCACGGACACCTAAGTGCACTTCCTCTTTTGTGTGTGTGTGTGTAAAAAAAAAATTCTGATCAGAAGACTAATAATACTGTTTGTTTTGACCAACTGTATATATATATATATATATATTTCCTGTTTGGAGAGTTTGGACTTAGTTTGCTGTTTTATATAGATTTTGGCAAAGTTCGAGAGTAGAATTACCAGTCTTGTATTCTAAAAAAAACAGAGACATGGGGAATAGTTTCTGTAAAAGAATGTCTTGTGCCTTATGCCCTTATGCTGCTGTTGTGTTTCTAATGCACCATTAGAAGGAGATAAGAAATGTATGCCTAGCAAATGACCAAAGTCTGTTAAATATTGTGCTAAGTGGGAAAGGAAGTTGGGATTCAATGGTAAACTAACTGTGAAAGGGTGTCAGGAGTTGGTGGATAAGCTTAAATTGTTAGGACCCAAAGATTAAAAAAAAAAAAGTATGGATTAGAAATGGCGGAATACACCAGGGAAAATAAATATAGGCGGGAATTGGATAAAAAAAGATAAAGTACAACTTAGAGAGATATTAAAAAAAGGGGAAATAGTCACATTTCAAGAGTTGAAACAAAACACAGACACATGGGTGATAGATGAATGGAGGTACATGCAATTAGACCTCTTTGTGAAGAATCTTCCCCAACCGATAAGATCAGGAGAAAAACTGACGGCGTTAGAAAAATTATGTACCTTAGAAAAAACAAAAATACTATATCTAAGTTATATAAATTGTTATTGAAAGAAGAAGAGGCAGAGGTACCTTCATTCATCAAAAAATGGGAAAAGGAATTGGGAACACAAAAAAATATAAGCACTATTAGAAAAATGTTAGACCTAGCCCATAGCTCAGCGGCAGATATAAAAACAGCCGAGATGAATTATAAATGCTTGGCGAGGTGGTACATAACACCAGATAAGACTAGTAAATTCCAAAAAGGGAAATTGGCAGATTGCTGGCGGGGTGGGTGCAATGGCCCACTTATGGTGGAACTGCCGACTAGAGCTTCCCTAGTCCCGCACTTATTAAATGCAGCAAAAAGATTAATTCCTAAAAATTGGTGGGGAAAAGAAAGCCTCGAGATGTGGGATTGGATAAATGCCGTGGAGGAGACCTATACCATGGAGCAGATCCAGTATAATAAAGAGGAAAAGAGAGAAGTGGATAAATGGAAATGTTGGAAGAAGTTTAAAAAATCCTGGAGTTATGCAGAAAAAATGAGGATTTAAACTAGCTATCAAAAGAAACATAGGTATTGCACAAGGGTTGGGGAAGGGGAATGGAGGGAGGGGGGTATACATATTCATATACTTATGGTAAAACGGAGAGATTTATAAATAAAGATAACATTTTAGAGAGTTAAAGGGGGAGGGGAATTTAGGGTTGGGTTTGGCTAGGTTGTATGATTTTTTCATTATTTCCCTTGTAATCCCCTTTTGTTTTTTGAAATGAAATATATGCCACAGTGATGAAGAGCTGAGAAGAGACATATATGAGCGGTGAAGCTGAATTAAGTCTCCCTAGGAATTTTCTGAGGTGGCAAAAAAAAAAAAGAAGTGGCGGAATTAGAGTAGAAGGAAGGAGAACAAAAAAGAGAAATGCCAAGCCCAACTGCCCCTAGTGGACAAAGAGGCAGACAAAACGGTCAACCCCTAACTCTGACTGTTTTTAGACCATGGACTGAGAGTGACGTGCAGAATGCTACCAAGCATATTCAACATCCTACGTTTGGGGCCCCAGAAATCATTGAAAATATGGAAGGTCTCAGGAACAGTTATAGGCTAAATGGGGTCAAAGTGGAAAGGGCCTTAATGAGGGTTCTAGGATCAGATTGGGCATCAGTAAAGGGAAATTGGGACCCCTGTGTAGCCACAGTGCCCCCTCAACAAAGAGGGGAACCACTGGCCCTTGATAGACAAATTTGACAGACAGATTGACTGCCTTCTATCAGAGATGCAATCTCCGATGGGTATAACAAACTGACTGGCAAAAGATTAATATGACTGTACAGGAAGACAAGGAAAGTGTCAGTGATTATCTAAATAAACTATGAGAAGTTTTTAAAGTGTTCTCTGAGCTCCCCGAAGCTGAGGATGTGAATAGTGCATATCAACAACAGCTAAAGACAGCTTTTGTTAATGGATTAAAACAGGATCATAAGGATTACATTGTTAAAAACATGGTTACTTACCAAACTGCATCAGTTTTAGATGTTTTGCAATATGTTAAGCATTCTGAGAAGTATTTGAAAGCGAAAAAAATGTGAAAGTAAAGTTTTTTGTGCAAGGTGATGAAGGAGATACCCCCTTAAGAAGGAAGCAGAGGAGGGTATAGCCCCTGCAATACCCCTCTTTTTCCTGTTAAGAAGGCTCCACCTTCCACAGGCTGGAGAATGGTACAGGATTTACAAGCTGTTAACCAGGCAGTTATACCAAGAGCATAAGGTAAATAAAACTAAACTCCAGTTGTGGCAACAGCAGGTCAAATACTTAGGGTATAATATCTCAAAAGAAGGTCGACACCTGGATGAGGAGAGAATTTGAGCCCTCCTCCAGGTGCTGAAGCCAGAAACAAAGAAAAAAATGATGTCTTTTTTGGGCATGACAAATTTTTGTAGAGCTTGGATCCCCAGGTATTCAATACTGACCAAGCCCCTTTGGTCCATGCCATACATGAGAACCCTATGGCCCCAAAGGACGCTATAAAATGGAGTGAGGAAACAGAGACAGCCTTTACTGACCTAAAACAAGTCCTTTCTAGCTCATCAGTACTACCCTTACCAAACTTTGACAAACCTTTTGAACAAACAGTAGACTCAAGGGAAGGTCACATGACATTAGTACTTACACAGTCACATGGCAGGCGTCAGAGGCCGATTGCTTACTATTCTACAAAACTAGACAGTGTAACTAGAGCATTTCCACCCTGTGTGCAGGCAGTGGTAGCTGCAGCTCAAGCAGTTAAGGCCTCAGCATCTATAGTGCTATATCACCCGTTGACACTTAAGGTACCACATGCAGTGTCCGTTATCCTTTTACAACAAAAGATATCACATGTGAGCCCAGCACAACACCTTTCCTGTATGACAATACTTTTGACACAACCTCACTTAACAATACAGAGATGTACTACATTAAACCCATCCACACTACTACCACTTCCTACTGATGGTCATAAACATGACTGTATTGCTGCCATCGCTGAAAAGGTACTGCCATGGAGTGATTGGAAAGATGTACCATTATCTAACCCTGACATGACACTTTTTGTTGATGGCTCCAGTAAGAAAAATACAGATGGCACAAGTGTAACTGGATATGCAGAAGTGACACAGGATGAAATCTTGCCATTACCAAAACATTATTCAGCACAAGTAGCAGAACTTGTGGTACTGACAAGAGTATGCATACTATCAAAAGGAAAATCTGTAACCACACACACTGACAGTCAATATGCATTTTCAACAGTACATGTTTTTGCACAACAATGGAAAAACGAGGGATGGTCACCTCCAGTGGTAAGCCAATTTCACACACGGACTTCATTCTAGAACTCCTGGATGCAATACAGTTACCAAAAGAGCTTGCAATCTGCAAATGTCAAGCACACACAAAACAATCAGAGCTCATCTCGGAAGGAAATAAAAGGGAAGATGAAGCGGCTAAAATAGCGGCACAAGACACACATGAAATACTGACAGAACAGGAAATCCTAGAGATAGATTATACAGTCCTTACTGATATGCAGCAGAATTTATCCCCTGGAGAGAAACAATATTGGAAAACAAAAGGTTGCACAATAATAGATACCATCTACACATCACCTGAAGGAAAGCTGGTATTGCCAAAATCCTTATTTAGGTATGCAGCAGTATTGACACATGGAGTAACACATGTGTCAAACAGGGGGATGGCTGAGATGTTAAATAAGGTATGTACAGCCTATGGCTTCACAAACTACTAAAAAACTTTTTTGTTCTCAATGCATTATATGTGCAAGACACAATGCTCAGGGAGGCATAAGACCACGGAAAGGGAAGTTCCCCATACCGCAATATCCATTCCAACACATTTGCATGGATTTTATTGAATTAGACAAATGTGAAAGGAAGAAATATTGTTTGATAATCATTGATGCATTGACCAAATGGGTAGAGATATTCCCCACAGAAAGTGCTGACGCTTTAACAGTATCCAAAGCCTTACTAAAAGATATCATTCCACGATTTGGGATACCAGGGAAGATTTATAGTGATAATGGTCCACATTTTGTAAATCAGACCATAAAACACCTAACAGAAGTGATGGGTATAGAAGTAAAGAATCACTGTGCATATCACCCTCAGTCAGCAGAGCTCGTAGAAAGACATAATGGAATATTAAAGAGCAAGCTAAAAAAGGCTATGGAAGAGACAGGGAAAAATTGGATGTACTGTCTCTAACTAGCTATTTTAAGCATGCACATCACCCCCACTAAAGAGGGGCAGAGTTCATTTGAAATGATGTATGGTAGATCTTATAAAATACCTTTATTACCAAATGAAACCCACACAGAGGAAGGGGAGAGAACCTTAGCAGAATACATGTCAAGGTTATTAAAACAGAAACAAATTAACATAGAGTGTTCCATTCCAGAAGGAGAGCCCATAGGAGAAGACAAAGTACAAATCAGAGACTGGGTCCTCATCAAGGTGATCAGAAAGAAGCATAGGCCCCCCTCACTTCAGATAGGATGGTAGGGATTTTGTTCCTCGTGGGAGCATTGGTGACTCTAGGAGAGGCCTCTATACAGGGAGGTAGGAGACACAGGAGTATAGTGGAACCAATCATTTGGGAAGAGACAGGAAGAGCATTGAACCTCACCTTTGTTGAAGGAACCACCAGTACTATACAGGTGGATTTCTGCCAGATGACAGATTGTGGAGATAAGGTAGAAGCAAGCAAGTTGACCTGGGCAGACAAATACGTGTGCTACCTGGCTTGAACTACCGGGTATACTACTTGGGGTTCAGTCATGTGGACAACTGCAGCCCAGGATTGGGGATATAAGATCCCAGTAGCAGGAGATTTAAAGAATATATTAACCATAACTAAAGCAGGCCCACTCTTCCTGTAAAGAACCAAAGAATTGCAATATATTATTGATTTCCCTGAAGGACCCCAAACTAGAAGATCCGAGGTTATATTGTGTAGGAGCTTGGATATCAGGAACTGACCCTTTGGGAAAATTCTTTCTTGAAGTCAAACCAAAGAGTGAGACAAACAAGAAGAAAGAATTAGATAATGAGGACTGACTTACAGTAGAGGTATTAGGACCCACAGTGAGATTCACCAATCTCACAGTGGAAGAAGCTATAACATTAGAAATAGGATACCAGGATAAGAATGAATGGCTTGAATGGTTAATCTATACTGCTAACATCCTTAAAAAAAAGAGAACTGCTTGGTCTGTATAGGGGCCAGACCACAGCTGGCTACAGTGCCTTTTCCCTTAAATAACAATATAGATCCAAAAGGTTTAGGGAGTATGCTAAAGCTATATCAAAAAACATACAAACCTGACACCAACACTCCCTGTCATACGTTAAGTTTGTTGTTTCCCCAGGTTCAGAGACCTCAGATACCCCCTGCTGTCACGGCATACCCTGGCAACTTTACTTGTTTTGCACTTCCGGGGAATGAGAGTGGCACAGATTTGGGGTCTTTACCGGTTGACTACTGCATGGAGAGGATTAACAAAATTGTAAAGGGAGAGGGTGATGTCTGGGTTGAGCACGACACCCAGAGGGCGGATGTCTGGTGGTTATGCGGAGATAAGAGGCTCAGAGCGAGAATCCCAGCCAATTCCCAAGGGGATTGTGCCCTGGTACAGCTGGAAATGCCTCTGTGCTTACTGTCAGAGTCCCCTTGGATGAAGGGTCACCGGAGGAGCAGAAGAGACACCTCTTCTGTGGGGTCTTTTGACCCCCAGATCTACATAGATGATATTGGGGTTCCACGTGGAGTGCCGAGCGAGTTTAAGGCTAGGAACCAAGTGGCAGCTGTATTTGAGTCTCTTCTCTGGTGGGTGACAGTAAACAAAAATGTTGACTGGATTAACTATATATACACTATAACCAACAAAGATTTGTAAACTACACTAGGGATGCAGTTAAGGGATTGGCAGAGCAATTAGCCCCTACCTCTCTGATGGCATGGCAGAATAGGATGGCATTAGATATGGTCCTAGCAGAAAGAGGAGGGGTCTGTAAAATGTTTGGCGGTATGTGTTGCACCTTTATTCCTAACAATTACAGCTCCTGGAGGAACAGTGACTAGAGCCCTCGAAGGATTAACAGCTTTATCGAATGAATTATCGGAAAACTCGGGTATTAATGATCCATTCACAAATTGGCTTGAAGGTTGGTTTGGGAAATGGACTGGACTTGCTACCTCATGTTTGATCTCCATTGCCGTGGTTTTAGCCATCTTAGTCATTTGTGGATGTTGTTGTATTCCCTGTATCCGAGGACTCTCTCAAAGATTGAGACAATTATGACCAGGGTAATAAATGTACCACACAGTTCCCCAAGGAGAAGATATCTATGATGATGCGAGTACTCCTCTCAATGAAGTAAGGTCTGAAAACCCAGTTGTGGAACAGACCTGCACTGAAGTAATAAATTGAGGAAGCAAATATAGATATCAGAGGAGGGAATGATAAGAAATATGCAAAGAATTACAGGTGATATTGACATTTGCCTTGTTCCTTATATGCTCTTTTTCTAGCTAAAATGGCCCTGACTTATTGTTTATGCAATCTGCTTAGTTCCGACCAACGCCTACAACAATATTTAAAGAACTAGCAAAAGTTTACCATAATAGGAAATCTTGTGAAAGGCACGCTGGATTTGACAATAAAGCTGACAATGCACCATGAGTCACCAGTGTGCCTTAGCCAATGGCAGTTTGCCAAATACTGCTATAAAACAACCTGTGTATAGTGTTTCTGTGTGACTCTGCATGAAACTCCTTGCTATGAGTGTTCACCTTTATGTATCGATACATTTGTAATAAATCTGTCTTCTAATCAACATGACCGGAATTGACTGATCAGTGAGAGAATGGAATTTTACAGACAGGGTTGCACCCACAAAACATGTCCATTGATCCCCCATGATGGCAGCTAGCACATGTTGACATTCGGCAATTTGTGTGCAGCTTCAAATTTTGGCTTTTCCAGGGGTGACTTCACCCCATCTGCTGAACGCAATATCAAACACAGTTTATAAATATTCATGTCTGATATTGCCTTCAATTTCTAAAAAAGTTGAACTTTGTAAGTTCCAGAATTGTGTATTTCTTGTTGGTTTGAAACATGCCTGTTTTATCTTAAAAGGAAATTTCTAGTTTTAATGTGACCTAAAAAATTGTTATACAACTAGCAAGTTGGTTTATTTTAAAAACCTTTTATAAAAGCACATGTGCACATGTGCAAGGCTGGCCATTATTCCAAACGTGTTCTCCACCACTCTTTTGGCTCTGGACAGCCGGTAATTACAAACCCTCTGGTCTGCGGTGAGGGTCCTCATAGGGTACGGCCGCATAAGATGGTCCCCCAGAGCAAACGCTTCATCCGCAACAAAGACAAATGGGAGTACTTCCGCATTGTCTTCTGGAGGTGGCAAGTCCAAGCTGCCATTCTGGAGACGCCAGTAAAACTCTGTGTGGGCAATGACTCCACCATCTAACATCCGACCATTCTTCCCCACGTCCACATACAGGAACTCGTAAGTAGCCGACACCACCGCCAACATCACAATACTATTGAACCCCTTGTAGTTGTAATAGTATGACCCCGAATTGGGTGGTGGGACGATGTGGACGTGTTTCCCATCAATCGCCCCTCTGCAGTTAGGAAAGTCCCACCGCTGGACAAAGTGGAAGGCCACAGTCTGCCATTGCTGTGGGTTGGAAGGAAACTGTGGAGTCAAACAAGAAAAAAAAATCATTTTGCACTTAAACATGGAAAGCAGATTAGACACAAACATTTTTGGCCAATATCAGTATAACATGTATTTTAGGGAGTATTTAAAGACAAAGGTATAAGGTCCACCTATCAATTTCCTCCCCTCCTCTCATGGGCCATTTAAAACATTTTGGGGGGGGTGTTTTGGACAGGTAACCCTCTCCACTTCATTGAGAGATGAATGCCTAAATAATGTGTATTACTTTGGCCAGCCCCTCCTTACTTACACTATTGGCAGCCCACTGGACAGGTAAGAAGTGTCATAATACAAAGATATAAATACACACTGTACACATTTTAGCACATTTTTACATTCTGCTATTACCTATCAAGATAATAATAGGATACAAAAACTTTAAACAGTAACATTTGAAAGTATTCAGGCAGGCCCTTGCACTACATGCTTTGGGGAATTCATCCATAAATATGACCACAAAAGAGGTGGGTATAGTGTGTATGGGTTTGTCAAAGTCAGCAGATAGAGGATTGAGGATAGATAGAGGATTGGTATCAGCTGAGTTAGCAGTTGGGGGGAGGGAGGGTTCCAAATGATTTTGGGACCCCAAAAAAACAAGCCTCTGTCACTCTGCCTGAATTTCAAGCACAATTCACATTTTTACACATTTTAGGGGTTATTTAGGGTAAAGCACTACTATGGAGCTAACAAAATACTTTGTTAAGTGACTACACGAGGTGAATATAGGCCCAGGAGAGCATGCTGGGGAGGTAAGTGAAGGCAAATATGTATGAAGGACAAAAAAAATTACATATAGCATGCATGAGGACAAAGGGGACATTCACAGCATATTACAATCATGGTAATTAGGGAATGAGGAAAGAAATACAATATATTAACAAATATTAAATACAATAAAATGTGATGTTAAAGGATAAAAATCATACCTTCACATACTCCTTCTGCAGGACTTGGATGATGGCAGAACAGGTCTCCGGGATAATGATTCCCAGAGCCTGAGGGGAGATGCCTGTCAAGAACTTGAGGTCCTGCAGGCTTCTCCCCGTCGCCAAGTACCGCTTGGTGGCGACCAGCCTCTGCTCCGGAGTGATGGCTTGCCTCATGCAGGTATCCTGCCTGCTGATATAAGGGGTCAGCAAAGCCAACAAACAGTGAAATACGGGGTCCGTCATCCGGAGAAAGTTCCTGAAATCGTCAGGATTATTCTCACGGATCTCACGGAGCAAAGACATATGACAAAACTGGAGGGATTGAATGCAAGCTGATAATGAAGGCAAGCTGATATACTTAAGGACGTGAGCCTCAACAGTTTTGCGGCAAAACCGCTTCCTCAGGAGGCGTCCAAGTAGAGTATCTACAAAGTAAAACAGTCAGAATTACATATAAATATTGATAACAGGTAGCACAGTGTATATAGCATAATTTTGGAGTGATTAATCAAGTTTTATAAACACTCACCAACCACTGCCCCTTCGGGCTTAGACGGCACTTGTGAGACGCCCGGGCGTTCCCCCTGGGGCGAGCACAGGGGATTTTGTGATGAGATAAGCTAGTGTAAAAGAAATAATGTATTATGAGTTTTGGTGTGGGGTATAGGCTATTTGTGAATGAAGTGACTGTCACCACAGTGAAAGGACTGAGAGAAACCGTGAGGGGATTAGAGGGGGGAGGGAGAAAGCAGAAAGGGAGAAAAGGGGGGGAGGGAAAGGAAAAGAAAGGAGAAGGGGGAGGATAGCGAAGGAAAGGGATAGGGAGAGAGGGGAGGGGAGGGGAAGGGAGGGGGGGAAAGGGAAAGGGGGGGGCGAGAGGGAGGAAGAGGGGAGGGGGAAAGAAGGAGGGGGATAGGAGGAGGAGGAAGGGGGGGGAAAGGGGGGAAAGGGAAAAGAGGGAAAGAGGGAAGGGGGGAAAGGGGAAAGGGAGAGGAACGAGGGGAGGGGGGGCAAAGGAAAGAGGATGGGGGAGAGGGAAAGGGGTGGTGACAAGGAGGGATGATGGAATGGATAGAAATTCCCTTCCACAATAGTAAGGCACTCAAGGGGTAATATAATACTGGAGTATAACCCACCAACAATTTAAATGAAAGAGTCAAAATGATTGTTAAGATAATCAAAAAAGACTGCGCTAAAAAAATCATATACATTGTCAGCACATATAAATGTGTAAATAATGAAGAATTCAATCTATCAGGTGATCAAAAATATAAATATTCTAGTGAAAATGAATTCTCAATGAAATAATTATATGAAACAAGTATGGCATAAAATTATAATGATGAAAACAAGTGTTGTAAATCAAATAACAAAAATAACCAAAAATAAAGCGGAAATATTCAGAAGAAAACAGTCCTTGGAGCCAAGGCAGATTAAATAGGTGATCATAAAGGTTAAACACCCAGCACGCAGTGAGAAATCCTCCACCTTATTAGATGTACGCTTACCAGAGGTAAGCTAGATAACAGCTTATCTATGGACATCCACACAGGGGACACAACTCCTTGGATCTCCTCACAAAGAAGGGGCAGACAGGATCTCTCCATTCGGCGGACCTCAAACAGCATACCGGGGGGACCACCATGGGCACTCCATACCGCAAGGTCGAGTTATTTTTAAACGCTTGCCATAAAATGATTGTTACTGGCACCCGGGGGTAGATGTTAATTCCCAGCGACCACTGAGGGAGCACTACTGCATGGTAGAGCAATGAAAGGCCCTTGGGATAAGAAGCATAATATTAGTAAAGGTCTCTATCTGGGGGATGATGGAACCACAGAGCCCTCCGAGGAAGAACTCAGCTCTGGTTGCCGTATCATCCATTCAAAGGGATAGGGGTAGAGAAGCAAAGAGACCATCGAAATGGCTGGCTATCCATTAACACTTACTGTAGGTCGTTCAAGTAGTCCGGGTGCCTGCCGTCCACAGATAGGCAGCCATGATGGCTGCCTTATATATCCCCAACCCGGAAGACATACGGCGCTATGCACGTCACGCGCCGTCGTCCCTGGGTCTGGCTCTCCACTAAGGCGCATGCGCGGACAGTGCCGGCGCGTGCGCATAGCCCTAACATTGGTGACGCTGGGTGCGCCACCACCAGGGAAGCAGGGGGAGAGGCCGTCCAGCTAGGGAAGCCAACCTACCGCTGGAAAGCCGCATGTCCACCACTAGGGGGAGAATGAACTCCTCACGCCGTGACAGTGGTAGGAGATTACAATAAATACAGGATGCAATGAAGGTAAATGTCAGGGGAGCAAAACATCCGGCTGGGAGAAGAGGAAGATCCAATCCACCAACATGGATGCTTGCATCCTGACCAAAAATACACAATATAAGCAAACATTACATCATCAATGCAATAATGGACACAATAACAAGGTAATTTAAAGGGCCAACAAAGGAACAGAAATATACAATTCAATTAAAAAGGAAAAATCCCTTTGCACATCAAGGGGACCTAACATACCTATCACAGTATTGATAGGGCCTATCGTTGAAAAGCAGAAGGAGGGGAGGGAGGACAAAGGAGGGGAAAAATTGATTATAAATGGAGTAAAATATAAAGTCAAATGAAGGCTTTTGAAATAAAAAAAAGGACCAGAAAGAAAAGCAAAAAATAAAAAACAAAAACAAACAACAAAAAAACAGAACAGTATACCTGAAGGTCCACCAACCAACGAAATAAAATGTTTATATGTATGTGCCTCGTTGAGGCCGGGGGGAGTGAGGGCATTCAGTAGTTCAATCCAAAACGATTCCCGTTTAAGGATTTGACGATCCCAGTCGCCTCCTCTGGGATCTTCTGGGATAACATCCAATACAAAAAATTTGATGTAATCAGGGTCAAATCTATGGTGGATCCCAATATGGCAGCCCACTGTGGTGAGCTTGCCATTGGTGGAGGCATACATGTGATCCCCCAATCTTTGCTGTAGTTCCCTGATGGTCTTGCCTACTTAAAAGGCTTTGCAGGCAGAGACCATCAGGTAGATAACCCCTCTCGTGCCGCAATTGGCAAATTGTCTAGAAGAGAATAGCTCTCCATTAGGAAGGACAAATTGGTGTCCTTCATGGATCCAGGGGCAATGTGGACAATTCCCACATTTGAACGTGCCTCGGGGATCTCTTGGAAGGGATGCAGGGGTTCTATAGTGGCTGTGGGTGAACTTGTCTCTCAGGGAAGTGGCTCTTCTGAACACTAATTCTGGGGTAGGTCTAACGTATTTCTTTAAAGTGTAATGATCAGTCAGTATATGCCAATGCCAGGATAGCAAATTACGCAACTGGTTATGGTGGATTGAGTATTTGGTAATAATTTTGACATTAGAAGGTTGCTTGTGTGAGGGGGCCATACAAAAGCATTTGTCGGTCCTGGGCAAAGGCTCTATTGAAGGCCTTTCTTAAGTTGGTGCGGCTGTAACCCCGGGCCAGCAAGCGTGTGCGTAGGGCGTCAGCCTGCAGGCAAAAGTCCCCGTCCTCTGTGTAGTTTCTTCTCATTCTCAAGTATTGAGCATAGGGAATACTGCATACCAGAGGACGGGGATGGGAGCTGGACACATGCAGAAGTGTATTGCCCGCTGTAGGCTTGCGGAATAGATCCGTGATCAATTTACCAGAGGAATTCTTGATAATTTGAACATCTAAAAAAGAAATGCTCTTGGCATCATACTGCTCCTTCGTCATAAAGGAGCATTAGGTCACGCAACGCTCGAAATCCGGCCATTGTAAAATTCTTAGTTTTCTCTGCTAATTCTTTCTCCAAGTTCAACTTTTGGCGATCTTGATCAAAAATGTAGCTAAAGGTCAAGTTCCTGGCGATAAGGTAGAGATCTTTAATTGTCTCATATATGTCTATAGGCTCTGAGGGACAGAAGCCCAAACCTAGCTGGAGGACCAACTCTTTATGGATGATGGTACCTGCTAATTGAATAACCCTCTGTCCTAACCTTGTGGCATTATTCTGTAATATGACAGAACTGGTCACGCTGGAGCAACCAATTCTTGGTCCATGAACTCCTTCTCGCCCTGTTCATGGACTGGGCTTGTGTCAAAGTAAGGACCCCAACACCAAGCCCCCACAAAATACGAACTCTACTATGAGTACGTACATGCAACATGGCTAAAAAACGGTTGACTGCTCAGAACGAAGTAACAGAACGCACTGAAGAACAGCAAGGCCTGTGAAGAGCGACCTGAAAATCAGTAACGAACGAACAAGTACGCAATGACAAAGTCAATGGTAACTGCACGCACTGAAGACCAGATACAAACCCACAAGCACAAACTGAACAGCAGAAATACGATCTGAAAACCACGAGTCTGAAAAAGCGTGAATCGCCTCTCACCAAACTTTTACTAACACGAGATTAGCAAAAGGAGCCCAAAGGGTGCCGCGCTTGGTACTGAACTGCCCTTTTATAGTCTCATTGTACGTGGTGTACATCACCGCGTTCTTGGCGTTCGGAAATTCCGACAACTTTGTGCGACTGTGTGTATGCAAAACAAGTTTGAGCCAACATCCGTTGGAAAAAGCCATGGATTTTGTTATCGGAATGTCCAATGTCCGACCGTGTGTACGGGGCATTAGACTTCATAAAATAATTAGACTTCCAACCACCCAGACCCTTTATTGCAGTGGTAGCTGCTCCAATTCTGAATGAATGTGTTGTAATATGCAAGTGGCCAAGCTTCACCTTGACCAAACATTTCTTCAGTACTGCAGAATACTGAAACTGAGTAAGCGGAAGTCCATTATCATGTACAAACAAATAAGAAATAGAATTGGGGCGAATCATCAAATATCTATGCATCAATTGGCAAGCACAAATTGAACTATCAGAAATTTTAGAAATATAAATCCACTGACCTTTACCCATCTCATCAGTCTTACTGTGCTTCAAAAGGTGTCAGGGCTGGGCTCAGCCCTTCCTTTTCTGAGCTGGCCGCTCAGCTGTCAGCTAATTTCCAGCTCCCATCTCTCTCCATAGTTACCCAGCTGTTGTTGATTCTGCTCGTCAGTCCTGCCTACTTAAAGCCATCCAGCTCACTTGATCTCTGCCTTCACCTTTGTCAACATCACAGAGACTTTCTCCTGCATTCCTGTTGAAGACTTGTTCGGCTGATATCCCTTCTAGCTCCTGATCCTGCTTTTGCTGTACTACTACATTTACCTCTGGCTCTCTGACATTGGCTTTGCTGACTGCCCGATCCGGTTACTGAACTCTGGCTTGTTTTGCCCATGCTTACTCTGTTTACCTTTTTATTATTAAACAAGTGTTATTTAACTATACTTCTGACTCGGTCTGATTCATGGTTCCTGATAAAAGGAACTTAAGATAACTATCACCCAAAGACAAATGCAAGTAAAAAAGACCATTAGAAGCAAAGAAGGATCTAGGTACTAATTCTGAAATACGGAAAGCCCCAAAGAAACATACACTAAAGGAAACTTTAAAGAGGGACGCTTCAAAGGCCGAAGAACAGACAGTATCAGTCATATCAATTAAAGCCCGCAGGATATTAACAGTGACAGGAACCCTTGAATTAACAGGAGTACATCTACGATATTCCTTGAGGGCTTGTTGGACAGAGAAAAAAAAATAGAAGAAGAAGGTAAGTTTTGCCACTTTACAAAAAAGGAAACGCCAGCCAGGACTTTAACAATATGAGAATAAGAATATGCAGAAGACATAACGGAATCGAGAAAGGAAAGAATCAAGTGTTCATCATACTCCGATGGGTGATGACCAACTGAACGCAAAAAGGAGCGCCAGCATGCCCACCCAGCATTATGGTTTGCCCACGTGGCAGGAGCCAAGGAATTCTGAACTGCAGTTTGAACATTCACTAGATTATGGACCAAAGCCGCACAGGGCATGGATGACCTTGAGGATCTGCATCTGGCACCAATGTTCTGAAACGATCCAGCTAGAATCGAGACAAGTCAGCAATATCATTACAATGACCCGGAACATATTCAGATTTAATCCAAATATTAAAAGAAAGACATTTGATAACGAGTTGGTGAAGAATAGCAAGGAACGGTGGAAACTTAGAAGAAATACATGGCGAACACAGCACCCTTATTGTCAGAATGAAAAAGCAGTCTAGTTATGAAATCTATCACCCCATAAGTCAGGGGCAACCAAAATAGGAAACATTTCAAGAAAAACAATGTTCTAATTCAAAACCTCTGTCTATCCAAGACGAAGGCCAAGGAAAAGCCAACATATGCCCATTCAAGTAAACGTCATAACCGCAGGATCCAGAAACATCTGTAAAAAGAGAAATGGCTGAAGCATCGCAAAAAGGAGACTATCAAAAGGAACGACCATTAAAAACAGTCCCAAACTCTCAAATCCTCTCTCAAATCTGAAGAAATCCGAACAAAATGGCGAGGATTCTTCAAACCAGCTAAGGCCTTGTATAACTGTTTGGAAAAAACCCTACCAACCGCTATAACCTGAGTCGCGAAAGCTAACAATCCCAATAAGGATTGCAATGTGCGCAGCGTAACTTTTGGCCTACTAATAACAAAAGAGACTAAGAAACGCAAATGAATCACTTTTTCGTGAGGTAAATGGAATTCCATTTTTACTGTATCAATTGTGATACCAAGGAAATCAAGAGAGGTTGTTGGCCAAACTGATTTTTCATCAGTCAAAGGCACACCAAACTTCCTACAAAGCATCCGAAACACAGTAAACAATTATAAACACTCAGTCAAGGAGGCTGGACCAATAAATAGAAAGTCATTGAAGTAATGTATCAAACGCTCAGAACCAGTGACATGTGAAACTGTCCATTCCAAAAAGGAGGAAAAAGCCTCAAAATAACAGCAAGAAACAGAACATCCCATGAGGAGACAGCAATCAAAATAAAAACACCCATAAAAATAAAACCCCAGAGAAATAAAAGCGGATGGGTGTATTGGTAACAAGCTAAATGCTGATTTGACGTCGGCTTTAGACAATAAAGCGGACCTACCAACGGCACGCACTTTAGTGATCGCATCATCAAATGAACTATAAAGCCTCATACACAGGATCGGATTGTTGGCCAACAAAACCGTGGACTTTTGTCTGAAGAGCCTTGGCCCAAACTTGTCTTGCATACACACGGCCACACAATTGTTGGCCAACAATTACAAACGTACTGACGTACTACGTGTTTTTTCAGCTCTTTAGCGCCCCCCTTTTGGCTCCTTCTGCTAATTTTGTGTTAGTAGAAGTTTGGTGAGTGTTGATTTGCGCTTTTCTTTTTGCGATTTTTATTTAACACTTTTCATTTCGTGCTTTTCAGTTTGCGCTTTTTTTTATTTCGTGCTTTTCAGTTCGTCTCTGAATGGCCGTTTTTCAACCAGACATGTTGTGGAATCGGAGGAGATAACGTGGTATTTATTATTGGCCTTGGCGTTATTGCTTTGACATAATTTTTTTGGTTGAATAATGATTTGATTTGGTATATTTTTTATATTTTTGGATGCATAGAATGTACTTTTTGGTTAAGTTCTTTTGGCAGATAGCATATCTAATTTTATTTGTTTTCTTTTTTTAATGCACAATAAAAAAAATGTGGAGAATAATACTTGGCTATGTGTTTTACTTCAAATGACAGTTTGGGAGTAGGCAGTTACATTTAAAAAAATACAATGTAAAATTAACAAGGGACACCAACATAGTTGTATCTTTGATCTTAAAAACTATGAGATAATGGTGTTGTAGTAACTTGCTTAAATAATAAAAAAATAAAAAGCATAATAATATTATTTTTGATGTTACTAGAAGAAAATAGTCTTTGAAAATGTGTTTGCAATAACTCCATCAGTATCACCAGCAAAGCAGCTTCATTATTATCCCCTTAAAGAAGAAGAGAATATGCGCTACATTTCGAGATTTCATAATTTGCCATGTCACGAATGTTAATTCTCCATTACGAACGCTAGTTTACAAGACCGACCGCTTCTGGTTCGTCCTTGCTTCCGAGCATGCGTGTTTGTACTTTGGACTTTTGTCCGACAGACTTGTGTACACATGCTCGGAAAATTCCAACAACACACATTTGTCCGTGAAAAATTTATAAACCCGCCATCCAACATTTGTCCACGGAAAGTTGGCCAACAATTGTCCGATGAAGCATACACACGATCGGATTTTCCACCAACAGCCTGTCATCACACATTTCCCCTAGGAAAATCTGATCGTGTGTATGAGGCGTAAAACACTGAACAAACAGCAGGGTCAAAATCATCATTCAAAGAACATCCAACTGGAAAAGACAAATGATGATTTAGTTAAAAGTTTTAAAGTTCCTTTTTTGGAATAATACCCAAAGGGGATATGAAATTTTCGAATGGGGGAAATGAGAATGGACCCTCAATTGTATGCGCTACAACATCACTATATTTATTAACAGAGGGCACATTTTCAACAATTAATTAACCAACACCAGAAAACTAGGGTCATAAGAAACCAAAATGAAAACCATTAATTAACTATTCCACCGCCTGAAGCCGAGGCCAAATGAGGAGAAATGGCAGCATTTCTATTAAATTCACTGGTATTACTGCCTTTACGAAAATTATCTTTGGTAGGAAGATGCGCATTTAAAGCCTTCTTTTTATAACAACTGGAAGGCGGGTGAGCGCCCGTACAAGAAGCACATTCATGCTTAAATCTACAAGTCTGTAGGCCATTTGCATTGGCCTTCATTAAAACTGAAACAAATACCTTTACGAAAAGTCACAGACTGAACAGAAGGAGGTCTAGGAAACGGCTTCTGGGGTAACAACAAATTGAGCCATAGCCCAATGTCTTTAGTGCCCCACTTCAAAGATTTATGAACAGCCAGCTTCTGACGAAAAGATTTGTCATACGAAAACCAAGACAAACCTGAACATTTTTTATATGCCTCTAAGATGATTTCAACATGAAACATTCCGCAACAAAGTTACGAATGTCATTCTCCCATCACACTAGCATATATACAAAAGACCTGTAGCCAATTATTAAAAGTGCGAGGTGCAAGCTTGTGTCTATCATCAGTACTTTTTCCCAGATCCCTCTTGAGGGACCCATCATCAATAAATGGTAAAAGAGATAAGACATCTATATAGTCACCTTTCCAGATTTTAGATTTAGTAGCAGCAGACAAATGAAAATCTAAAGACAACATTTCACATGCCATAGCTTCTCTAATTCTCAGGTACCATATAAAACACATAATCACGCAAATCAGGCTCATCAAACATGACAGGATGCAGAATAGAGGAGGAAGATTGTGTAGTCGGCTGACCAGACGAAGCATGGGACACATCAGCAGATGGCAAAGCAACATTAGACACAATTTGTTTAAACTGGTCAGCAAGCAAAGAGAAATTATTAGGTAAAATAAATAAAGCATTTTAATCCCGAGACTCACCTCCCAGATTTTGGTGAGATGCTGCATCAAGTGGTACCACAGGTAAAGGTAAATCAACTCGACCTGCATGACAGAAAATATTAGAGGCAGCAGGGAAATCAAAAGCAGCATCAGAAGCAGAATCATGAACAGGCATGTTCATGCCTGTTCATGATTCTGAACAGCAGAAACATTAACATGTTTTAAACCTTTAATTACATGAGCTATTTTCCTTTATTTAGCAGAGAAGGAGCCTTTCTAGCACCCTTACCCTTTTTTCTATTTCCAGGTGGTGATGTGGATTCAAACTTGTGGCTCTTCAATCTAGCAGGCAGAGTCGTGCCAGATCATTCTGCGCTTGTGTCAGCAGTAATTACATCATCCTGAACGAGATCATCATGAAGCGGGAGAGCCGATGACGCAGAAAGCGGGCAGGTGAACATGCAGGAGGCGGAGGAAGCTGCTGAGAATCCAACGTCAGTGAGGAGATTATATTCAAAGGAACCGAAGGTGGAGCTGCTGCAGGAAGGGACAGCATAGCAGGGGACACAGCCACATGAACTTCCTTCCCAGCCACAGTAGATGGAGCAGAGAGAGACAGGCAGTGCTTCACCCACTCGTCCCTGCCAGGTACCGCTGCTCGAACCATCAGCTGACGCAGGTAAAAATCCATTGAGAGGAGTGCAGAGAGTGTGTCTTCTCAATCGTCACTGTCGCTCTGCTGAATAACGGACATATCCACTTCTATTTATAAGTAATAGGACCCAACTGACAGAGGGCTTGTGCATATAGGTAAGTAACCAATCATTTTAAAACGTATTTATTTATTTACTTATTTTTTTATTTTAATTTTAAAGCTTTATTTCTCATATCCCTCATTCTGTCTCATCCCCATGTGATGGGTAACTAATCGTTCCCCTTCTTTTATTCTCACACAAAAAATAAAATCTGTTGGATTCATTCTTCCAAACAAAAGATTGCCACCGTGTTAATGCAATATATAGTAAGAATTCTGACTCCTCTCTCCATTCTATATTACCTTCTACCTTCAACTCAGTTGGTAGATTTACCCACTTATCCAAAGAATGCAACAAAGCCAGATATGAAAAATCAAGCTTAATTAAGCATCCAAGGATTGCCAAACCAATGAACAAAATCAATGAACAAAATATCCAGTCTGTCCCCGGGGATCCAGCTATTCCCTCATTGGGAGTCAACATCTTGCCTCTCACACCATCAATACGGAAGATGAATCCAGGATATTAATTACAGGCCACACATCAAACTCACCTCTGTTCAGGGACATTGCTACAATTGTGAAAAAAAAACCACTGGCTGCCTTAGAGCACACCAAGGAGAATCATTATGCGGTGTACTTATGGGGTTGGTTAAAAAAGACTGTAATGCCGCGTACACACGGTCGGACTTTTCTGCTACAAAAGTCGGACAGCCTGTCCGACATACTTCCGGCGTACCTTCGGCGGACTTGTGGCAGACTTTCTTACGAACGGACTTGCCCACACACGACCACACAAAAGTACGACAGCTTAGTACGCGGTGACGTACACCAAGTCCGACGAGACTATAAAACGGAAGTTCAATAGCCCGTACGACACCCTTTGGGCTCCTTCTGCTAATCTCGTGTTTATCTCGTGTTAGTAGAAGTTTGGTGAGAGACGATTCGCGCTTGTGAGACTCGTATTTTTCAGTTCGTTTTAACTGTTGTTCAGTCTGTGCTTGTGAGGTTTGTATCTGCTTTTCAGTGCGTTTGGTCAGTTGGCATTGAGAAATCTTTGTTTTATTGGCCGCTCGTTCCTGATTTTCAGGTCGTTCTTCACAGGCCTTGCTGTTCTTCAGTGCGTTCTGTTTAGTGCGTTCTGACCAGCCGACCGTTTTGAAGCCATGTTACCTGTACGTACTCGTCGTAGAGCTCGTGCATTGTATGTGCTTGGTGCTGTAGTTTATTCTTCAGCCCAAGACCAGTCCATGAACAGGGCGAGGAGGAGTTCATGGACCAAGAATTGGTTGCTTCAGCGTGACCAGTTCTGTCACATGCCTTTGCTCCGTGAGATCCGTGAGAATAATCCTGAGGATTTCAGGAACTTTCTCCGGATGACGGACCCCGTTTTTGACCGTTTGGTGGCTTTGCTGACCCCCTATATCAGCAGGCAGGATACCTGCATGAGGCAAGCCATCACTCCGGAGCAGAGGCTGGTCGCTACCTTGCGGTATTTGGCCACAGGGAGAAGCCTGCAGGACCTTAAGTTCTCGACAGGCATCTCCCCCCAGGCTCTGGGGATCATTATCCCAGAGACCTGTTCTGCCATCATACAGGTCCTGCAGAAGGACTATATTAAGGTAAGATATTTTTCTTTTATTAGCATCACATGTTCTTTTATGTAATCTTTGATAATGTAATGTATTTCTTGCTTCAAACACTACTTCCCATCATTGCAATATAGTGTGAATGTCCCCTTTTTATCCTCACACATGCTGGAATTTTTTCCTGTTATTTTTTGTCATGCATGTATAGTTTCCTTCAATAACCTTCCCAGCATGAAGTGATGGGAACATATCCACCTAGTCTACTCATTTTGAATGTATTTTGTTGGAGTGTATTTAGTGTGCTTATAATTAGCAATTAGCTAGATTTCACAACCCCCCCACCTGAACTCACTCCAAATAGTGTGCTGCTAATTAGCAATTAGCTAGATTTCACAACCCCCCCCCCCTGAACTCACTCCAAATAGTGTGCTGCTAATTAGCAATTAGCTAGATTTCACAACCCCCCCCCCACCTGAACTCACTCCAAATAGTGTGCTGCTAATTAGCAATTAGCTAGATTTCACAACCCCCCCCCCCCCACCTGAACTCACTCCAAATAGTGTGCTGCTAATTAGCAATTAGCTAGATTTCACAACCCCCCCCCACCTGAACTCACTCCAAATAGTGTGCTGCTAATTAGCAATTAGCTAGATTTCACAACCCCCCCCCACCTGAACTCACTCCAAATAGTGTGCTGCTAATTAGCAATTAGCTAGATTTCACAACCCCCCCACCCCCACCCTCGTTAAAATTTGCTTGAATGTTCTGTGGTGTTGATTTGTCTAAAGCAAATCTATGTTGCACTTTGCAAAATGCATGTGCACTCTACAAGTGCATTTGTTCCAGTGCTTTAGTAAATGAGCAGAAGCTCTGCTGATTTCCATCATCAAATCATATGCAAGCCTCAAAGTGTTTTCATTATTTGCCCTTGCCTGTGATTGTGTACTCCTTGCAACATGAATGCCTTTTGACATTACCTCATTTACTGTAAGCTGGTTAGCAACTGCACCTGCAGAGTGCGACAACTGCAGTCTTGTAGCCTTTTTAGTCCCTAAATTCCTGCGTGTCGTTAAAGTAATTTTTTTTAGGGATTTCACAACCCCCTAAAATGTAAGCAATGTTCTATCAGAGGGGGTGAGCAATCTGATAAGTGTGCCTTTTTCCATATTAGTTATTCCAGAAGAATTAAATTATTGAATGTTATACTGATGCTGGGGAATAATGTTTTTAATTGTCTAATTTTCTTGCAATGTTAGCTTCCAAATTAATTGATTTTGGTTTTCT